>OX459036.1:34846127-35294130 GCA_949775005.1 Orthosia gothica | reverse complement strand
AAAAAAGAACCCAAGATCTACGACACTGAAGTCGGGGCCGTTACCTTTGGTCCACCACTGCTCCATAACTTTGCATAACTCATCTCCTCTTTATTAATATGAACAAGTTCTCGACATCTTTCTGCCCTTATCCCACGTTACTTGGGGTCGGCAAAATACGTTTTCTTATTCCATACCGTCCTGTCCCCCGTCACGCTATCACTGACTCTCTTTTCTTTCATATCACTCCTCACACAGTGTATTCATCAATTTTTTGGCCTTCCTCTCCCTCTCCATTCGTCTACATTTACATTCGTAACTCTTTTAGTAACATGCGTTTCATCCCTCCGCCATCACATGACCATGCCAGGACAAATGGTTTCCTTTCAACTTTTCTGTCACTGGTGCCACTAACAACTTGCTGATTCCGGACTTTAACTGTGAAATTCCGATGGAAACCCAAACAATCTTTGCCAGACCCGATAGTTAAGCCCAGGCTTCATTCAACGTCATCTCAACTTACAGTATGTTTTTAGGCAAGTAGTAGGTATACCTAAAGATATACCTAAAGATCGGGACGAGACATCCTACTAGAAGGACACGCGCAGAACTTGTTAGAAAAGTCAAGTACGTATATTAGGTACTTCTGCAAAAGGACATCTAAGGATCTTAGAAAGTGGCGTGCTTCTGTTTATCCCAACGAGAAAATGTGAGAGTTTTATGAATGTTGTAAGAAAGTTTTTGCTTGCTTACTCACCAGCTAGCTCAAGTATGGGTGATCAGCATGAGACTATGTAGGGTGTGGTTTCGCATGAAGTTGACTGAAGTAAAAGTCACACAGTTTGGTCAACTAATTTAATTCTTGAACATACAATCCGTCATCACAATTTCTTGAGGTTAAACAAGTACAATGAAACTTACTTTTATTTGGGATACAATTTACCCATTATTTCCAATACCGGAGGTATGATGTCTCAAGCAGTATCATTCGCCTTGAAAACCATAATCAAGCCTCGTGCAAGCTAAAATGTCATTTGTGTTCGGTACCAGATGATGGAGCTCAGATACTGTTTTCTTCAGGAATTGTAGTCATAAGTGTAGATGTAGTTATATAGTTAGTTGACCATTTGCTTATTTATATTGGTAATTATAAAATTAATCCTAGGGTGCCCTGCCAAGGATAAGAAATGCATAATGAGCACACGCACATGTTTTCACAAGTATGGAAATTTAGTTAAATTCAACATTATACTTACAGCGAATGCTGACACATTATATAGATTTATATTTAGGGTTTGTTCCCTGCCGCCTACGAGTCATTTTATTTGCCTTAGAACTCTTATTGGGATGAGAAGTTTTCAACCGGTGTCTTCGCTCAGTAATTGCAATGAAAAAGACATGTCATACTTGTCAGCCATAGACATTGAAGTTTAACCCATAGACTTGACATGTCTGGTTTTTCTATAAGTATGTATTTTCAAGAAGTTAATCATTTAATATTTTAGTGTTGAATTGAGTGTTTGTTGAATTAAATTGATACACACAAATTGTAATTTTATTATATCATTTTATATAACTGCAGATAGCAACGCCATCCCGTATCACGCAATGATCAACTCCCATGCCAAGCTGGTTCTACTCTTTGACACAAGATGTCGCTGTGATACCAAAAATAATCGTTACAGTACATCCTTCCCCGGTTAAAAAAATTGTTTCACAATTTTTTTGAATTTACTTCATTTCCATTTGTGAATCTAAACATGTTCCCTGACAGAAAATGAGGTAGTCCGAAAAAAATATTTTATATTAGAACTACCTACATTAAGTTTTATAAAAAAACAAAGTTCAAAACCTATTCATCAAAGTTTTAAGTTTATAATTTAGTACTATATGTACTAAAAATTAAAACATTAGTGACAGACAGACATCTGTCTGAACACAATTGCTAAGAAGTTTATGAAAGTTAATATTTGATTTATTAAGTATTTAAGTTTATTAAATGTTTATATTTGGGTTTTAATCTAAAATATTTAGCCCTTTATTATTTAATTGTAGACTTAATGTCTAATCAAATTAAATTTTACAGCAAAAGGTAAACACTGCCATTTAAATAGAGCAAGTGTTATTCTAAGTACCAAGTTATTTTTAAATGTAAACAAGTAAATGTGGACAAGTACCCAATCAAGTTAGATTCATAACAAAAAGTAACATTGCCATTCAAAATGAAGCAAATGCCACATTAAGTACCCATTCGTTGTATAGATGTAGGCTTATACCTCATCAAGTTAGTTCGCAACAAAAAGTAATACTGCCTTTTTAAATCAGCTAGTATCACATTGAGCACCTATTCGTTGTATAGATATAGGTAAATGTTCAATTATTTTAAGTTTTATAATCAGAAAACCACCTAGTCTTTGCATCATTGTGTTACCTTTCATCCTACCATTCACATCATCCAAAAATAACGTACATACGAATTAATTTAGAAAAAATATCCTTATACCCTACCAGCATTCATACATCCCTTTCTTTATTAAATATTTGCACCTCCATTATTGAATTTGGTGCAAATATTGAACCATTAACACAACAATGATCATTAACTAGCCTTCATATATTTTAAAATAATGTATATAAGTCAATTGAGGACTATTGTTAACATGGACAATTTTAGGCATTCCATGTACAAGAAAACACTAGCATGAAACTAAAGTAGTGTTTGTTGAATTCCGTCATAGGAAACAACATAAATCTACTAAGTATACTATTATATTGTGTTTCTTTTAATTGAAATAGGAAAAAAACCTAAAAGTATAATTATTGTTCTCATGTAGAAATTTAGGTATTTTGTGTACAAGAAACACAAGTATATTAACTACAGCATTGCTTGTTTCTATAACATAGCTACTATAGTAATCACAATATACTATTAAATTGTGTTTCTTTAAAGTTGACACAAGTAAAAAAAACCTAATAAGTCACTACTAATTGCTTCAAATAGTTTTAAGTTTTATTTATTTAAGAATTGGGCGCCAGTGGGATCATCATGAAATAGATATAATAGATGTCCCACTACTTTCCCTTGGCATCACTAACTTCCAAGAGAAATTGTGATAAAAAGTTATATTTATTTTAAAGTTTAAAAAATTCAATTCAGATAATAATCATTTGAGAAATTCTCATCAAGTAATATTATGAGCAAGCTATGATACGTCTAATTGTAAAAGTATCTACTAAAACCTACTCTTTATTTAAATAAAACAGCTTTGCATTAGGTTCCGAACACATGTGTACCTCATCGGTCAACGCTGGCATTGGAAAATCCATCTGGTTGATGCTGCTACTCTGACACCGACTACACAGGGAATGACACCGCTTGCGAATCACACCTCCAGTTGCTTTTAGTTCTGTTGAAATATAAATACATTTAAATACAAGAAAATATTCTTCTATATGAAGTTAGTTTAACAAAATTGCTTTATGCATTTTGAACAAAATCTATATTTTTGTTCTGTATATTTTAATCTCATTAACAGTTAAAATAACTAAGTTAAATAAGAGTGATTTATATTCATAATAACAAAACATTTTCTAGTGCATAGGTATATAGTTTAAAATAAAACATGTGACTATAACCGCACTTTCAAGTTTTATATATAATGTTTATGTTTTGTTAAATTAGAGTTATTTATTAAGATTAACATAACATTTACCAGTGAAAAGGTATATAGTTTTAAAATAAGACATATGACTATAACCCCACTTTAAGTTTTACATAATATTAATGTTATGTTATTTAAAATTTTAAACTAAGCAATCATGAAGTTAACCCATAGTTTGGTTTAGTTCTTTATTTAATAAGTTAATGTAGAAAGTAGAAACATAGTAAGTGGTTAAGTACTTCAGTCAAATAATTGTAAGAAAGTATAAGCATGTGGTTATCCCTAAGTTTGGTTTACCAATTTATTTCTAGGACATTCTTGACACAAAACAAGTGGCCAAGTACTTCCTTCAAACTACATGCCCCACGTTGGGCGCCAATTGTAAGAAAGTTTTTGCTTGCTTACTCACCAGCTAGCTCAAGTATGGGTGATCAGCATGAGACTATGTAGGGTGTGGTTTCGCATGAAGTTGACTGAAGTAAAAGTCACACAGTTTGGTCAACTAATTTAATTCTTGAACATACAATCCGTCATCACAATTTCTTGAGGTTAAACAAGTACAATGAAACTTACTTTTATTTGGGATACAATTTACCCATTATTTCCAATACCGGAGGTATGATGTCTCAAGCAGTATCATTCGCCTTGAAAACCATAATCAAGCCTCGTGCAAGCTAAAATGTCATTTGTGTTCGGTACCAGATGATGGAGCTCAGATACTGTTTTCTTCAGGAATTGTAGTCATAAGTGTAGATGTAGTTATATAGTTAGTTGACCATTTGCTTATTTATATTGGTAATTATAAAATTAATCCTAGGGTGCCCTGCCAAGGATAAGAAATGCATAATGAGCACACGCACATGTTTTCACAAGTATGGAAATTTAGTTAAATTCAACATTATACTTACAGCGAATGCTGACACATTATATAGATTTATATTTAGGGTTTGTTCCCTGCCGCCTACGAGTCATTTTATTTGCCTTAGAACTCTTATTGGGATGAGAAGTTTTCAACCGGTGTCTTCGCTCAGTAATTGCAATGAAAAAGACATGTCATACTTGTCAGCCATAGACATTGAAGTTTAACCCATAGACTTGACATGTCTGGTTTTTCTATAAGTATGTATTTTCAAGAAGTTAATCATTTAATATTTTAGTGTTGAATTGAGTGTTTGTTGAATTAAATTGATACACACAAATTGTAATTTTATTATATCATTTTATATAACTGCAGATAGCAACGCCATCCCGTATCACGCAATGATCAACTCCCATGCCAAGCTGGTTCTACTCTTTGACACAAGATGTCGCTGTGATACCAAAAATAATCGTTACAATGTAGTAGATAATATACCATTCAAACCAGCCGAAAAGTTGTCGATCACTTCTTACCCTACCTAAACTTTAACAAGGAAACACCCTACCCATTGCAACAACAAACTTTCAACTCATGATATAAACAGTAATCACCTTAAATCGAGGGCCACCCGTAAACGAATAGATATATTTTCATTTAAAAGGCTAAAACGAGCTAAGTTGGGCTAAGAACTTCGTTAACAGGCTAATCTTAACGAAAACAAATATTCCGTAAGCAAATAACGGGCCCAGTTAATAATGGAACCTTTATTGTTTAATACAAAAGCTGATTCGGAATGGACTGCCGTGATTGGCTGGGTCCGTTATATAATCTGTTTGAGTTTGTAACTACTGAGTTTTGGTACGGAAAAGGTTTTCATTATTATAATTAGGTACCTAAAGAGATAGTTATGTAAGATTGAGGAATGATGTGATAAGCTTATGTTGTGGTTTAAAAGATGATTTGGTCATTTTGAGAGGATTAAGTAGTGGTAGTAGTAGTAGTAGTGGTAGGGACTGCATTCTCCGCAATAAGACTCCCATTTGGTCCGTTGTGCGTGGGGGTACTGGCTAACATAGCCAGCCTAGCTCCGTCCAAAACCACAGAAGCTTCCTGGGATCTTCACAGGCTTCACGGAGCGAACACACTGTTCCGAGAATATCTTCGCGTTATGATGTCACGGCCTCGCATTCCAGGATTACGTGGCGGCGTTTTTTTTCTTCGGCATTAAAACAGCCCCTGTTGTCTCCTGAGAGGATGAATGAAAGGAGACTAACACAACTGGAGAAACATAAGTAGAAGTGCCGGGAGAAGGACGTACGCGGTGATATTGGTGATGTTCTTCAGAAAGGCCAGGAGAGTAGTTCTCATAATTGGCGTGCATGTATAAATTAAAAGGAGTATGTAAAGATCGTAGCAGGCGGCGTTCTATGATTTTTGTTTACCCCCATGGGAAAAAGTTGTAAGTTTATCTTACTTATATTATGTTTGTTACTCAATCTCGCCAGAACGACTGAACAGATTTAGATTAAATTTGGCATAGATTATAGTCAGGAATAGGCTACCTTTAATCCCGGAAGAATATTCCCGTGGGATAATTTCTATCGAAGACGTGGGCGAAGACGCTGGCAGAAGCTAGTGTAGGTATATATATATATCAATCTTGTATCAAGTGCATGTTCGATCATGCATGGAGTACTGCTCTCATCGCTGGGACGGATCTGCCAAATACCAGCTGGATGCAGTTGAGTGGATCGTAAAACGGACCAAGAGGCTCATCGGCAATGAGATACTGGTCGAGTCTAGGTTCTATAGCCTTGAACTTTGGCGCCAAGTTGCCAGTCGGTTTTTTATTGGTTAAATTTCGGGGGGGATTCGTTGGAATTGCATGAAGTAATTCCTCCTTGCCCGTTCCATTATCGGATTACAAGACGTACGGCGATGCGACATCGGTACATGGTGGACATCCCACCCATACGCACCAAACGTTTTGGGAATACTTTTTATTATACATACACCAAAGGATTGGAATGCCCTGTCTGAGTTTCTATTTCCTGATTCCTCTACAAACTACGAGTCTTGAAGTCAGATTGAAAAGGTTTCTTCTAGGCAAGCGTGCTTCATCGCTACCACATCATCGCTTATCATCAGGTGAGATAGTGGTCAAGTGCGTGCCTAACATCAATAAAAAAAAATAAAAAAAACTTGCATATTATTACTTTTTGCGGGCGTTTCTGTCTTCTTCTTTTTTTTTGGTGGTACATATTATTTAGTTTAGTGAAACCAATACTTCACCACTTCCAAGGGATCATTGGTGGCAGCGCATAGTTAATTTTGACGGCAGATTGCCCAAAATCTGCAATCCCAACACAGAGGGCAGAAAAGTAGCTGAACCATAGCCTGCGATGCAGTTCCATATCTGAACCGACGGCCATCCGAACCACTTCACGAAATTGGCTTTACATCTAGTAACTTCTGTACGCAGATGATTAAGCGACTTACTAGTAGATTATTGCAGATACTTTTTACACAGAGAGAACGTTCATTCGATTCGGCCATTTTGTCTCGAGTCCTGCAGCAGGTCAGATGAAGAGCAGATGACTCTGTACATGTTCTTTTCCACGTCATACCAGCTATGCCGTGTGAACATAGAATTAAATAAAAATGAAGCATTCATTCGAGTGAAGCGTCTGATTCCACCTTATCAGAAAGTAAAATGCTAACAGTATTCACTTTAAAGACTATGCACATTCAAAGAAACTTTCATCTTTAATTTTATTCATAAACCAACCCGCACTGGGCCTGCGTGGTGGATTAAGGCCCATTACCTCTCTCACAGAAAGGAGGCCTGTGTCGCAGCAGTGTGATTATTAAAAGGTTAATGATGATTCAAATAAAAAAGAAAATCATTCATTTGACACAGCGAAGCACATAAAAACAAAAAAAAAACCCTTTAAAAATATCTTAAAATACTTTAGATACTAATTCTCAGATGGAGTTTATTGTAGCTTGGTTAACAATCCTAGATTTGGTCCAAACGGCTGTGATCTGGAGAGTTTTAGGAAAATGTAGTGTGTATATGGTCCACATGCCAGCTCCAAGTTTCAGTTCTTCCTACTCTCAAGGGTAGGTGCAGAGTGATCTTGCCATAGTTGGAAAAGTTTCAAATGTTCTAGATTTCTTGCTAATTCTAATTAGAAATTTTAAGCATGAAGTTGAAATGGAATGCAATCAAGGAGGCAGCGATCAGTATCCATTCTCAAAACCAATAACCTCGAGCAAAAAATATCTCTGGTAGGTACAAATTTTTTTTTGGAATATAGAATCAACACGAAACCTCCGCCCAGGTACCTAAAGGTTTACTTCAAAATCAGAGGCATTTTAACTGAACTGAACCTATTTTGCGCAGCCTTGAGTCACAGAATGTTGTATTTTTTAAGAACAAAATATTCTTATATTTGTACCTTTCACACTGTGGTAGTACATGTGCCAAATAAACATGTTTACTTTATTTCATTAGGTATCCACATTTCACACTGTTCGTAATCTAATAATGAAAGTTACCATAAATGAGAGTTCAAAAGTTATTGTGTGCCCTAGTCACAATTTTTTTTTCTTAGTTAACTTTAATCATGGTCTGGCAGTTTAAGTAATTTATGCGGCCTACCCGAATGTCCTTTCTTTGGTATGGTTCGTCAAATCATTGAGCTTCATAAATTCTGAGTTTAGCTGCACGGTTATTGACACATGCATGCACTGACTGGACAGATCCACTCCATCTGGCTGGTTTTTTCCTCAACAGACCATGTCAGACACTAATCTAGATGGTGTTCACATGATCTAACCAAGATTTTATCAGGACTTGAAACGAGACTGTGTGTATTTGTTTCGGCCTTTCTTCTCAGAATAGTCGGATAGGAAAAGCAGACCTCACCTAGTTTTAAAAAATAAGATTCACATGTATTTGTACAAACCAACTTACAGAAATAAAATCATGTATCATTTAATACTAGATTTAAATTAATATCTTATCTCCAAATTACTTAATCAAATCCAAGATACATTTAATAAAAATACATTAATAAAATATTAACACTATTTAATTTCCTACAGATAAATAACAAACCCCATCCCATAATATTTCTAAACCGATAATTCTTAAATCGATATTCGATATCCGATACCAACGAAAAACGATATTAATCAGATTAATCGATGATAAATTGTATCGATTTAAAACAATTATACGGATACGAGTTTGACACTCAATAAACTGTTGGCACCTTAAAGATTGGGAGATAAAAGAGGATCTTATGTTTTTCTAAATAACTTTACACCTTTAGTCGATTAAATATCAATAAAAAAGACAAAAACCTTCGTGTTTTACAATGTGTGATCGTGTGTAGCAACCATTTTTTAGGGTTCCTTAGCCAACTGTCAAAAACAGAACACTTATGTTGGAAGATGTGTTCTGTGCACCGGTAAACAATGTTGTAGTGAAGTCACAATTAAAGTAATTATGATGTTTCTAATGTGACTATTTTAAGGTTTTGTTTGTTCGTGACAGCCGCTTCTACACCTATTTATGTTTTTCTAATTTTCAGTCTTTTTTATTTTTATTTTCATTCTATTCTTTCCCACAGCAGGGCAAAAGCCTACCTTTCTTCCTTACATTCTTTCGGTTATAGACAATTGTGAACTATTTCTATAGACAGACGTCAAGCTCGTAACTACATTCAATTTATTGTTTTTTTTTATAGTTTTTGTATACTAATTTTAAATGAAAAATACCTAGAAACATCTTTGTGTGATTAAATCAATATTAACTGTGTTTGGCTCATCTTGACTGCAGAACCCTTTGCTACGCAGGACCGAAGCACTTGGCAGGCTTTTAACGTAAAAAAAGCGATTCCACTTCTGTAGTTAAAAACTGGCCACTACTCTAAATTGTAACTTAAAACTGTTACTGCTACATTTAACTGGTAGTTGGGCGAAGAACAAAATATATGAGGCACTTATTGTCTTGTATAGGTCATAAAGTACTGTTAAGGAAAACGTTGGCGCTACAGCAGTAGATCGGTGATGGGTTAGCGAGATAAAGCCTATTCAGCAATAATTCCCCAAAAACTGAACTTTGGTTTGCATCCAAAATGAACAAACAACTTGAGTAAAGTCCTTCATTGCATGACGTGAAGCTGCTTTGGTGAAGTTTTAGGTCATAGCACAAAAATGTAAACTGATATAGAGTAAGGCGGCGAATCACCCTCTTGTCATCAAATTTTAAGGCATAATATTGTTAGGCGTAACGTTTTCGAATAACTTTACCTTTACCTTTGAATTATGTCAATAATACTTTGGCATAATTCAAAGGTTAGAATACATGTCATTTGGTCTTATTTGGAGTTGCATAATTTTTTAAGGCATAAAGTTTTTAAAGTCCATATACTTTGAACGGCTGAACCGATTTTCATCAAACATAGATAAGAACACACACGAAATGTCACCTTTCAAACAAAAAAAACGAAATCAAAATCATTTATCCGTTCATGAGCTATGATGCCACAGACAGATACACAAATAAACGAACACACAGATATCCACGTCAAACTTAAGACACTCCTCTTTTGCCGTGGAAGATTAAAAACAATGAAATAAACGGAACAGACAAATGAAATGAATTACCAATAAATAAACGCCCTCGTAAAATACTTCGGATAGCCGCTGTTGAATACCTTTGCAAAGGATTAAAATATTCACATTCTTTAGCACAAAATATCACGAATGAGATCAGTTAAACTGATAGTTTATTACATGTTGACTTTACTTTAGTTTTAACCTTTGACAGCACAGTGAAAAAATTTAATTTTGTGTGCACGGTTGGGTCAGGATGACCCACTATTTAAAAATTAGATATGTCCAATATATAAAGGAATAGTTTAAGAAAACCGCTGTGATTAGAAAATCTATTATTAAATAAGAGAGAGGTATAAGGTACTTAAATTATCATAAAAAAACATCCTTTTATTGAAAATCAACTGAAAATTTTCATAAATTAATATAAGACACCTTTTTATGGCAAGAAATATATATTTTTTAATGTATTTAATATAGTTAATTAGTTATAATAATTTTAAATGAGATTTTATTGTAATAACAAAAAGATACAAAAAATGTAAGTAAAAAATAAAAAAACCGGCCAAGTGCGAGTCGGACTCGCGCACGAAGGGTTCCGTACCATTTTCGTAAAAATCGGCAAAAAAAATTACGTTTGTTGTATGCCCCTTAAATATTTATTTTATTTTGTTTTTAGTATTTGTTGTTGTAGCGGCAACAGATATACATCACCTGTGAAAATTTCAACTGTCTAGCTGTCACGGTTCATGAGATACAGCCTGGTGACAGACAGACAGACAGACAGACAGACGGACCGCGGAGTCTCAGTAATAGGGTCCCGTTTTTACCCTTTGGGTACGGAACCCTAAAAAACACCTTCAAGTTGTATATTTTTATGCATCTTTTTTGGGGGGTTTATAGCTCCAGCTATTGATAATTAAATAAACGTCACAAAATATTTCTAGAAAATGCAAAGGTTTCAAAATATCGCGGGTCACACAGACCCAACTGTGCGCTTGCCGGGATAAATAATAATTTTGCCTGACCAATTATAATTGGTCAGGCTGAGGGCCAATAATATTGTATTATTTATGAGAACAGTTTGTTACCATTCAGCCCATTCAGTTTGTTACTTATCTGGGGGGTAACCACAAGCTCTTAGAGTAAGGTTATTTTGAGATCGAGTAAGTGACAGATGTATACAAGTCAGATACATCTGTCCCTTACTCGATCTCAAAATAACCTTACTCTAAGAGCTTGTGGTCACCCCCCTGTTTAGTAATTGTATTTGGAACAACGTACAATCACGCCTGTATTTTCGAATGAGCTAGATAGAATACTTCTTAGTAAGTGCCTTTTACTTTTTTTTTGCCTGAGATGGAACAGTCTTACGTAATCAAAGCCTTGAATGAATGAAATTTAATTGAAAACGGTCCTTAAATGAAAAACAAAGTCACACATGCAACCTCTAGGCTGGACCAATGACTCCATTTTTAAATTAATATCTATTAACCCAGACAAACCCAGAGGTAGAAAGGTTGTCTCTCCTTATCTTAAAGGATCGATTAAAGTTCTCATTTAAGTTAATAGGCACATTATTAACAGTTTCACCCGAATGGACATTCAATTTGTTTAATAATATACAGTACAGTACTAGATTATTATCATTTATTTTATTGTATTTAAGACCACCTGAGTCTTAAACATTTATTGTTAATTTTGCCCTAGTTCGTATTTAAATGTAGGTATCAGTATTTAAATGTTATTGTTGTATGGTTTAAAATGGTCTATTTGGCGTGTTTTAATTTAATTAATTTTGTGTGTAGTGAAAAAAATCAAGCATTTAAAATAAATTACTGGGATTGTTAGAATTGGTAATTGGACAATGAGCTCCTTGTAGTCAATTGTTTTGTTGTTATTTAGGCCTGTATTCCAGATGCTCGACTCAAACTCAAAATTGGCCACACCTACCAATCAACTGCCAACCTATCACAACTCTCGAATTTTGACATAATTATGATACTTCAGCTTGACATGTGTACTCAATAGAGCAAGAGCCCAGACGCCCTAGACATTACTGAATTCTTTCTACACAATATGTTGTAGGTATTAAATGAAAGTCCAAGTTAGCAATTACGAGTACGTTTCAAGTACATGCTAACACAACTCAATTCCACTAATTTCAGTAACGTTTGCGGTGTCTAAGATCTTGGTAAAATAAGCCAACCAATCATATCTGTCCATCGCTAGTTTGAGTTGAGTTGAGCATAAGCATGAGCATCTCGATTCACATTATATTATTATGTTTGAATCGAACTAGTATCTTTCAGATTCATCATCATCTTACGGATCTTGTCTCATGCAACTTGGGGTCGGTGCAACAGGTTTTTTTTATATTCTTCCTTGTCTTCCGTCATCGTAACATTCACTCCCTTTCATATAATTATTCCGTCTTTTCTTTGGCCTACCTCTCCATCCATCATAAATTTATGTTCACTAGGAAGACATCGTAAAGAAACTGCCCAATCCTGGAATCTAAAAAATCGAAGACATGTCACATTCACCCACCCGCACTGAGGCCGAGTGGTGGATTACGGCCCATTCACTATCACGGAGAGGGAGCCTATGTAGGCACATTATGCTTCTGTATCACATGATGGAACTGTTTTACCCGACTGCCGAAGGAGGGTAATGTGTTTATCAGTCTATGTATGTACGTATGTATAATTGCATGTATGTATCTTTTTTCCTTCCTATGTGGCGTTCTAGAGACCAAACCCATTGCCCGATTTTAATGATTCTTACGTTAATCGATTCTTCTTAACCTTGCGAGTGTCACTGGCTACATTAAAATAGAAAAATGGCGGCTTTTGGGCGCCATATTGTAGGGTGCATTTATTTTTTCTTCCAGACCTATCGTGGGGGTATCGACGTTTTAAAAGGTGATTTCAACAATATATAACACTTATAGGTTTAAATATACCTAATTGAAAAATAAAAACCTTAAGTAAAATGTTATAAATAAAAAGAGTTAATTCAAAAAACACGACTGCTGAAGAAGCGAACTAAAAATACATAAACAAGAAGAAAATCATGCTGTGCAGTCGGAGGATCCTACTGGTTTTGGTCAGCTAGCTCGCGAATATTTTGTATTTTTATTTATAACTTTTTACTATAGATCGGACTTTTTGACAAAAACAGTTCCCTTTTTTATCCCAACTTCATTGACTTATATTTTACCTCTTCGTCTCACTACAAAGTAAAATCCACAAGTTCTATATAAATCACGTCTTCTCACCTCTTCATACAATAGCACGGTAATCGACCGCACTCAGTTTTATCGTTCGATAGATTTTCCGAACGATTTCAGCAAACAAACGTCCAGCGATTTATCGAATAATGTGGGGGAGAGCGTAAGAGTTATCGCTCATTTACTGCTATCGAAACGATATGGGGTTCAAGCTCGATTGCGTATTATTGACGCGAAAATTTATTCATAATTCTTTTGTGGCTGAGGTTTTAAAATTTATGGGCAGACAGTAATGTGGGGTATTTTTAACTGGGGAAAGTAAAGTTAGAGGTGTTTAAAATCTATCTCCTGATAGCTATAATCTGATAGTTTGATTTTGATTGATTTTAATTAAAAAAAAATTAATTACTTTAATTTTGATTTATTTTAATTAAATTTTGTTTGAATTCATATTTTAATCTGATTTTATTTTAGTTTAATTGTGCAAAATTTTATTTCAACTTGATTTGATTTAATTTTCATAGATTTTTTAATTGTTTTTAATTTAATTTTGGTATTGGTTTAATTTTACTTTTTTATACATTATCTAAATTTTAAGTGTTTTTACTGTAATGTGAATATGTGCATGTAAGTTCACATCTAGTAGATGTCAATCAGACTTTTTCTGTTGGACCTTCTTTTTTGCTCGTGTGATTGTACATCAGTTTTATGAATTATAATAACAAAAATAGCTATAATCTGAGGGTTTTTAAGCCTAGAGTAAACAGCCAGTCTATTTTGAAAAAAAAAACACGGTAAACTGTGGAAGGACATCTTAGGTAAAGTAAGCTCGTTGTAGTATACAACGAGCTCACAGTTTACCTAAGATTTTACGGTGAGATGTACAGAATAACACTGAAGTGTACTTCTGGACAAGCGTGTTCCATCCTCGACCAAATCATCGCTTACAGGTAAGACAGTAGTAAAAAACCGGCCAAGTGCAAGTCGGACTCGCACACGAAACATTCCGTACCATTATCGCAAAAAATAACGGCAAAATAATCACGTTTGTTGCATGGGAGCCCCACTCAAATATTTATTTTATTCTGTTTTTGGTATTTGTTGTTATAGTGGCAACAGAAATACATCAGCTGTGAAAACTGTTTCAACTGTTTGGCTATAACGGTTCCTGAGATACAGTCTGGTGACTGACAGACAGTCAGTGGAGTCTTAGTAATAGGGTCCCGTTTTTACCTTTTGGGTACGGAACCCTAAAACCGAGAATAATCAATAAATTGCAAGACTGCAAAAGCCCAGGGAATTGAATAAGCCTGGTTGCCTTGTTGTGTCTGCCGCAAACAAACTTTGTTCTTTCTTTTTGTTGACTTTAACTTCAAATGTCTCATGTCATTTTATTTTTCTTTGAACTGAAACAGTCCATGGGGCAAGGCAGCAAAAACAGAGATATGCCTCCCCCGGGCGCACTCTTTGACAATCTTTTGTAGCAAGGCTTATAGGTATACCGATAAAGTAATCGGCATCTGGCGAAAAAGGAAGCAAAATGCCTTTTAAATTACAGTAACAATGTGTTAAATTAACCCTCCGACGGCAGTTGGGTAAAAAGACTCAATCATCAACTTTTATTATGAGCGTTTTTAATCTCAAAACATCAGTGAAGCGATCTTCACTTCTAAAATTAAAAAAAACACATAATTCAAATAACAGCTTTGTACAATATCCTGACAAATAAATGCATTCTATTCTGGGTTTAAAATTACTGTGTAGCTTTCTTTCTATCAGTAAAATAACATTTTAAATCGGTATTGCCACTGGCAAACAATATCACTACTTTGTAAAATCAGTTTACATTTATCGTGCAAAATATTCCATCTCTGCGGACCCAGTTCAAATTCCACCAACGTGCACCTTATTTTACATTCAGTACATAAGCAGAAGCGCATTAGGTACAAAACAAGAGATGTTAGATAAGTCACCATTTGAGGATGGTTCAAATCATAACAGAGAGATATGGAGACATTGACAAACGTGGCGCCTCTGGAGACTTGTGGTGCAAAGCAAGGGTGGCAGCGATCCCGTTTTATATGCGGTAGCGTTTCAAAGGCTTGTTATTAAGTAATAATAGCCGTACGGTTCGAACAATGTTCGCCATTTTTGTCTCCATTTCATATCCAGTCCTGATGTAACCTCCGTGTCCTGAAAATCTTGGTTTAGCTTCAACACCCGACTGCCATCTTTGACGATCGTTTCAGTTAGTGAGAAGGCCCAAAAGCAATAATATAATAGTGGTAGTGGTAGGGACTCACGTTTCCGCATTTAGACCCCATTTGGTCCCACGGTCCCATTTGGTTTGTTAACTACAAGCCAGTACAGGCCAGATATTATGTTGTGATTGTGAAATTGTCTCCCTGAATTATTATTTTTTGTGAAAGATCGACTACACAAGCTTCACGTAAGTTATTTGATATTATAACTTGATTATTGCTAATTATTGTGTTGAAAATTCAACATTCATAATGGTAACCATAGAATCAGATATTTATTGTGATAAACGATATTATTATGATTGTAAAAGATATCTATAAATACTATAGAAGAGCTTCCGTGGAGTTTCTTGCCCTTCTTCTCCACGAGAACTAGTTTAGCGAACGGGTGGTAAGTTCTCTGAGCCTTCTCAATATGAATTATTTGCCAAACCTAATTTAAATAAATACCTAGTCTTGTCTTTTGTCTTGAAATTTCGGGGGGGATTCGTTGGAATTGCATGAAGTAATTCCTCCTTGCCCGTTCCATTATCGGATTACAAGACGTACGGCGATGCGACATCGGTACATGGTGGACATCCCACCCATACGCACCAAACGTTTTGGGAATACTTTTTATTATACATACACCAAAGGATTGGAATGCCCTGTCTGAGTTTCTATTTCCTGATTCCTCTACAAACTACGAGTCTTGAAGTCAGATTGAAAAGGTTTCTTCTAGGCAAGCGTGCTTCATCGCTACCACATCATCGCTTATCATCAGGTGAGATAGTGGTCAAGTGCGTGCCTAACATCAATAAAAAAAAATAAAAAAAACTTGCATATTATTACTTTTTGCGGGCGTTTCTGTCTTCTTCTTTTTTTTTGGTGGTACATATTATTTAGTTTAGTGAAACCAATACTTCACCACTTCCAAGGGATCATTGGTGGCAGCGCATAGTTAATTTTGACGGCAGATTGCCCAAAATCTGCAATCCCAACACAGAGGGCAGAAAAGTAGATGAACCATAGCCTGCGATGCAGTTCCATATCTGAACCGACGGCCATCCGAACCACTTCACGAAATTGGCTTTACATCTAGTAACTTCTGTACGCAGATGATTAAGCGACTTACTAGTAGATTATTGCAGATACTTTTTACACAGAGAGAACGTTCATTCGATTCGGCCATTTTGTCTCGAGTCCTGCAGCAGGTCAGATGAAGAGCAGATGACTCTGTACATGTTCTTTTCCACGTCATACCAGCTATGCCGTGTGAACATAGAATTAAATAAAAATGAAGCATTCATTCGAGTGAAGCGTCTGATTCCACCTTATCAGAAAGTAAAATGCTAACAGTATTCACTTTAAAGACTATGCACATTCAAAGAAACTTTCATCTTTAATTTTATTCATAAACCAACCCGCACTGGGCCTGCGTGGTGGATTAAGGCCCATTACCTCTCTCACAGAAAGGAGGCCTGTGTCGCAGCAGTGTGATTATTAAAAGGTTAATGATGATTCAAATAAAAAAGAAAATCATTCATTTGACACAGCGAAGCACATAAAAACAAAAAAAAAACCCTTTAAAAATATCTTAAAATACTTTAGATACTAATTCTCAGATGGAGTTTATTGTAGCTTGGTTAACAATCCTAGATTTGGTCCAAACGGCTGTGATCTGGAGAGTTTTAGGAAAATGTAGTGTGTATATGGTCCACATGCCAGCTCCAAGTTTCAGTTCTTCCTACTCTCAAGGGTAGGTGCAGAGTGATCTTGCCATAGTTGGAAAAGTTTCAAATGTTCTAGATTTCTTGCTAATTCTAATTAGAAATTTTAAGCATGAAGTTGAAATGGAATGCAATCAAGGAGGCAGCGATCAGTATCCATTCTCAAAACCAATAACCTCGAGCAAAAAATATCTCTGGTAGGTACAAATTTTTTTTTGGAATATAGAATCAACACGAAACCTCCGCCCAGGTACCTAAAGGTTTACTTCAAAATCAGAGGCATTTTAACTGAACTGAACCTATTTTGCGCAGCCTTGAGTCACAGAATGTTGTATTTTTTAAGAACAAAATATTCTTATATTTGTACCTTTCACACTGTGGTAGTACATGTGCCAAATAAACATGTTTACTTTATTTCATTAGGTATCCACATTTCACACTGTTCGTAATCTAATAATGAAAGTTACCATAAATGAGAGTTCAAAAGTTATTGTGTGCCCTAGTCACAATTTTTTTTTCTTAGTTAACTTTAATCATGGTCTGGCAGTTTAAGTAATTTATGCGGCCTACCCGAATGTCCTTTCTTTGGTATGGTTCGTCAAATCATTGAGCTTCATAAATTCTGAGTTTAGCTGCACGGTTATTGACACATGCATGCACTGACTGGACAGATCCACTCCATCTGGCTGGTTTTTTCCTCAACAGACCATGTCAGACACTAATCTAGATGGTGTTCACATGATCTAACCAAGATTTTATCAGGACTTGAAACGAGACTGTGTGTATTTGTTTCGGCCTTTCTTCTCAGAATAGTCGGATAGGAAAAGCAGACCTCACCTAGTTTTAAAAAATAAGATTCACATGTATTTGTACAAACCAACTTACAGAAATAAAATCATGTATCATTTAATACTAGATTTAAATTAATATCTTATCTCCAAATTACTTAATCAAATCCAAGATACATTTAATAAAAATACATTAATAAAATATTAACACTATTTAATTTCCTACAGATAAATAACAAACCCCATCCCATAATATTTCTAAACCGATAATTCTTAAATCGATATTCGATATCCGATACCAACGAAAAACGATATTAATCAGATTAATCGATGATAAATTGTATCGATTTAAAACAATTATACGGATACGAGTTTGACACTCAATAAACTGTTGGCACCTTAAAGATTGGGAGATAAAAGAGGATCTTATGTTTTTCTAAATAACTTTACACCTTTAGTCGATTAAATATCAATAAAAAAGACAAAAACCTTCGTGTTTTACAATGTGTGATCGTGTGTAGCAACCATTTTTTAGGGTTCCTTAGCCAACTGTCAAAAACAGAACACTTATGTTGGAAGATGTGTTCTGTGCACCGGTAAACAATGTTGTAGTGAAGTCACAATTAAAGTAATTATGATGTTTCTAATGTGACTATTTTAAGGTTTTGTTTGTTCGTGACAGCCGCTTCTACACCTATTTATGTTTTTCTAATTTTCAGTCTTTTTTATTTTTATTTTCATTCTATTCTTTCCCACAGCAGGGCAAAAGCCTACCTTTCTTCCTTACATTCTTTCGGTTATAGACAATTGTGAACTATTTCTATAGACAGACGTCAAGCTCGTAACTACATTCAATTTATTGTTTTTTTTTATAGTTTTTGTATACTAATTTTAAATGAAAAATACCTAGAAACATCTTTGTGTGATTAAATCAATATTAACTGTGTTTGGCTCATCTTGACTGCAGAACCCTTTGCTACGCAGGACCGAAGCACTTGGCAGGCTTTTAACGTAAAAAAAGCGATTCCACTTCTGTAGTTAAAAACTGGCCACTACTCTAAATTGTAACTTAAAACTGTTACTGCTACATTTAACTGGTAGTTGGGCGAAGAACAAAATATATGAGGCACTTATTGTCTTGTATAGGTCATAAAGTACTGTTAAGGAAAACGTTGGCGCTACAGCAGTAGATCGGTGATGGGTTAGCGAGATAAAGCCTATTCAGCAATAATTCCCCAAAAACTGAACTTTGGTTTGCATCCAAAATGAACAAACAACTTGAGTAAAGTCCTTCATTGCATGACGTGAAGCTGCTTTGGTGAAGTTTTAGGTCATAGCACAAAAATGTAAACTGATATAGAGTAAGGCGGCGAATCACCCTCTTGTCATCAAATTTTAAGGCATAATATTGTTAGGCGTAACGTTTTCGAATAACTTTACCTTTACCTTTGAATTATGTCAATAATACTTTGGCATAATTCAAAGGTTAGAATACATGTCATTTGGTCTTATTTGGAGTTGCATAATTTTTTAAGGCATAAAGTTTTTAAAGTCCATATACTTTGAACGGCTGAACCGATTTTCATCAAACATAGATAAGAACACACACGAAATGTCACCTTTCAAACAAAAAAAACGAAATCAAAATCATTTATCCGTTCATGAGCTATGATGCCACAGACAGATACACAAATAAACGAACACACAGATATCCACGTCAAACTTAAGACACTCCTCTTTTGCCGTGGAAGATTAAAAACAATGAAATAAACGGAACAGACAAATGAAATGAATTACCAATAAATAAACGCCCTCGTAAAATACTTCGGATAGCCGCTGTTGAATACCTTTGCAAAGGATTAAAATATTCACATTCTTTAGCACAAAATATCACGAATGAGATCAGTTAAACTGATAGTTTATTACATGTTGACTTTACTTTAGTTTTAACCTTTGACAGCACAGTGAAAAAATTTAATTTTGTGTGCACGGTTGGGTCAGGATGACCCACTATTTAAAAATTAGATATGTCCAATATATAAAGGAATAGTTTAAGAAAACCGCTGTGATTAGAAAATCTATTATTAAATAAGAGAGAGGTATAAGGTACTTAAATTATCATAAAAAAACATCCTTTTATTGAAAATCAACTGAAAATTTTCATAAATTAATATAAGACACCTTTTTATGGCAAGAAATATATATTTTTTAATGTATTTAATATAGTTAATTAGTTATAATAATTTTAAATGAGATTTTATTGTAATAACAAAAAGATACAAAAAATGTAAGTAAAAAATAAAAAAACCGGCCAAGTGCGAGTCGGACTCGCGCACGAAGGGTTCCGTACCATTTTCGTAAAAATCGGCAAAAAAAATTACGTTTGTTGTATGCCCCTTAAATATTTATTTTATTTTGTTTTTAGTATTTGTTGTTGTAGCGGCAACAGATATACATCACCTGTGAAAATTTCAACTGTCTAGCTGTCACGGTTCATGAGATACAGCCTGGTGACAGACAGACAGACAGACAGACAGACGGACCGCGGAGTCTCAGTAATAGGGTCCCGTTTTTACCCTTTGGGTACGGAACCCTAAAAAACACCTTCAAGTTGTATATTTTTATGCATCTTTTTTGGGGGGTTTATAGCTCCAGCTATTGATAATTAAATAAACGTCACAAAATATTTCTAGAAAATGCAAAGGTTTCAAAATATCGCGGGTCACACAGACCCAACTGTGCGCTTGCCGGGATAAATAATAATTTTGCCTGACCAATTATAATTGGTCAGGCTGAGGGCCAATAATATTGTATTATTTATGAGAACAGTTTGTTACCATTCAGCCCATTCAGTTTGTTACTTATCTGGGGGGTAACCACAAGCTCTTAGAGTAAGGTTATTTTGAGATCGAGTAAGTGACAGATGTATACAAGTCAGATACATCTGTCCCTTACTCGATCTCAAAATAACCTTACTCTAAGAGCTTGTGGTCACCCCCCTGTTTAGTAATTGTATTTGGAACAACGTACAATCACGCCTGTATTTTCGAATGAGCTAGATAGAATACTTCTTAGTAAGTGCCTTTTACTTTTTTTTTGCCTGAGATGGAACAGTCTTACGTAATCAAAGCCTTGAATGAATGAAATTTAATTGAAAACGGTCCTTAAATGAAAAACAAAGTCACACATGCAACCTCTAGGCTGGACCAATGACTCCATTTTTAAATTAATATCTATTAACCCAGACAAACCCAGAGGTAGAAAGGTTGTCTCTCCTTATCTTAAAGGATCGATTAAAGTTCTCATTTAAGTTAATAGGCACATTATTAACAGTTTCACCCGAATGGACATTCAATTTGTTTAATAATATACAGTACAGTACTAGATTATTATCATTTATTTTATTGTATTTAAGACCACCTGAGTCTTAAACATTTATTGTTAATTTTGCCCTAGTTCGTATTTAAATGTAGGTATCAGTATTTAAATGTTATTGTTGTATGGTTTAAAATGGTCTATTTGGCGTGTTTTAATTTAATTAATTTTGTGTGTAGTGAAAAAAATCAAGCATTTAAAATAAATTACTGGGATTGTTAGAATTGGTAATTGGACAATGAGCTCCTTGTAGTCAATTGTTTTGTTGTTATTTAGGCCTGTATTCCAGATGCTCGACTCAAACTCAAAATTGGCCACACCTACCAATCAACTGCCAACCTATCACAACTCTCGAATTTTGACATAATTATGATACTTCAGCTTGACATGTGTACTCAATAGAGCAAGAGCCCAGACGCCCCAGACATTACTGAATTCTTTCTACACAATATGTTGTAGGTATTAAATGAAAGTCCAAGTTAGCAATTACGAGTACGTTTCAAGTACATGCTAACACAACTCAATTCCACTAATTTCAGTAACGTTTGCGGTGTCTAAGATCTTGGTAAAATAAGCCAACCAATCATATCTGTCCATCGCTAGTTTGAGTTGAGTTGAGCATAAGCATGAGCATCTCGATTCACATTATATTATTATGTTTGAATCGAACTAGTATCTTTCAGATTCATCATCATCTTACGGATCTTGTCTCATGCAACTTGGGGTCGGTGCAACAGGTTTTTTTTTAATATTCTTCCTTGTCTTCCGTCATCGTAACATTCACTCCCTTTCATATAATTATTCCGTCTTTTCTTTGGCCTACCTCTCCATCCATCACACATTTATGTTTACTAGGAATACATCGTAAAGAAACTGCCCAATCCTGGAATCTAAAAAATCGAAGACATGTCACATTCACCCATCCGCACTGAGGCCGAGTGGTGGATACGGCCCATTCCCTATCACAGAGAGGGAGCCTATGTAGGCACATTATGCTTCTGTATCACATGATGGAACTGTTTTTACCCGACTGCCGAAGGAGGGTAATATGTTTATCAGTCTATGTATGTACGTATGTATGAATGCATGTATGTATCTTTTTTCCTTCCTATGTGGCGTTCTAGAGACCAAACCCATTGCCCGATTTTGATGATTCTTACGTTAATCGATTCTTCTTAACCTTGCGAGTGTCACTGGCTACATTAAAATAGAAAAATGGCGGCTTTTGGGCGCCATATTGTAGGGTGCATTTATTTTTTCTTCCAGACCTATCGTGGGGGTATCAAGGTTTTAAAAGGTGATTTCAACAATATATAACACTTATACGTTTAAATATAATATATAACACTTATAATAATAAATACTTAATTCAAAAATAAAAACCTTAGGTCAAATGTTATAAATAAAAAAAGTTAATTCAAAAAAGCCAGAGAGAGAGCAGTGGTGGCCCAGTGGTATCGGCCGCGACTTACAAGTTGTAGGTCGTGGGTTCGAGCCCAGGTAGGCGCTTTACTTTGTGTAAATTATTTCATTACCACTGCTCTCAAAACGGTGAAGGAAAACATCGTGAGGAAACCGGCATGTCCTAGAACCAAAAATTCGAAGACATGTGACATCCACCAACCCGCACTGGGCCCGCGTGGTGGATTATGGCCCATTCCCTCTCACAGAGAGGAGGCCTGTCCCAGCAGTGGGAACATTAATAGGCTGATGATGTGATGTGATGTGATGTGAATTCAAAAAACACGACTGCTGAAGAAGCGAACTAAAAAGACATAAACAAGAAGAAAACCATTCTGTGCAATCGGAGGATACTACTGGTTTTGGTCAGCCAGCTCGCGAATATTTTGTATTTTTATTTATAACTTTTTACTATAGATCGGACTTTTTGACAAGAAACAGTTCCCTTTTCATCCCAACTTCATTGACTTATATTTTACCTCTTCGTCTCACTACAAAGTAAAATCCACAAGTTCTATATAAATCACGTCTTCTCACCTCTTCATACAATAGCACGGTATTCGACCGCACTCAGTTTTATCGTTCGATAGATTTTCCGAACGATTTCAGCAAACAAACGTCCAGCGATTTATCGAATAATGTGGGGGAGAGCGTAAGAGTTATCGCTCATTTACTGCTATCGAAACGATATGGGGTTCAAGCTCGATTGCGTATTATGGACGCGAAAATTTATTCATAATTCTTTTGTGGCTGAGGTTTTAAAATTTATGGGCGGACAATAATGTGGGGTATTTTTAACTGGGGAAGGCAAAGTTAGAGGTGTTTAAAATCTATCTCCTGATAGCTAGTAGCTAGTAGTCTGATAGTTTGATTTTGATTTTATTAATTTTAATCTAATGTTTTATTTGATTTAATTAAATTTTGATTTATTTTAATTAAATTTTGATTTATTTTAATTAAATTTTGATTTATTTTAATTAAATTTTGATTTATTTTAATTAAATTTTGATTTAATTCATATTTTAATCTGATATTATTTTAGTTTAATTGTGCATAATTTTATTTTAACTTGATTTGATTTAATTTTGATAGATGTTTTAAATTGTTTTTAATTTAATTTTGGTATTGGTTTAATTTTACTTTTTTATACATTATCTAAATTTTAAGTGTTTTTACTGTTATGTGAATATGTGCATGTAAGATTCACATCTAGTAGATATCAATCAGACTTTTTCTGTTGGACCTTCTTTTTTGCTCGTGTGATTGTACATCAGTTTTATGAATTATAATAACAAAAATAGCTATAATCTGAGGGTTTTTAAACCTAGAGTAAACAGCCAGTCTATTTTGAAAAAAAATCACGGTAAACTGTGGAAGGACAGTATACAACGAGCTTACTTTATCTAAGATTTCACTGTGAGATGTATAAGCACAGAATAACACTGAAGTTTACTTCTGGACAAGCGTCTTCCATCCTCGACCAAATCATCGCTTACAGGTAAGACAGTAGTAAAAAACCGGCCAAGTGCAAGTCGGACTCGCGCACGAAAGATTCCGTACCATTATCGCAAAAAAAACGGCAAAAAAATCACTTATTCACATATTTATTTTATTCTGTTTTTAGTATTTGTTGTTATAGCGACAACAGAAATACATCAGCTGTGAAAACTGTTTCAACTGTTTGGCTATAACGGTTCCTGAGATACAGTCTGGTGACTGACAGACAGTCAGTGGAGTCTTAGTAATAGGGTCCCGTTTTTACCTTTTGGGTACGGAACCCTAAAACCGAGAATAATTAATAAATTGCAAGACTGCAAAAGCCCAGGGAATTGAATAAGCCTGGTTGCCTTGTTGTGTCTGCCGCAAACAGACTTTGTTCTTTCTTTTTGTTGACTTTAACTTCAAATGTCTCATGTCATTTTATTTTTCTTTGAACTGAAAGAGTCCATGGGGCAAGGCAGCAAAAACAGAGAATGTATATTATGCCTCCCCCGGGCGCACTCTTTTACAATCTTTTGTAGCAAAGCTTAAAGGTATACCGATAAAGTAATCGGCATCTGGCGAAAAAGGAAGCAAAATGCCTTTTAAATTCTTTTCTTTTCTTTCTTTTTAAAGAAACGTTGCCCCACACTAGGAATTTCTTCCTGTATCGTGGGTGCGTTTACAAACATATAAACTCACATACACAACACCCAGAGCCGGAACAACTATCTGTAGGTCATACAAATATTTGTTCCCTGCGGGAATCGAACCCGCGACACGCAGCACAGCAGTCAATCGCTCAACCACTGCGCCAACCGTGCGCCCAAAATATAAAGGAACAATGTGTTAAATTAACCCTCCGTCGGCAGTTGGGTAAAAAGACTCAATCATGAACTTTTATTATGAGCGTTTTCAAACTCTAACCCTCTTACTAATAAACAAGGAATAAAGTTATACCCGGAATAACAAAGGAATAACCATACATTTTCATAGGTTTATACTTAGTATAACTTTATTCTGTGTTTATTAGTAAGAGGGTTTGTGATCACATCGCTTCACATCTAAAGACAAAAAACCCTTGCATTTTTTCTGTATTTTGTAACCGTATTTGTACGCTGAAAACGGCAGAATACATAATGCATTCATTATGCATGCATTATGGGTTTAAAATTACTGTGTAGCTTTCTTTCTATCAGTAAAATAACTTTTTAAATCGGTATTTCCTCTGGCAAACAATATCACAACTGTTGTAAAATCAGTTTACATTTATCGTGCAAAATATTCCATCTCTGCGGACCCAGTTCAAATTCCACCAACGTGCACCTTATTTTACATTCAGTACATAAGCAGAAGCGCATTAGGTACAAAACAAGAGATGTTAGATAAGTCACCATTTGAGGATGGTTCAAATCATAACAGAGAGATATGGAGACATTGACATACGTGGCGCCTCTGGAGACTTGTGGTGCAAAGCAAGGGTGGCAGCGATCCCGTTTTATATGCGGTAGCGTTTCAAAGGCTTGTCATTAAGTAATAATAGCCGTACGGTTCGAACAATGTTCGCCATTTTTGTCTCCATTTCATATCCAGTCCTGATGTAACCTCCGAGTCCTGAAAATCTTGGTTTAGCTTCAACACCCGACTGCCATCTTTGACGATCGTTTCAGTTAGTGAGAAGTCCCAAAAGCAATAATATAATAGTGGTAGTGGTAGGGACTCACGTTTCCGCATTTAGACTCCCATTTGGTCCCACGGTCCCATTTGGTTTGTTATGAACTACAAGCCAGTACAGGCCAGATATTATATTGTGATTGTGAAATTGTCTCCCTGAATTATTATTTTTTGTGAAAGCTCGACTACACAAGCTTCACGTAAGTTATTTGATATTATAACTTGATTATTGCTAGTTATTGTGTTGAAAATTCAACATTCATAATGGTAACCATAGAATCAGATATTTATTGTGATAAACGATATTTTTATGATTGTAAAAGATATCTATAAATACTATAGAAGAGCTTCCGTGGAGTTTCTTGCCCTTCTTCTCCACGAGAACTAGTTTAGCGACCGGGTGGTAAGTTCTCTGAGCCTTCTCAATATGAATTATTTGCCAAACCTAATTTAAATAAATACCTAGTGTTGTCTTTCTGTGATTTTCTTCATAAAACCCTTCTCTTACACACCACATACATAGGAACCAGGATACACAGTAAGTAACCAACAACCATCTTGACATTCTAAGCTTGATTTCCTGCTTGATGTCGATACTTATAAATGAAGTTCCTTCATGAATTTAAACATTGTGACGATTTGGTCCACGGCTGATTCTTTGGCGTTAAAATAGTCTCAAAGGCAAATAATTAGTCTAAGTGAGAGATACCGTAGAGCTCAGTATTAAGGGTTATATGGTGGTCAGATGGGTTGTTGCTCCAAGTAAACATTGGCATTTAGCTGGTAGTTAGAAGGGAAATAACAATAATAATGTACCCACAGTATACCGAATAGAGAGTTCCTAATCGTAGTTTTCTTATTGCAAAAACTCTTGCATTGAAGTTTCGTATTTTGTAAAGTGGGATATTTCTAAAAGGCCACTCCTGCGATATTGATTGAAATTTTAAACTTTCCTTACAAATATATCTTCATCATCATCATCAGCCCTTTAATGTTCCTACTGCTGGGACACAGGCCTACTCTCTGTGAGAGGGAATGGGCCGTAATCCATCTCGCAGACCCAGTGCATGTTGGTGGATGTCACATATATTCGATTTTTTGATTCTAGGACGTGCCGGTTGCCTCACGATGTTTCCTTCATCGTTTTGAGAGCAGTGGTGATGAAATAATTTACACAAAGAGCGCCTACCACTGGGCCACCACTACTCTCTATACAAATATATCTTAATATATAGAAATTAACCAGCTAATAATCTTAGAACAGGTCAATAATCTGACTACATAATTACTGACAGATTACTTGACCCACAGCCTTCGGGCAGCTAATCTGTTCCAAACTACCAAACTGTTTCCCTTAATTGACTTACGGTGTTAAATACACAATATAGTACAGATATTGATCTGTCGTGGATTAAGTTATGTATTGCTGAACTTGGATGTGGTTTAATAATAACAAACGCACGGGTCGATCTTTAAAGTTAAGCAACTCTTGCTGAGGTCAGTTCGTGGATGGGTCATTATTCATATTTTTTAAATCTTTATCCCACTCTAGGAATTTCTCCTGACACGAGTCAGCAGGGAGCGTTTAAAAACATATAAAGTCACATACACTAACATCTAGAGCTGGAAAAAGTATCTACTATTCCGTGCCATGGAAATCACGTTCAGCTATTAGTCCCGTTCCTCATTTTTAGATCTTTGTCAGTCATCTCGGGAAGAGAGAAGCCATAAAAATTTACTGAATATGGTGCTACCCAGTTGTGGAGATCTCACAAAGCAATCGCTCCATGTGAAATTCTGGTAAAAGTTTATGATGAACAGTATTTTATAAATAAACTTAAAAAGCTTATATTTATATATAAAAAAAAAAAGTTTTTATTTATTGTTTTTAAGTTTTGATAGGCCTTCAATTGCCATAAAAATCATATATAGCCAAAGTATATCTCATGAAGATTCCAATAAGCCCAAACACGACTAGGTTACATTGTTTTGTTTCGGAGTTCCAGTGCCTACCTGCCGGCTTCATCATCAGATCAGTTCAATGGTATCATTTTCATCAGTACTATTTATTTATAAGTATTTGCTTCATCATAGTCGTTTAACTATTCGGGATATCTCATACCCATTACATACTTAGCATTAAAGAGTTCCATTGGCCATCTGTGGTCTTCTTCACCGGTTCCACTTCACCAAATGATACTTTTTGAGTGCAAATGATTGCATTGTTGATGAAAATACCAAAATCGCAATATGTATGTGTATAATATTTGAGGAGTTCCCTCGATTTCTCCAAGATCCCATCATCAGATCCTGACCTGATAACTATGGGACCAACAAGAAAGTATACTCTTTTAAACAAAAGAAGAATTTTCCGAATCGGTCCAGGCGTATTTGAGTAATCAGGGAAAATATATATAAATTAAAAAAAAAAAACATCCGGAGAATTGAAAACCTCCTTTTTTTTAAGTCGGCTAAAAAGTTAGTTATGGTCTTGTTATTTTTTTTATAGATGCAGGATGGTTTTTTATAGGCATGGATGGCCAAGTTGGAAACGGATACAAAAAATTGAGAAAAATTTTCAAAGGAGACAACTTTGAATATTTCCTCGGGGTTGTTTTAGATGAAAACTAGAATCATTATATTTTCTAGGATCTTAGATATATTTCAAACTGAATCTTAACAATAACGTTTTGGCTCGTTATATTTAATTTAAAGTAAATGAAAACAAAAGTTATTAAAAAAAACAAAAACCCGACTGCTTAAGAAGTGAACTAAAATGCCGTAAATAAGAAGAAAATCATGCTGTGCAGTCGGAGGATACATATTCGCGAGCTGGCTGACCTAAACCAAATGAATCTTTCGATTGCACAGCATGATTTTCTTCTACGTCTTTTTAGTTCGCTTCTTTAATTAAGCAGTCGAGATTTTTGATTATTTTTATTAACTTGTTTAAAATATGGCTACCAAAATCCACCATTTTTCTATTTTCCAATTTTAATGTAGCCAATGCAATGCACACTCGCAAGGTAAAGACGTATCGATTGACGTAAGAATCACCAGAATCGGCCAATACGTTTGGTGTCTAGAACGCCCCATAGGAACAAACATACATATATAGACTGATAAACACATTACCCTCCTTCGGCAGACGGGTAAAAAGTACCTACTTAAATTAATATATTATTTAACCACTATCTCAACATTTAAATTTGTCAGAGCCATCCTACTCAAAATTTAACCCAAAAACGCCATAACCCGAAAACTAATACATAACCCTACCATTTCTACTGAAAATATGACTTGTTTGACATGTTAGGGTTGTCCCTAGTGGAACCACTGAAGGTTCAAACCCTTTATGTTTTTAGAGGAATTTGTCTCTGGGGTACAAAATGGACTTTCGTAAAAGCTATATATTATTATAGTTTCGGATGCTTTTGGGCCGAATTGATAGTTATCTGAGTGGTTTCTCTCTTGTGGTATAAGTGAAGTTTGTTTATTGGATAAAAGAGCTGGGATGAGTGAAGATACAAAACACTTACCTACTATAGATACAGTACAAGGTACTTACATACTTTCGATAGTCAGCAACATAAAGCTCCCCAGGTTAGCACCTTGTCAATCTTGTCACCTAGTTCTATGACGGCAAATTATAAATGTTTAGTATTTTCAAAGTCTTATCACCTAAAAAGGCTAGGTTGTTCATCATAGCATGTGCTATTTTGTGTCACTCTTGATCTTACTAGAAGTAACTAGAAGGTTCGATTTATAATATAGCTACTGCCAGCAGCTTCGCCCGCGTGAAAAGTGTTTTCTTATCCCAAGGGAATATAATACCGAGATGAAAGTAGCCTATAGGCTATTCCAGACTATAATCTATGGCTGTGCTAAATTTCATCAAGATCAGAGTGTAAACAACCGACAAATCACATACACGGAAATCTACATCGCGTCTTTCATCTCGCATGTTTTCTTTGCCTTGACGAATTCATTACGCAATAAGGCTGCCGTTCAGCCGTTTTAGCGTGGTTGAGTTACAAACATACATCCACACATATATCCATCGATCCAAACATTCACATTTATGTTAAAAAATAGCGACGAGGTAATTTTAAGCCTTTCTTGGCTTTCAAGAGTTGAGGGGTTTCCTCACCGTCATACCAGTCCACTGCTACTCGTATGCCTCTCCAATCATACGCCATTAACCTTAAATTTAAATTTAAGTCTAATGGCGTTAATGGTTTAATTTTAAATTAAATTTTAATGTATAATATTGTTTGGCATAACATTATCTCATGACTTTTATTAGCGTAATAATACATTTGCATAATGCAAAGGTTAGCATAACTGTCATTTGGTCTAATTTGTTTTGGCATAATATTGTAGAAATCTGACAAATAAAAAGTAGTTACGTTACGTATGTACTTACGTTATTTAATATAATTTGGAAATTACTCTATTTGATTAGGTTAAGGTGCGGCAGGGGAGGCCCTGGGCTTCCTTTAAGCTGCGAACTTGTTTGTTTTTGAGTGATATCGTAAATATCATTATGTGCTTATAACATTGTGCATTATACAATTATGCTTCGTTATTATTATGACTATAAACATTGTGGCAAAACATTTATGCCTAATCATATTATGCGTAATGCTCATTATGCTGAATATCGTTATGCCAATATTTATTATTTAATATGAATAATTTCTGCGTTAATATAGAATTAATATAGAATTAAGTTTAATCCATCAAGTAGTGTGCCTATTTCTATGTTATGAGTCGGGCAGAGATTGGATAAATGTGATAGGCCGGTTGCGTCTTACCACACTGTCTTTTGGGGTTTTTGAGTCAATTTTAAACAATAATATTATATATTTTTTACATTACTTTATACTATCTATTACATATTCTTTCAATTTATAAGTTAAGCACACGTATCCACTGTATGACATTATTTTAAGTATCTATTTATTTACCTACGTCCGTGTATCACTAGCGGGGTGCCAACTGAAAATCCGCGCTGGGTGTCTGACGCCCAGCAAATGCTGAGTTGGTAACCCTTTCGGTATGGGCACGCTCGGCGCAATCACTGTTAAACCTTGTTTGTACTTTTATTTTTTACTATTTTTCTGTTACTTTGTGATTGTTGTTGTTGTGTTGTTTCTATGTCGAATAAATGTTTTTCTATTCTATTCTTATGCCAATGAAAATTATGACTATATATTTTATGCTTATCATTAGTAAACCATATTGGAATTACTAACTTGGTCCGCCGCAAAATACTGGACTACTAACTTTCAACTTAGTTAGCAGAATGACGTAACCTTGCGATTTCAGCACATTCAAAATGCACTCAAAAATAGCAAAAGGTTGCCACCTATTACGTTTTACGACATTAACCATTTCCTTGTCTAAAGAGACGTAGAGTAATAAACAAATAATAAAAATCTTTTTACTATCATCTTGCCGTAAAAGAAGGAACATTAAAACAAGATAGGTCTTCATGAAGACTTCCTTCTAGATGGCCTTTTACCGTCGGAAATGATATTCATTTATTAATGTTTGTTTTCGCCAAAGGGGTCTTGATGAAGTGACATTGTCTCAGCAATAACAATTGTCAAAAAAACAATGTGTTATGGCTCATTTACATTACCGACTAGGTCCCCGACTAGTGTAAATAGGTTTTCGGTTAGCCATATTCGGCCGCAGACCATTTTCGGTGACCGAACACGGCTGATTTTTTTGAACGCGGCACTCATTGTTCAATCGAAGAGCGCAGACGGCGCATGCGTCAAGTAATGCGTTAGGTTTTTTTTCGTAGCGCGTTTTTGCATAATTACTGTAACACAATATATCTGTCCATAATGATGCTTTCAACAGAGTGTATTCAGTTCGGCTGAATGCGGTGGCCGAATCCGGTAAACTGACAACTTAAATCAATACGGTCGCCGTATTCGGTGACCGACTTAATATAAACAGTCCAACTCGGTTAACCGAAAGTGGTCGCCGTATACGGTGACAGACCTTATGTAAACAGTCTAATTCGGTTAACCGAAAGCGGTCGCCGAATACGGTTGCCGACCTAATGTAAATGCGCCATTTGGGATCGACATCTGCTAGCAAAATATCACGAGGTCAATAACTACCATTTAGAAGTTTTGACAATCGTCATCGCTGTAAGAAGGACATTTTATTAATGTCATTTCTTCAATTGTACAGTAAAATAATCCCAAACGAAGACTACGTTTTAATGCCGTTGATATACATAGTATCATACAACCATTTAAAAAGCCGATCTATTTAATTGACAAAAAGCTTTATGCTTTAAGACTGGTTAACCTTATATACAGCGGAAAATTAATATAGCTATATCCTGCTTGATCTGTACAAAAGGTCCAAAACTCAACAGTATCTATCATCTTCTCAAAACTGGTATGCATTAAATATCAAGAACAGAAATGATTATTCAGAAACAATATCATTCATCCTACAAAAACTGCCCGTGAAGCCTGCAATATTGCCTCCCAATAATCTCTTCTTTAAACCTTTTGAAAATATAATAAAAAATAATATTTTATGCCCCGATAATAATTTATTACCTCGCTATGAGTGCCGCGCGTGAAAATTGCATTTTTGAACGATGCAGTCGGTATTAAAAATATTATCATTCGATCGGGTTTCGTTTGCGAGGTAAACTGCATGGAAGAGGGGTGAGGAGATATACCAGGGTTGGTGGAAATTGAAGAGATTTATTAATATATTTGAATCATTGACGGAAATGTATAGGAAAGTTCTGAGTCTGAAATTGTATCGGATTTATGGTAATGGGATGGCCGCCAATTACATGAGTCGTAAATTTTACTGAGAAACTACGGTTGAACTTAGGCACATCTCTGCTTTAGCCTTCGGGGAAGACAGGCGTCTTGTTGCAGATTATACATCAATTAATTACATAATACTTCTTTTTGTGTAACCACAAGTTAGTGAGGCAACAGACCTCTACTTCTGTTTCCGCAACTCTGGCAGATCCGCACGCTTTTATACATGCGTTTCTGCATCTGCTGCCGCAACTTTTAAAACGGAACATTATGTCGGGTGAGGCGCGGTTGGGCAAGTGGACTAGCAATTTCGATTTAATTGCACGACCGCACCTCCAAACAAGAACTTAGTGGAACACTTAACACCGAAACAGGAAATATTTTTATTTACCTTGTAGCATTACGTATAGCGCCGGAGAGCTATACGTAAGCCACGTTAATAAAAATAAATAATTAAAAATTAAAATTAAGAAAAAGGATAAAGAAAATAAAACTATAGGCCGGCTTCAGACGTCACGGGCAGCTAACCAGAAGCAGGTCGGGCAGGAAGGCGTGGAATGCCCGAGGTAGGCAGGTAAGCAGGCAATCGGGCAGGTAGGCAGGTGAACAGGACCACGGGCAGATGGTCATGGCAGGCAATCGGGCAGGTAGGTTGTAGAGTTGGCAGTGAGGAGTGTGGAGACCAGCTATGACTCAATAAGCCAAACAGCGAGGCCTTTGATGCGAAGCGATGACTGTTGAGGGTAAGGCTCCAAGAAATAATCCTCTTTATAAACTCACACAATATATTTATTCATTGCACTTCAGAATGTAATTCATTTACATGAGCTAATAATTCACAGTTATAAGAGTTTCAGCTAGAAAAATACACTCCGTATCGTATAACGTACTCTTGGCGTTCAGCCCAGACCAAAGACTAAAAAAACTGAAGGCCGTTTTCATTCGATCTCCATTTCTTCTAAATTTCAAATTCAAATCTCAATAAGACCAGAACGAATAAAAACGGCTTTACAAAAGCGGGTCACTCTGCACTGACCTTACAATAATGTACAATTTGCTTAAGGAAAGGCCTAGGTAGTCCATGGTACCTATGGTATCAGCTCAACTGTCCATATTTCCGAATCGGATTAAAACAATGGTAATTTCTATTGTGTCTGGAAATTGACACTTTGAGGGTTTTGCTTTAAGAAAATAAAATAGACAGACAGATGTCATGTCAGATAAAAATGTTAGAGTAGAAAAATATTACAAGATTATAAATTACGAATATAATTTAAGTTTAGATATTTAAAACAGTCAGAGATAACTAAATATGCTTTCCAGATGTAATAATACAAAGAATATATATAAAAATGAGTTACACAAATTGATGCGATATCAAAAGATGTGAAGATGGATTGTGGAGTGTTATGAAACGTAAGTAGATCTTGAATAAATACCACAACCTGGGCTTTAGTTTAACCAACAATGGACCGTGTGATGATGACATTTGCAGGTGCATTAGAATGGCCAAGAGTGCCATGCCGCATATCGAGACAGTATGGAAAGACCGCAGCATCACAAACAAGACAATACTGTCACTGATCACGTCACCTGTGTTTTCCATATTCTTGTACGGAGCTGAGACGTGGCCTCTAAAAGCTGCTGATCGCAGACGGATACGGCTATTCAAATGTGGTGCTACAGGAAGATGCTGTGTATCTCGTGGACGGCACACAGGACAAACATATCGCTACTACAGGCACTTTTATCTTGACAAAATGACAAAAAAAACACAAGAATGTGTGTCTCCGAAGGATATTTGTATCGCCCGTAAAACTGGTGACAAACTACTGAAGGTAATTGTCACTAGCAAAGTCAAAGGCAAATGACCTAGAGGCAAAAGTCCTATACGCTGAACAGACCAAATCCGTTCCTCGTTGAACATAAAAGACTCAGAAGCCGAGCATGTTACTGAAAGTAAGGAGCAAGTGGTAAAGTGCAAATTAAGGAGAAGGTTTTAAAACCATGCTGTGGTCAGGACCCCAGTATTGCGGAATCGACGAAAGTTGGCGGAAAACGTTTTCGGGACTAACAGTCATGGTGACACAATAATTGAGATCCTTGCAGCTAACTCTGTCTTACGTTTCTCTCTCTCTTTTTATAAAGCCACTTTACCTATTATTACACCTTCACAAACAAACCCCAACAAAAAGGATAAAAAATAAAGCTATATCCAGAACAAAAAGTTAACACCAAACAGAAGAACTATAAAAATACAAAATCATGAATTACGTGCAAACACAAGAACAAAGAATAAAGGAAATTCTCAATAAAGCTAGAAACATACATCTTAGGAGTTTATTGAAAAAATAACCAGAATAAAACATATTTCAATTTTTCTCTTTCCGAACGAAAATTTCCTGGAGTTAGAAAATAAAATCACAACATATTCGGGGCTTTGTCTATCTTAGCGTTTTGTTGAATGCCACGCAAAACGATAAAGGGCAAGACAAACTTGGCATACGCCACGCCATTCTCCTTTGTGAATCGTCCTCCTCATTTGAAAATATAAGCGTCAGGAATTTTAGAAATATTTTACCAGTATCTTAGATTTGCACATCATCGTCATCATTTACTTCGAATGATGCCCACTGCTGAACATAAACCTGGCACAAGCGCCACTAAAACGACCGGTTGTGAGCTTCTCGCATCCAGCGGCCCTCACCATATCGCCACACCTTGTAGACGGCCTTTCGACTCAATTTGCATAATCATGACTAATAAGTAAAATCAGCTGTTCTATATAAAAATTTAAAAATATGTTCGCTGATGTAGGGTAAAGTCAAGAGCATCTTTAAAATAAAATTCTTTCAGCCATTTTCTTAACACATACTCAATCACTTATTTGATATTCATATTAAATTATATATAATGTATTAATATTATTTGTAACACTCGTTACATGACATACAGATTGGTTTCAAGATTGATTGTAATCAGAAAAAACTGTTGTGAAAATATGGCTGTACTTTTATAATAAATATTCGAGATTGGATCCGAAACGGCGAAGGTAAAATACCAAGTTACATATTTTTTCTGAAAATAATAATTTCACCTACTGAAATATTCATGTTTTTATCAATTAGTGCCGATCATAATTAAATGAATGAATATTATTATAATTCTTCGTTAATTGATCCGGCAGTAACACTTAATGTTAGCAATCGTAATTTAGTTATGGACAGAATAAATTAAAAACAAGCTTTTATATAATGAAAATTCAGTAGAAATACAATAAGAGCTTTCCAGTTAGAAAGGTAATTTTATTTGCTAATAGAAATGAAGGTAGAGAAATAAATTATTATAAAATTATTTTCTTATGTTAGACTGTAAACCAGAATTTTAGGTAGTGGTTTTACTTAGGGACTTCGATAAAATGGTGTAACGTATCGAAATTATTCTCTGCAATATTTAGTTATTTCCTAAAAAAAACTCTCGCATACAGACTACTAACTAACCCATTTTCTATATCATAGTTTGACCTATTTTCTGATGTTAACTAATTTTTGGACGTTAATTTTACTTATTTCCACTCTGTTTGAATGCCTATTGAATTGAATACTGAATGTACAGCCTGTTTCAGCACCGAAACTGATGCGGAAATCAGTTTCTATAAACTTATCCGTATCGTTTTTAGGGTTCCGTACCCAAAGGGTAAAAACGGGACCCTATTACTGAGAATCCGCGGTCCGTCTGTCTGTCCGTCTGTCTGTCACCAGGCTGTATCTCATGAAACGTGACAGCTAGACAGTTGCAATTTTGCCGCTAAAAATATTGCTTTGATGTATTTCTGTTGCCGCTATACAAATAATAAAAACCGAATAAAATAAATATTTAAGTGGGGCTCCCATACAACAAACGTGATTTTTTGCCGTTTTTTGGGATATTGGTGCGGAACCCTTCGTGCGCGAGTTTGACTCGCACTTGGCGGGTTTTTTATATCATCTAATAGCTAGATATTGACTGCCCATCCAACCTGCTTATTACCAAAAATGTGAATCAAGCTCATTCTCATTTTTCTTTGCTCTCGCCCCTTTGACCATATAGGGTAGCAACATTATCATCATTCTCTTGCTCAAATCCCATAGGTCCTAATCCACCTCAATTTTCCCGTAGCATAACCTAAGTATGCTCACAACGTAAATCAGTCGAGTCGGCGTGGTCTCTAGCAGTGAATTTGTCACGAGCGTCGTTCGCCCGTGATTTTGCACCAATAGGGCTCATTATCGTTTCACTATCCCAGTCTGTTTAGAAGATGGATTTACGATTTGTTGACTAAGAACAAATTTACGTCTGTAATTTGTAAATAAGGGAGAGTTACGTTTGCTTTGAGGGTGTATTGCTTGACTGTGTAATTGCGGTGAGGGAACACTTGTGAGTGTTTTGTATTTTCTATGTATTTGTTATCCTTGTTACCTACCCCAACATTTCTGGTGGCCTTCTTACTCTGTTCTTCCTAAACTAATAATGACTCAATGTTATAGGAACTGCTCCCTACATTTTGTTGAGTTATACCAGCAAAAGTATGCTAAACACCAGTTTTATATTAAAGTAAACTTTTGCAATAATTGTCTTTTATTGCTAGCTACCTAATTTCTAGAAAAAAAAATTGGTCGGCGGTAATTGGTCAGGTTGTATAAATGAGAAAGAGAAAATCAGTTTATTTGTAAATTAAACGCTTCTACCGGTGAGCAGATTTCAACAAAATTTGGCGTACGGGTAGACCATAACCTTGATTAGGACATTAACCCTCTTACTAATAAACACAGAATAAAGTTACATCAAGTTTAAACCTATGAAAATGTATGGTTTATTCCTTTGTTATTCCTGGTATAACTTTATTCCGTGTTTATTAGTAATAGGGTAAGGATATTTTTTTTGCCATTAGTAAGTTTCCAGAGGATCATTTTCAACTTTTACGTGGGTATAATTGCTTAAAATAGCAATACGTATAGAATAGAAGTATCAGATTTTATTCATATCTCCAGAACACATTTACATGTACCAAATTTATTTTTCGCATCCTCCAGTTTATCGGAACCCAATCGAGAATTGTTGATTTACAAGATTAAGTACTGGAACCTTTTCAACGAATGTTATTGATACGATTCCAAAAGGATCCCTAATTGATTATGGTAATCGATTATTCGCTTTTTCTCCACATTATACGAGCTACTTCTATTCGTTTTAGATCGAATTGTTTTTTTAGCGACGTCCTTTGTTAGAAGGTTTATTTTCTTGGATTGTGTTAACTGCGGAAAATGAGAGAGTATTTTCTGGTTTGCTGTAGAAAAATATGGTCGGTGGAATTAAGAAAAAAGAAAATATAGTGTAGTTTACCGTGGGTGTTGTAAAAGATAGTTCAGGGATTAAGTTGGAAAAAAGACAAAGGCTTTTTGTAGCGCTAAAAGTAATGAAGATTGAGATCTGTAGTAAGTATTCGATTACTTATAGGGTTGATAAAAGTGATATATATTAATAAAACCTACCTAAAGAAAGCAAAACAGATAATAAATACAACGTGACACGATTTGCAATAAGTAGGACCTATTCTAGGAAAACGCGCTCGTTCTTGCATGTCGCTTTGTCACGGCGCGCCTTTTTGAGACAGTCTGAACTCTTAAGCGAGATTATGGAGCTTTAACCTGCGAGAATTTCAAGTTTTCCTTATCATCATCATCATCATTTCAGGCGAAAGACGTCCACTGCTGGACATAGGCCTCCCCCAGGCGTCGCCACATTGATCGATCCCGTGCGTCTTGCATCCAGCGCATTCCCGCAATATTATTAACAAGTTTTTTATTAACAAGTTTACCTCCTAGTAAAGAAATAAAGCTCAGTGACAGAGAGGTAAAAATATCAAAACAAACTTATCTATAATAGATTATAGTCCACAGTACGTAATTCTATAAGAACCTTGACATCGGCTGATCCATATAAAAATCTAAGAAAAGCATTCACCGTAAAAATCACAAATACCAAACGTTAAGGTACCGGACCACCTGTAGATCGTGCTTAACCGGACCTACACCCAAATACGACCACGATTTACCCGGATTACGCCGGACAACGCCCGGTTACGGGACTTGGAGCCGTTCATCCGTTTAAGACCGACTTTCGGTCAGATTTACATTGTACAGAAACTTTGTTTAATTTTTGAAGAGTTCTGATTGATTTAATCTGGCAGTTTAGGAGTTGTTTTGTAGGATTTAGGAAGATTAACTTGTCAACTCTTTGTCTAAATGGTAATTTGGACGGGGATGACAAAAGGTTAACTGGAGATGTCTGATTTAATTGGCTGACGTGACAGGACTATGAGTTAAATTGTTATTTGATTGGTGACCTTGAGCTGTTGGTAGATTAATTGTAAACATGATATCGTCATAATCATATTGGAACTACTTTTAACTTACACTTAACATACTGAAAACGAATCAATGTATGAATGACACATCTGAACTTTAAGTGACGTGATCAGACCATACAAAAAGAAGGCATTAACGATTGTAGAAAGAGATTCGATACGAAACGTTTCTAACTTGGCAAGGCCACTGTGCCACCACTATACTTCCCATAGTGGTGGGCACAGTGGCTAAGACCACGCTTATTATCCGTGAGGTCGAGGGTTAAAATCCGTGCAATTAGCAATGGGCATCCGTGCAATTTTTCATCATCGGACTACAAGACGTACGGCGATGCGCCATCGCTACATGGTAGACATACCACCCATACGCACTAAACGTTTTGGAAATACTTTCATTATGCGTACAGCTAAGGAGTGGAATTCCCTGCCGGAGTCTGTGTTTCCCGATAGCTACAATCTAGGAGTCTTTAAGTCAAGAGTGAATAGGTTACTTCTAGGCAAGCGTGCTTCACCGTCGACCACATCATCGCTTACCATCAGGTGAGATAGTGGTCAAGCGCGAGCCTATAATATATAAAAAAAAAATGGGACTTTTTAACCGACTTCAAAAGGGAGGAGGTTATCAGCATGTTTTTTTATGTATATATTACCTCAGTACTTTTTACTAGGTGAACCAATTTTGATTATTCTTTTTTATTTGAAACCTGGTGTTTTTCATGTGGTACCATTTAAATATGATCAAGATCTGATTAAGATATTCAGATAAATATACAAAAGAACTCTTCAATAAATGACGGTAAATCTCTCGGGATTGCTGCAATCGCATGTCTGTTTATTGTTTACATCATTTCATAACATAATATCACACCCGTACGCTCTAAAGGGGTACAGATGTGTACAGTTCACCCTGGTACACTAAAATTTCGCCTGCTGAGTTCAAGTCATGTTATTCGGGTAATCTATTTTGGCATAACTGTGGGCATTTTAAATATGTACCACAACAGAAAAAGGAAAAATAAAAACCTCATGACAAAAAATACACTCGAGTTCCGTACCGCAGTATTTTTTTGTTTGTTAAAACGTTTTTTTTTATTTATAAGTATGCACTTGCTTAGTTTATCTTCGACGTCACTGACGTCGGTGAAGAAAAGCATCGTAAGGGCTCCTTCACCATGTTTTCCTTCATCTTGGACCTGAATCTATATAGTTCATATCCGTTTGCAATCGCCATGGCGTGCGCGATAAGTTGGGTCCTGAGCGCGGTGATTAAAACTATTGTTTTGATCACCGCGCGCCGCGTGTTATTACACAAACGAAACTAAAAGGAATCCAGAGTGCGTCGGTACGTGACGTAAGCCAGTGCGAAGCTAAAAACCCTAGTAAAAAAAAAATGTGATGCGAACGGTACAATACGGGTGCCATCGGGGAAGTGCGGAGGAAGCGGGCGGGGAGCCGCATTCCTAGAAGGTCCCAACTCATCGCGCACGGGTAATACTTTCTGCGTATATGCTATAACAGTAACATTACCACATCATTATCACACCCCTAGGTCCAGCAGTGGACTGACTAACCTCATAATATTATACAATTGCATTTAGGCCGCGTTATTTATCAGTTACAAATTCTTTGGCATTTATCCGCTAAGAACTAAATGACGGGCCAAAAATAATGAAGCTCTATCTGTATCTGTAACTGCAAAATACTCGTGAGAAGTAATTACCATTTATTTATTTGATTTTAACCTCGCTCTGGAATGCTTTGCAGCAGTTACGGAAATCGAGCACAAACTTACAAATACTAACCATAAGATCACGTTTCCTAACGATGATAAACTCAGAAAGTACGTAAGAATTTTAAAAGTCACATTGGTACTTGCCTGGATTTGTACCAACGACCTCAAGCATGGGAGGCGAGGTCTTAGCTACTCGGCCTCCACGACATAACCTCCACACATACCTACTACTTTGTAAAGGTATCAAAGGGCCTTTGACCAGCTACACAGCATATATTCCATCGGTACAAAACTAGAAGCCTCCTTTGCATGCTATCTGAACAGAGCCCATTGATGCGAGAACAATATGCAACTATGACTGAAGTAAGACTATTGACTGTAGTATTTGATGCCTCGTATTTCTATTCTGTCTTGTGGCAGCAATCTTCAGATAGATACAGGCTTGTTGGAAGGTGTATTAAAGAGTATTTCCTTTTAACGCAATGTTAGCAGATATATATTATTATATTTATGTATGTATATATATATTTATGATTTATTTTTATGATTACAATTATGTTATATTAAAATTGTACACTGGATCATACCCTCCTTTGTCATCATTCTCTGTCACTCTAGGGCTATAAGAGAACTCAACATTGAGTTATGCTCGCCTTTTACAAGTACTTTATTATCACATTGTATTGAATATTGTTTTTGGTGTACAATAAAAAATTAAGAAGGTACTTACCATCGAAATTCACTGCAATTTCGGCTTTGATCCACTTCAAATATTTGTTGAGTAGGGATCTGGGGGTCTACTCCCTAAGCACGAAGCCCGTAGTTTCGGCCTAAGTTACGGGCGTTTCCTACTCCGTATCAACTACGGATGGATGATTCGTTCGGGGCCCGAACTAAGAATGAATGACAACAACTTGATAGTTGTCCTTGCTCCCGATGTGTTTTTACCCGACCGAATAATTAAACATAACACTTGTTTTTTCACTCCGAAGTTTCGGAGTACTTTCGGACCGTAACTTCGTTGATGAAGATAGGGAGTAGACCCCCTGGAAACAGGCAGTTCAAAATCGTCATCGTTCTGTTTCAATGTAAAGCCATGCATTTGATTATTTTTTTCTTCTGGATTATTGTTTTTGCTATAATGGCAGCGATCTAGAAGTTCTGTACCTATATTTATTTGACGATAGGGCAGAAAAGTAGTACACGGGAACGTACTAGCCTTGGATAAAATAGTTTGCATTTTTCAGTTTTGAATTTTAATTTTTAATGTTTAATTTACAGTTTCAATTTTGAATATTTAATTTTGGATTATTTACTTTTAATATTCATTATTGGATTTTATTTTTTAATAGATTGAAATATTGTACATGCATGCTTTGTTCTGTTATGTATACTTATATTGTGTTCCTAGAGGGTCACTGATTGCCAAGATACAGACAACTGCCTAGTTTGGGAATCAGGATTCTACAGTTGCTTTTTTGCCTTGTTTTATATTTCACACGTAATTTTAAATTGTTCTTGTAAGGCTTTGTTATGAATAAATAAATTAAATTTTATTCTTATTAAGGCCATGTCTACAAGAGTTCTCAAATCCGTTTAGCGGCGTGATTGACTGCCACAGACTTTCACTTTATTGAATTAATAATCTCATGGATTAAGAATACCGTGTTATTTTCAGTATCTACAACAAATAACTACAACACGGTTATTTCTTCTTTACTCAACATTTTATCCCGTATCATAACCAGTAACAATATAACATTTCTCCGTACGAAATACACTTGGAAACTTGTACTAAAACATATAACTCTTGCGGTGCGTCGTATTTTTCCATCCGGCTTACATTTATCGGCTCTCGCATCAGTATCTCAGTGGAAAGGCATAAAAAGGAACGTCACACTACCACATAAAGCATTTCAGATAAAAAAGTATTAGCAAATCGTCCCTTAGGGCAATATATTCTGTCAAAATCACTTAAATTACAACCTCAGGCACTATTTTATGCCTTATCAGAAGAGCTGTGGCCATTACAGGGACCTTTTTTTTGAAAAAAAGTCATAATTTGTTGACATTACATTTTCGACTCTATCCTTCAGACACTAAGATAGGATTTCCTTTGTGGGTTTCGTAGCATATGTCATAGAAGTGTCTTGGCCGTCTTTTCTGGGGTAAGTTGGCGAAATTGATTTATAGGTATCGCTATGTTTCATAGTTTCTGCGCACAATTACGTTAGATTCGATATCGAATTCTGTAACTAAGTCTCTTATGGGTACAATCACCTCATGAAAACGTTAGTCATTTTGTGGCATTAAATTTAAGTGGTCCCTTTCTTAGATACCTGTCTACCAGTTTCTCCAGTGTTTTTAAGAGAAAGGATGATAGACTGATGGACTTGCAAGCTTGAGCTTCTTCGTAAGTCGGTCTACCCACCTTCGGTATAAATGTGATTTTGACCTCCCTCCTTGCCTTGGGTACATACCCAAAGGCTATGCAGGCTCTGTAGAGCTTACTCAAATGGGGTATCAAAACAGATGCTCTTTCTTGCAATAGCATTGGATAGATGTCATTCGGACCAGGGGATTTGAAAGGCTGGAAGCCCACTATGTCAAGCTTCAGTTTAGTTTCATCTACAAGATTCAGTTCATTTTGAGTAGGTAGTGAAAATGTTTGGGATTGACTGGCTTACTTTTGGCTGTCTGGTAGAATTAATGTTCAACAGGCTATTGCAACATTCAAGTTGCGTTTAATTTTTGACGTGTCCATCAATTAATTTCGGAAACAGAGCATAACTCATTCATCATCAGCCTATCATTGTTCCCACTGCTGGGACACATGCCTCCTCTCTGTGAGAGAGGGAATGGGCCTTTATCACATGTCAAATGTCTTCGAATTTTTTGCTCACGGACATTCCTCACGATGTTTTCATGCACGGTTTTGGTGGTGAAATAATTTACACAAAGTAAAGCGCCTGCCTGGGTTCGATACCACAACCTACGACATGGAAGTCGGGGCTTTTACCATTGATTCACCACTGCTCCATAACTTTGCATAACTCATTACCTCTTTTTTAAACTCTCTTTTATTATGACCAAGTTTTAAATATGATAAATTTTTATCTATATAGGCCAACAGTCAATACATACATAACGTCACGCCAGTATTCTTCGATGGGCTAGGTAAAGGTGCACTTATTAATGCATTCACAAACTGTACTCCATGAGAATTTACAAAACTCCTCAAAATCCTGTAGAAAGAGTGTAGGTAACTAGGTCAAATGAATTCATCTAAGATTCTGAGGAAAAGACGATTGCATGCAATTAAGTGGCCGATGACCCAGGACAGATTGACCTAAAGACCCTCTGAAGGGACGACCCCAAATGAAATGGAGTAAGGATTAGAAAAGGAAGGGAATATTAAGCGGTTCAAACGAAACCAAGAAACGGTGTGATTACGTAGTCCGTCAGGAAATAGAAGGTTCGGATTTCATTATGTGTTTGAATCTTAAGGTGAATCTAAATTGGATGTTATCGAAAGTGAAAATAAACATCTTTTTTAACAAAAATACCAAACCGACTTTCAAAACAAAACAAAAGGACTGTTGTATGTGTTCTAATCGCGCCGAAAACTTTACTTGTGCGATGCAGGATTTGTGTGACGTCATGTCATTAGTTCGTAAGTGGCGGCGTTGGTGCCGCTACATCCCTCCCCTCCGGAGACCGGAGGTCGATAGTAGGTTGAGTCGTCCGTACATCTTGTGATGCGTGCCTGGCCAGTGTAAGGTTGGTTCCAGTGAGTCGGAACCGGAAGTCACAGAGTTCGCGGTGAGTCGGATATGTATGCGGTTGTGACCCAGTGAGTCGGGGTGATGATATCCCAGTGAGTCGGGATAGAGTTGCTGGCTCCAGTGGGTCGGAGCGGTGATGATGTCCCAGTGAGTCGGGACAGTGGTGCTGGCTCCAGTAGGTCGGAGCGGTGATGAAAGAAGCTGAGGGTGATGACCAGGAATGCGCTTCCGCTGCATGCTGGTGGTCAGGATACCCCGTAGATGCCGAGGGTACTGGCTGTCTTTGTGACTCGCTGCTCGAAAGCTTGTGGAAGTGATGATGACGTCACGATGAAGTAGCTCTGCATGAAGGCTGCGCTGATGTTCATGTTCGAGGGTCACCTGTTTGGGGGTATCGGAACAGGGTGTAAAGTCCCACAAACCTCCACAGAAAAGGAAGGATCCTCTGACCAGATGGGTGTTGTGTCTGGTCCGGGCAACTACCCAACGGTTGTTGGCGGACTGTTGTATGTGTTCTAATCGCGCCGAAAACTTTGCTTGTGCGATGCAGGATTTGTGTGACGTCATGTCATTAGTTCGTAAGTGGCGGCGTTGGTGCCGCTACAAGTGAATAGGTTTCTTCTAGGTAAGCGTGCTACATCGTTGACCACATCATCGCTTACCATCAGGTGAAATAGTGGTCAAGCGCGAGCCTATCATTAATAATAAAAAAAACACTCCTCACACAGTCCATCCATCTTTTCTTTCTTCATGGGTTTGATCGGGTCTGGATGTATGCTTGTTGACAATATAATAATAGGCAAAAAAAATAAATACTAAGCAATTTCGATACAGATTAAGGCAATAAGTTCGTACTTATTAAATAGGGACATACAAATTTTAATCCTCATGTCGTATTTTGCCAATCAAGTTATAAATAAGATGATTGTTACTGGGGAATGCTGGCGTGGTTTTATGTAATCCTATAACTCATATAAAATTTTAATTCTCCTCAAAACAAGTGAATTTTCTCCCTGTTTCAAACTCGCTACCTTATCGCATCCTCCCCATGGAAAGTGATAAAAGAGGACTCCTCGAGATCAATTATACATTTGGGAGTGATGCGTCAACCCAAACTTTTTGGTGATAAAGAAAAATAAGTTTAACGATTCTTTTTTTGCTTTGAAAAATCCCTTCGGGAGTTCAAGTTTGGATTGTACTTATCTGGTATTTTTGGTATATTGCGTAACAGTATTATTTTAGTAGGTATATTTGAATATTAATTTTGAGTTTTATGACGTTGGTTCTTTTGACGTTATATTGCTTGAAAACCATGGATTTAGTAAGAAAATTATACTTTCGGACTTTGAGAATCTTACAGGCTAAATCTTGACCCCTGTCGTTGCAAAAACGAGGCTCCCTAGGCTGTTGATATAGAAAAAAACACAGACCCTGGCAGGGGATGCAACTCCCTAGCTATACGCATAATAAAAGTGTCACCAAAACGTTTTGTGCGTATGGGTGGGAGACGTGGTCGCTCACAATGGGCCTCATCAGAAAGCTTACAGTAACTCAAAGGGCAATGGAGAGGGCTATGCTCGGAGTTTCCTTGCGTGATCGAATCAGAAATGTAGAGATCCGTAAGAGAACCAATGTTACAGACATAGCTCGAAGAATTGCCAAACTCCAAACCGATGGGGCAGGAAGGTTCTGGAGTGGCGACCGCGAACCGGAAGACGTTGCGTTGGAAGGCCTCCCACCAGGTGGACCGATGACCTGGTGAAGGTTGCGGGGATCCGCTGGACGCGAGACGCACGGGACCGGTCAATGTGGCGACGCTTGGGGGAGGCCTATGTCCAGCAGTGGACGTCTTTCGGCTGATATGATGATGATGATGATGATGATGATGGGTGGGATGTCTACCATTTACCGATGATGCATCGCCGTAAGTCTGGTTGTCCAATGATGAAACGGGCTTTATTTTATTTATCGATAGGCTCGCGTTTGACCACTATCTCGCCTGATAGTAAGTGATGATGTGGTCGACGGTGAAGCACGCTTGCCTAGAAGTAACCTATTCACTCTTGACTAAAAGACTCCAAGTTTGTAGCTATCAGGAAACAAAGACTCCGGCAGGGAATTCCACTCCTAAGCTGTGCGTACAATGAAAGTATTCGCAAAACGCTTTTTACGTATGGGTGGGATGTCCACCATGTACCGGTGGCGCATTGCCGTACGTCTTGTTGTCCGGTGATGGAAAGGGCTAGGCGGAATCACATTGTGCAGTTCCATCGCACACTCCCCGAAATTTAACCGATAAAAACCGACAGACTGGCCACTTGGCGTCGATGTTTAAGGCTCTGGAGCTTTGAGGCGATCAGTGAATCGTTGCCGATAAGCCTATTGGCCCGTTTGTCAATCGACTCAAGTGCATCAAGTTGATATTTGGCAGATCCGTCCCAGAGGTAAGAGCAGTACTCCATGCATGACCGAACTTGCGCTTTATACAATTTGAGCAGCTGTTCAGGCGTGAAGTACTGTCTCACCTTTGCAAGGATCCCCAACTTTTTTGCAGCCAACTGAGCCTTTGCCTCAAAGAATGGACCAAAATTGAGGGTCGATGTTAACGTAACACCAAGATGGTCGAGATGGTCCGTTATCGGCACGGTTACATCACGGAAAAATGGAGCGGGTGGAATGTCCTTCTCACCGCTCTGGGTTTATCCATTCCTCCTTCTTTGTCCAGGCGATCTCCCTTTGGAATGCGCTCCCTAAGAACATCAGGATGGCAAGAAGTCGGTACTCCTTCAAATTGAAGGCACGTGAGCATATTCGCAAAAAATTGCAGAATCTACACACAGTTGATTTGCTGGATTTGGTTTCTCAATGACATTGTTTATGTATGTATGTATCTAAGTATATATTTTTAAATAGTAAGTTTAGTCATTTCTTTTTATTTTATTTTTTCTACTTGTTCTTTCATTTAGTTGCATCTGCCATGTTTTATCTCTGCACCACGCTAAGGTCGACTGGTAGAAAATGCCTAAGGCATTAAGTCCGCTTTTGTATTTGTGCATAAAGTTTTAATAAATAAATTGGCTATTTTTTGCGGTAAAAAGACACGCCTGGGTCTTAGCAGCATTGAAACTGACTATATTGGCATCGCCCCATTAATATAAACAACCCCAGATTAATATTGATCTTTATGTCTTAAAGTTATAGAAACAATTATTAAACTACTGTTCCGAAGGGCTCTGGAGTGGCGATCGCGTACAAGAAGAAGCAACATTAGAAAACTAACCACAAGATGGATCGCTGAACTGACGAGAGTCGCGGACGTCTGCCAGAAGCGCAAGATCAATCTATGAAGTGACGCTTGCCCGCTTGCTGATGATGAGAGACTAGAGACTCTAGACAAGTTACATACTATTAACGGAAGCGTCGGTAAAGCGATTGGTAATATTATTATGTCAAAAACGTATAGGATTGCCAAGCACTATCAAAAAGGTTTTGGTAAGCAAAATGAAAAGCAAAAGAAAACATCGTGAGGAAACCAGCATGTCCTAGAGCCTAAAATTCGAAGACATGATTATGACATCCCCCAACCTGCACTGGGCCTGCGTGGTGGATTAAAGCCCATTCCCTCTCGTAGAAAGAAGGCCTATGCCTCAGCAGCGGGACCATTAAAAGGATGATGATGATCATTAAAAAGTCACGTGACCAATCCCTAACATTTTGGCATCTCGAGAATGGTCATTGTTGATAGAATGACACTTTTTCCTGTTTCTCATTACTACAATGGAGTTATTAGCCTATTTTTTTTAAACAATTCTTGTGTAGTGTTAATCAAATATTTGCCCAACAAACATCAACAATTTGCATTCAAACATTCGCTTCCCAATTTAAATGTAAATGTTTTTGTATGCATAAAAATCGACAATGATTGGACATGGAGGATCAATTATTTTTTCATTGTGATATTGATTGCGGGTGGTTTTTTTTTGTTGAAACACGTGTCAAAGCAATTGATCGTAATAAAGGTTTAAATGGGGGTATTGTTATAAACTGTTCTGTCCTCTTTGGTCTTGCAAACTTTTCTTCTTTCTCCTTTTTGCATAGGTTGCCTTTAGTTCCTTAGCATAAACTTAGAATAACATAATCAGCCTTTTAACGTTTCCATTGCTGGGACAAACACTTCCTCTTTATCAGAGGGTCTACACTGGGCCAACGTGGTGGATCCACGCTGGCCTTCGAATTTTTGGTTGTAAGACATGCTAGTTTCCTCATGATGTTTTGTTCACCGATTTTCGAGCAGTGGTGATGAAATACTGAACGCTATGCTGATGTTCTTCAATTCATCGTTATTACCGTCACTTATTGGTCTAATAGCTTTTGGCTTTTGCTTTTGGGATAGTATCTAGCTGAAAATTGGTGTGCCGTTAGGCAGGAAAAGTCAAGGCAGTCTTTGATAACACATGCAAATTACTTTATAGCTGAAACCCCGTTACAAAAATCTCTCTAGGATCTACTGAGTCTTACTTCGGAAATAATACTCTAGCAAAGTAGTCCAGTTATGAAATTAAGCGATCCATTTTTTTAAAAAATAATTTGTTACAGGCTTTTATTTAACTTGCAATGTATGTATGCAAGTATGTTCGGAAAAAATCTTGCAACTGAATTTTAAAACAGTTATTCTTCACCGATTAAAATGAAATTTTGCATTCACGTACAGTTTGTATGACAATGCATGGTTAGCTAAGTGAAGTCATTCAAAATCCAATATGGCGGGCGGCCCAATATGGCGGACTAGATATATTTTGTGCACTACTATATGGGTATTAAATGAAAGCATTTGATGAGAACAATACGAGTAAAAATTGTTTTAAAAAAGTTTTCATGATGTATAATTTTATTTTTCCTAAGCTTTTATTTAACTCGCCTTGTTAGTTTGTTAGTATGTGTGTCAATTCTTGCAACTGAATTTTAAATCAATTATTCCCAATAGATTGAGCTGAGTTTTAGATGACAATACCCAGTAAGCTAAAAAGCTTAGTAGACAATATTAGGTGTTCACCTTCCGCATCCGATTCGATCTTAATGAAACACACTAAACAATTTCATTACATACTCCAATACATTATTATCAAAGGTGGTCTTCATCTCAATTATAAAAGAATCCTTTACCCGGTCTCCCCTCTTCAGATTGACGCAGCTCCAAACAATCGAGAAACTTAATCTCCTCAATAAATTACTTTTATCTCCAAGATTTCCCAAGTAGCCCCCGATCTGGCTGAACTAAAGGCTTTTATAAATAATGTGACAATCGGTTTCGAAAATAATGTTGTTTTCTAGATAGTGGAGTTTAGTGCCGAGAATAAAGATAGGAAAAAGGTATTGTTTATTGGGAGTAAACTGTTTATTGTATTTACGAAATAGTCACTGGTAAAGTTTGAAGTAAACATTAATAGTTTGATACTTATATAACACTTTAACTGTGGACGTGGGGTCTTAGAGGCCCCCTCTAGTCTGATAATTTCGCTAAAAGGTACCTTCCCGTGTCCATCGAAATAGAGCTGCTCAGTATATTTTAGGTTAGTGGCGAAACAATAAGAGATGTAGTGGTTAATTTGCCTGCTTTAAAACACGTGAGTTTTAGGCTTTCATAATTTGGCGAGGGGCCTGTGAGACCCCTTGTTTCCCATACAAAGCATTTCAAAAGCTATTTGTGTTTTGTTTTTGACTTTTCTATTAACACCGGGCAAACGGAGTCAGACTCGATTATTGCGGATTATGTACGTTGGTACAAATAATATTATTCAATTTTCTATGCCAGATTTTAATATTACGCGATCGCAAAATTAAATTTGTTTATAAAGATTTTTTGCTAATTACTAAAAACTGTGCCTGATAGGGGCATTGTTTTATTTTCCCTGTAATATGAAGATCCTCCATGCAATGGATTTGTATCACATTTTTCGTTTCGCGAATTTGAGAGATAATGGGGGGAATAGTATTCTTTTACTCTGTTTTAGCCTTTGTAATTTATTTATTTTACTACATAAAAAATTTATATAAATTTTTGTTTACATTTTAAAGTTTTTCTAAAGAGGAAAACGTTTTGCTATGTTATCGACGATATCTATACCTTTATACCAATATTATAAAGAGGAAAGATTTTTTTGTTTGTTTGTTTGTTTGTACCGAATAGGCTCCGAAACTACTAGACCGATTTTAAAAATTCTTTCACCTATAGAAAGCTACATTATTCCCGAGTAACATAGGCTATAACTTATTTCCAAAAAAAATAGAAATCCTTTTCAAAATTGCAATAATGTATCCCAAAGAAGCAATATTTTGCCTATAAAATTCATTATTTGGCGTGCGCTGAGAAAACTATTGATGATACATAAAAATTATGTACTACATGATTAAAGTTCTCATTATTTACTACTTAAAAAACTACAAGAGAATATATATCACTATCATAGTTACATCATGTTATATCATAGTTAAGTCACAATAGCAGCTTCTGTGTTCTGTTTAATTAGATCGCCGGTAGAAACAAAAGTTGGTTACATTCGTATTGTATTATTAATTCTTATTCAAATAAATAGTTTAACAAATTGGTACGTAGGTAGGTGTGGTAGGTGGGTATGTAGGTAGGGTAGGGTAAATAGGGTATGTAGGATAGGGTAGGTAGGTATGTAGGATAGGGTTGGGTAGGTAGGTTGATCTGTAGGGCAGGTGATTAGGTTGATAGAGTAGGGTAGGTAGGTTGATCGGTAGGCCAGGTGAGTAGGTAGGTAGGTAGGGTAGATAGGTAGGTGCTAGCCAGGTAGATAGCCAGTTGATGGTAGCGAAGCTGCGGGCGTCAGCTATAATATATAAAAGACGAAAATGGCTGACTTACTGACTGATCGATCAACGTACACTCAAAACCACTAAGCCTAGAAGCATGAAATTTAGCAACAAGGTTCCTCATATGACGTAAGTGAGCACTAAGAAAGGATTTTTGGAAATTCTATCCCTTAGGGGGTAAAAGGGGTTTGAAGGATTGGATGAAAAATCTAATTTCAAAATTCTTGAAACTTGGCAATAATAGTAATTTAAGTAAAGGTTGCTATCATTAGTTTCTCGAAGCTACCCCAAATTATGATTAAGGCGGTGTGTATTTTATATGTAAAAATCTGATTTCTTGGGTCAGTAAACTTGAAACTTGGCACAAATACTAACCTAAATGAATATTGAAGGATGTTATTTCATTTTTTTTCTAAGAAACAAGATTTATTCTTCAAAAATTTTTTCCCATTTTTGCTAACAATAATCAAAAGTAAACTGTACAAACTTATTCTAAACCAACTACTTACACTATATACAAAAGACACGTACACGTAGGCAGCATTGCCACGTTGAATGGCTATGCTGATTCTTTGCGCAAAGAAAGAGCCAGCCATCTAGTCACGCACAGTGTCGATCAGTTGGCGAGAGATCTCCTTAAAAAGGAGACGTGCAATTAGCTACGTTCGACCCCAAACGGCTCAAAACTCTAATTACCAATTAGGTTACTGTATTTGCGCCGCTTGAGGGCCTCAGCAGCCGCAGCAGCCCGCCGAACTAGGAACATGAGATGGCGCAAGGGTGTCGACACAGGTTGCGTCCCATACCAGAGGCCTACCCACCTTCCACGGCACCAATGTCATGCCATCTGGTCTCTTCCCATCGTCACGTACCAAGCCTAATACAGCTGGTACGCTGGCGGTGATAAGGGCTCGACGAATAATGTCATTGATGCTGGCGTGCCGTGCTATGCGTCCTGCGCTCTTGCAACAAAACAGGCCATGGTGCCCAACGATGCCGACAGCTTCACAGCTTCAGATGTTATTATTATTTTTTGGAACTAACCCCAATAGATGATTAAGGCAATGTTAAAGTGTTTTTGAAGAAACCTATTTCTTGGGTTAATAAACTTGAAACTTGACTTAAATACCAACCTTATATATACAATAAGGTGTCGTTAATAGTTTTTTGAAACGACCCCGAATTTCAAAAAGACGATTTAGGTGGATCTAATGAACCGATTTAGACGAAATTTGGCATGGATATAGTTTGAGATCCTGGAAAAGACAAAGGATAGTTTGTATTCCCTTGGGATGATAAAACACTTTTACGCGGGCGAAGCTGCGGGCGGAAGCTATATTTAATATATTACGTACCTTTAACTGATCTTGAGTCGTGAAACTAAAACTTGTCATATAATTCGTAATATTTAGTAAAATTTCATGAAAATTTATTGATTCGTATTTTTTTCGTTTCATTGAAGCATACTTATCACATCTAAAACATTTTTTTTTAATTTTGCCCGAAATATCATGTAATTTTTTACCAAGAAAAACTCAGAAATCAGTTACCTATCCTTTTATTACGTTAAAAAAAAATTGAGGGGCTGTTCCCGTTATTTCAAACTCATAACTTAACAGTTCGTAACTACTTTTAAGTTTTAAAAACTATTGGCGATCATTTTTAGCACAACTGCTGAAAATCGATCAACCATCTGTCCCTTTCTCCTTATTTCCCAAAAGGTAAAAACACCTGTACTCGGCATTTCATTACAATCATCTTCGTGACTGTTAGGTTTAGTCGTGAAATTCATACATACATTATTTTCAATGGAACACCGCAGGGCAGAATTTTTGCTGACTGTAACCCACGTGAAATGAATGCAGATCAACGCCCATGTTCAGATTGGGGGACTTTGGCGGAAAAAAAGGAGTTTTTAATTTGTGAAGAATTTGTACAAAAAAAATGTTGTGGCCAGCATTTTGTTTGGAAGTGTAGGTATCTTAATTACATAATATCACAAAGTACGTAAGCGGCGGCGCGCCGCAGACAGAGGGGCCACTCTCACTTTGACATTTCGGTTTTACAGGGAATATTGGACAATATTGGACCGAGCTCAGTCGCGGCTGTCATGATTGCTTTGTGCATGCGTTTGTCACGTCATTCATACATTAAGTACTGTAACGAGGTTGGTTGCGTTGGATGGGTTACCTATACTATTTGTTACAGACCGAATTTACTTTTTTGTTTTTAATTCTTTCTTTCAATTATTTTTAAGTTATAAAGGTCATTAATCTTTCAAGATAACAAATTAGAAATTCATTATCTAGGATTATAATAAATTATTTTAAGCCCATAGATGAAATTGGGAACTTGACATAATAATAAGGTTCAAGTCATACAGCTTACAAATATGTTTCCTCCGACTGCACAGCATAATTTTCTTCTTGTTTAAGATCACCTTTGGTTTTTTGATTTTATTAGGTACCTGTTTTTCACATTTATATTTTTGTCGAGCTTGGAGCTTTTTACAATTTAATTTTTTAAGTTGGATCATTATTACACTATTACTACGTCTTTTTACTCTCCAATATTCATCGTATGTGGCGTAATATGAAATGTTTCGTGATATTAAATGGATATTTGATGCCCTGTCTACTCTTTAAGGCATGTAAGCATGATATGATGTATGTTTAGACGAATCTATGTATTTATGTTTGTAACTTGGGCAACCTACTCTTTTTTTTAATTCGGAATCATTATAGTAGCAACCCTAGTGAATCTGTCAAGTTTAGCTGTCAATTTTCTAAACGGCGGGAGTGGCCCTTCTGTATACTTACTATTTTGTGATAATATATACTCAATTACATAGTCCCATAACTGTATATAATCAGTTAAAGGACTATGTAATCATCAGTTTCCTTTCTGCAAGTCAATTTAAAAAAGCGCTTTTCTATCTAATAATATGTTTTTTATTTTTAGTTGAGAACAGTTTGGTATAAATATTAAAACATACATTATGAAGTCTCCAAGTTATATTAATTTTATATTAAGCTATATTTTCATGACTACACTAAATTATTGTGCTTGACATATTGACATATATGTATTTTATCTTGTTGACATTGCCATTTTGATTTATATTATTTTGATTGACATTTTACCATTTTGTTTCACTTCTTTATCAAAATTGTAACTTTTCTGTTATTCTGTAGCATCATTTAGTTTATTATAAACATTTTTTTTCTAATTACCTAATATAAATAAAATTATTTTTTATTTTACTCAATAAATTGCTGTTGTTGAAAAAAGCTATAATTGTTAGAAAATATCTTTGAAACATCAACTAATTTATCTTAGAAAAAAAGACCTGAGATTGGTAACTTTACAACAATGTGATTAAAAACTACTCATTCATACCAAAACATCCCAATTATTCACACAAATAACTTATACCCACAATACAGGGTGTTCCATTATGAACAACCGGAACCGGAACCGTAGTTTGATAACATTTCCGTTCGCCAAATTACAGGTCACGTGGCCTGAATGACAGTTGTGCTTGTGGCGCCCTCCGGTGGCGGGGTTGAGAACTTGTGGTGCGTCGGCGATAAGTAAATCTGAATTTGATGAGAAAAACAGATGTGTGAATGTGTAGGATTTTAAGTGGATTGAGGGAAAATGGTACAGAATACGTTTCTCAGGAAAATGTCAGATTCTTACAAATTAATAAGGTTGAATGATGAATCACTGACACAATAAGTAAAAAAAAGTTAAAATGTATTTTGATTTTATATTTTATTTTTTCTTGAAGCAATAAATATTGAGCATGTATTTTACTAGAGGTTACGTTTGTCAGTTGGTGGATAAAATAAAGTCAGGTAAATTATTTATGTCACTTAAAATATTAATCAATTAGGTTACTAATGATCTGCGTAAAAAAACGTTCCATTTATCTCTGACACGCTAATATGATTTTAAATTAGCGTGCCATTATAAAACACATTAAAAAAGCACACAAAACAAAATCAAGCGAGAATGTTTTTTGTAAAAAAAACGGTTACTTACAGTAAATTGACTGAAAAATGACAATAGATGGACGACAATGTAAGAAAACATAGAAGGTCAACAACATACAACCCGTAAATAGTAGCGTGTTTTGAAAATAAATAATGATTTGAACTGGGCTAATCCGGGTCATCGTCAATTGGAATCATGTTTTTTTTTTATATACAGCTTACCATTTATTTTAGATCCAAAACTGTGTGCGTGACCACATCCCAAAACATCGCGAGAAATTCTGAATGGTAGTGATGAAATCAGCAATACTAACAGGCAATCTTGATGATCAGAGTTCCTGTCTTCTCCGTTTCAGAATATGTACCTACCTATTTGCGTTGTAGTAGAAAAATTATTCTGATATTATATGTTTGATTGAGTTCTTTACAAGTCAAACAACAAATGACTGTCACTTCGGCCTCATTGGTAGTGGTGACGCGTCGAGAAATAGTCTCTACCAGCATTCATTTATTTATCGCACACAAATCAGCCATTTGCGATTATGGGATAGGTTTGGTCTCCTAATCGGAACACATAATCCTCTTCACCGCTGATACATACTGCGATGGTACAAAAGACAGCTCCAGACATTTTTCGTTGAAGTGTCCAGCATTGCATAACGCATCTTTATGCGTTCCGAATTGCCGATCATGAGTACAAAGCTTAACTCCAGATGTGATATTTAATACAGATGTATTGAAAAAGAAATAACCCGCGAAGATAAGAAATGGTTTTGACGACACCAAAGAATATTTTCAAATATTGTGCAAAGTAATCCTTCTGTTTTATTTTCGCAAAGTAATGCTTTTATTTTTTTGAAGCGCTTTTACAAAATGGACCATTTACCTATTGAAAGGAGCCGTAAAAAATTTGTCTTTTCATGGAAACCTTTCAGTGTGTTTTTTTGTTACATTATTATATAATGCCTTGTATTTGGGCCTTTTATTTTGTTGAATTAATTAAAATCGGAGTCTTCGTTGAACCTTAAATGTGTTTCTAGTATAGAGTTCATTGGTTTCAATTTATGGTAAAAATATCTTCTATCATCATCATCAGCCTATTAATGTTCCCACTGCTGGGACACAGGCCTCCTCTCTGTGAGAGGGAATGGGCCGTAATCCACCACGCATGTCCAATGCGGGTTGGTGGATGTCACACGTCTTTGAATTTTAAGAATATCTACTCCTTCTTGTTTTTGTCGATGATTCAATTTTTTTTTGGCTCATTGCTTCGCCACTTTCAAGGCATTGTCAGTGACAGCGCATAGAACGCTTTGACTGTAGGTCGATCACCTGCAGAATACAGTCACATTTAGGCTTTAACATCTTCTCTTCAAAACTTTGTATTTCTGGCTATTAAACATTTTGATTTGATGTGATTTGCTATATACCTTTACTTTCCTACATATGTGCCTATATGGTACATTTTTTTGTAGACAAAACTACTCGTCTTAGGACAGTAAGTACTGCTGTCTCTTCTTCCTATCCGCTTTCTCACTGCTGAAAATCGTGACTCCGGTTCAGACTATTACGATAAAAAGCCTGTTCGTGTGTGTGGTGCTGATCGATATCGCCAGATGATATTTGATCCGACCACCGTTTGGGTATTATTATCCTCTATTTTGTCAGTCACAATAAGATGTTCCATATTGTTGGTTCCTCTGCGAGTAATGTGGCCGAAGTATCTCACGATACGTTGCAAGCAGGTTGAAAACAATTGTTGAGATTTCTCCATTTTAAGTACTGCAGTCGGCAGTTCAATATAGCAAGCTGCCATCCACACTTAATATTGTAAATGAGAAATTAAGTAACTCTGTCTGTCTGTTCGATTTAGATGAAATATGCCACACAGTTAGATCATGTGCTGGATTATGACAGGATATTCTTGCGATATTTACGGAATTCTACGAGTACAAAGGCGCTGGCTAAAGCTAGCCAGGTATATTAACTTCTTAAAAAAGATTAATATTTCTCACATTCAATAAATACCCCAAGCATATCGAAATCAACTCCCAACTTTCTATACCCATCAAGATATCATCAATTGATCAAATAAAAATAAAAAAAACCATAAAAACCAGTAGCGCATCCTGTTAGTCAAGCGACAATTAATGCGAGACACTTATTTATAATTACTTATCAGAAGCATCGATTGATAAGCATCAGTATGGGGAAACGATTCGTGTGAACAAATTTGACAATTATCAGTACGGGTATGAAAGAAATTAATGTTCATTGATTGGGTATGAGGTCTTATAAAAACTTTTTATCGTGGTTATAATGTTCATGGTTAATTGAAGGACCCCTACGGTGTCTGATGCGTTTCTTGACGATAGCTAGAGAGAGAGAGATTATAACAGGTTCTCTATAATTTTCTGTTGTCTCCTTCGACCATCCTTGCCGTAATATTAGTGGCAGATTTGCTGGGCAATCGGTGTACAGAGATAGTTAGGGCCTAGACTGTAGCGGCACCAACGCCACCACTTACGAACTAATAATATGACGTCACATAAAGCCTGCATCGCGTAAGCAAAGTTTTTGGCGAGATTTGAATACATACTTCAGTTCGACAATACCCGTTGGGCATTTGCCCGGTCCAGATACAACACCTGTCTGGTCGGAGGATCCTCCCTTTTTTATGGAGGTTTGTGGCACTTTACAAGTGACATTTGATTGTCTAGTAATAATTGTTAAAAAGAAATACGCTACTGAAATGTAATGCGCTGAATAAAAGCAGTGGTGGCCCGTTTACCTGGGTTTGAACACAAGGAGACTCTTTACTCTGTGTGAATTATTTCATCACCACTGCTCTTAAAACGGTGGAGGAAAACATCGTGCAGAAACCGGCATGTCCTAGAACCAAAAATTCGAACTGACATCCACCAAATCGGCCGGCGTGGTAGATTACGGCCCATTACTTCTCATAGAGAGGAGGCCTGTGTCCCAGCAGTGGGAACACTAATAGGCTAATGATGATGATGAAGATGACTGAAATTTCACGACGCTAATCCCAAGTATTTTGCATTTTTTTCTAAGGTGCCACAGCATTTATTGTTTGAAATTATGAACACGCGAGAGAACACCAACTTTTTGTCTGAAAGACATGGTTAGTGCTGGTGTATGGCCTCTCCCCATGCTGGACACATTCCATAATGTGCTATGCTGTGCCATCGACGCAGTTTACATAATTATAATGGTGAAGTCTACTCTGCTCTTATTATCGTACGCAAAATACGCGCTTGGTCGTGGAGTTGCGGAAACCAGCCCGTTTTAACCTAACCTAACCTAACCTATTATCTCTTCACCATCATATCAGCTGTAAGGCGTCCACTGCTGAGCTTCCCCTAAGCGTCACCACATTGATTGGTCCCGTGCGTTTCGCATCCAGCGGATCCCCGCAACCTTCACCAGGTCATCACTCCACCTAGTGGGAGGCCTTCCAACGCAACGTCTTCCGTTTCGCGGTCGCCACTCCAGAACCTTTCTGCCCCCTCGGCCATCCGTTCTGCAAGCAATGTGCCCTACCTACTGCCACTTAAAATTGTGCATTCTGGTCGGTAACCCTGGTTCTCTTGCAGAAGTCTACATTTCTGATTCGATCACGCAAGAGAACGCCGAGCATAGCCCTCTCCATAGCCCTTTGGGTGACTGTAAGCTTTCTGATGAGGCCCATTGTGAGCGACCACGTCTCAGAACTATATGACATCACTAGCAATACACACTAGTCACTGGTATTATCTCTTAACATTTCTTAAAACCAATAAAAACAAATTCGAGTTGACCAGACTTGAAAATCGAACCCATTCCACGTTGCGCAGTCATACTAGCAATCACTACACCAAAGAGGCAGTTAAGTTTCTTACAACCACACTCCCGTTGTGTTACGTAAGTACTTTTTACTAGACAGTTGGCATGACAACTATCTACATAGGCTAGGCATCAACTCGATATGATCGTCGTCTTTACGATCACGGATGAATAGTTAACACAACTTGTAGTTAAGATGACATTCGAGATAATATTAGTTAATTAGTTTATTAATTTTTACTGAGGAAAAAAAATATTGGAAGTTACTTTACCTTTGTGTAACGAGTTTATTTGGTTTAGAGGTAGCATTTGGGTAAAAAATATTCATTGGTTTCATACTGAGAACCCTCTCTTCCAAAAGTACGCAGTCATTAGTCCCGGCTATTTATGCTAGATATTTGACAGTTGTTACGGGTCCCGAAAGGCTGACCTCTAATCTTACCAGACGGTATTGTGTAACTTGGTTGCAAATATCAGAACGCTAATAAAATACTCGCCTGCCAAAAATACTTGAAATACCTCACTGATATGATATTAACGTAAGTCAACCAAAGTGCAACGGAGAGGGCTATGCTCGGAGTTTCCTTGCGTAATCGCGTCTGAAATGTGGATATCTGGACAAGAACCAAAGTAAGTTACTGACATAGCCTGAAGAATTGCGATACTTATGTGGCAGTGTAGAACGGATGGACGATGGAGCCGAAAAGTTCTGGAGTGGCGACCAGGAACCGGAAGACGTTATGTTGAAGCCTCTCACTAGGTTGACTGAAGACTTGTTAAGGTAGCGGGATTCCGCTGGATGCGAGACGCTCGGGACCGGTCAATGTGGTGAAATTTGGGGAAGGCCTATGTTCAGTAATGGATGTCTTTCGGCAGAAATGATAAAAAAAAACATTTTATTTCGTTGTCACATTACATTACAATAATTCTTACGCAGGGGTCTCCTTTGAAGTATATCAAATACGTGTGCTAGGAGGCCCAGCTCTACATAACTTACAAAGTGAAAAAAACAAGGCCTGTAACAAAATTGAATTAAAAAAATAACTTGAAACAAAAATATATTTAAATAAAATTCAAATAATACAAAAATATGTAGTGTGGGTGTGTGTGTATTCTGTGTGTGTGTCTGTGTTGTGTGTGTGTGTGTCTGATGTCCAACCTTATTGAAGTGGTTGCAAGAGTATTTCTTTGTCGTAGAAGTCTTGCTTTTAGTCATCGGGTTAATATTCAATATTTTAATTATTTTGTTGTATAATGAATGATGATGATGATAAAATCATATAGATTTTTTTTTTCTATTATTTTTTATTTTTATTTTATCGTTATTATTTTCAAACCCGCGTCGACCTTCTGATAGACAGCCGCTTCATGTAAACTATTGAAACTCAGCTGCAGCAGGTTAAAATGGAAGCCTGGCCGGATAACACGTGCAGCAATACTCGCACACTTCATTTGATCTGTTTACGGTCATACACGTGTACCGGTACGAATCACTGGCATTTCGCATCTGACCTTTTCAAAGAACATAACTATAATAAAAAAGTGTGGGTTTTTCAAAAGCATTCCCCTTCCGGCGTTTCTACTAAAATCCTTCTTAAGAATTCCATTTGAGGGGCATTTAATATAACTTTATTCATTATTTTGAAAGCACACGTGTAGTCTATATATATATATATTTATTTAGTTTATATCGTTGGTGTATTAAACGGCATAGGGCATTTAGCAAATATACCTACCAAGTGAAATCTAAGCAAGTACATTAAATTAATTTAGATGAAAATTAGATTGTAATTATATGACAAAATTTACTGTGGTGGCTCTGGGGTAACGGCCCCTACTTACGAGGTCGTGGGTTCGAGCCTAGGCAGGCGCTTTACTTTGTGTAAATTATTTCATCACCACTACTCTAAAAACGGTGAAGGAAAACATCGTGAGGCAATCAGTATCATGTCCTATAATAAATAATTATGACATGTGATATCCACCAACTACTCGCACTAGGGTCAATTGCTGAATTCAGGTCCATTCCGTCTCTCACAGAGAGGAGACCTGTGTCCCAGCAGTGGGCAAATTAAAAAGGCTGATGATGAAAATTTACTGTAGGATACCTAAATATTTGAATGCTTCATGTTATGGGTTGACAACAGGATGCATTTAAATATATAACGGATAAATTAAATCAAAGAAGTCGAAGTAGTTACTGATGATTTTGCTAGCGATTTAACAGTATAAAAAGTGTTTCCATGTCCTGAAGAACGTACTACACTCTACAGGAATGAAAAGTATTCTATGATCGTATCCAGGTCGTAGTCTAACCGTGTTTATTTGGTCTAAATATTATACGTTTAAATATTGAGGTGGGACTGATTAAAAAACATGTAAACTTTCGCTTGTCTAAAATTAAGGAGGATCATCAGCCTATATCTTTTAACTGCTGGGTAGATGAACTCGGAGAAATTACTAAACTAAAACTTTATAGATTTTTATTGCATTGAAGGACATTCATGTAAAAAACATTTATACTAAAAAATTCTAGCGACTTCAAAATAAAAAAAAAAACTTCAAAGTGAAGTATAATGAGAATAGATTACCCGAATATCATGAAACTTGAACATAAGCGGTGAAATGAGAGTGAACCAAGGTAAGCTGTACACATCTGCGTACCCCTTTAGAGCGTACTGGCTAGATGTTATATTAGGAAATTGATTAAACAATAAACAGACATGCGATTGCAGCATTGCCTTTATTTATTGAAGAGTTCTGTGGTATATCTCCGAAGTTCTGTATCAGATTTTCTCCAAATTAAAATGAAACCAATATTCTTTCAAACAAAAAAATAATAATTTTCAAAATCGGTCCACAATTGACGGAAAAATCGGTGAACAAACACAAAATAAAAAGGAAACATAAAATCCACCTTTTTTTGGAAAATCGGTTTAAAATAACCATCTTTTATCATCTGTTTGAAAATAAATGTTCAGCCCCGCTACGTTTATAATTTCAACCTGCCCGTAAACCAGGTTAAAATTGACACAAGCCTGAAACAAGACAGACATTAGTTAGACCAAAACAAAGCCTATTCCAGGCTGCTGTACCCATAAATCGTTAGAAATCAACCCTTGTTTATTTCTATGCAAATTCATCCTTTGTTATCAGTTCCCAACAATAATTCAACACTACACACGAAAAACAAACCTTAACTTTCAAACTGTAAGGTTTATTTTTATTTGCCATGCAAAGCTTATCCGCTGTACACGATATGAACGCGTAGTATTGCGTTCCTTTTATTTATTTAAACAAAAATGGGTCTTAAGTTCCTCTTGATTTAGTGGTTATTTTCGTTTGAGATAAAACCATGGCTTAATTTTCACCTGTTAAAATATTGGGGAACAGTTTTTGGTCTGATTTTTCCTCAGTGAAATAAAAGAAGGAATAGTCTTTAGTTTTGAATGGTGGGGTTATTGATGGTGTTCACAGATAACTTGACTTAATACCCTATGTCCCCTAGGTGGGGCAGGGTTGTCCACAGAAGTCTTCCATCGCGATCGGCCTTGAGCTTCACGCTTCACCTCACTCTACGTCATACCAAAGCTCGCCGCTTATGCCAACACGGTGCAATGACAGGGTTGACGGGGATGGCCACGCTTTCTTTTTCCATGGGGATGCCAGTCCAAAGCTTGCTTGGGTATGTGATCGGGATCTCATTGGAGCGTGTGGCCAATCCATCTCCACTTGCGACGCTTTATCTGGCGGTCGATTGACTCTCATGGCATTTCTCCAACAGCTCTACGTTGGAGATGGTTTCGGGCCAGTAAATGCCGAGAAAATGATGAGAGCATACGTTAGTTTTGTATTTTATTCAAGCCTTTTTTATTGCTTAGATAAATGCTCATGCATACTTGCGCTACCACGGGGAGATAGCGCAGTTATTTGGGATTCCAACCCTCTAAAACTCCACGGTGTCCTCCTGTGCCACTTATGGTGGGATCACGGGCACGCGTTAGCACTCACCGCGAATCCGCCGCGACTGTCCGTCTGACTTTTCAAAAAGGAGGAGGTTCTATGTTCGTCATTATGTATGTTTTTTTATGTAAGTTCACCGATATCTCCGTCAATTCTGGACTGTTTTTTTTTTTAAAGAATATTTTTCGAAATTGGTCAAATTTTATTTTGGTGAAGATCTGATGAAGAACTTCAGAGATATAGAGGTATGTAAACACAACTTGCAAAAAAATACTATAAAACAAATAGTCAACGTTTTTAAAAAAAAATGTCACGTACAAAGAAAACCCTTTTACTTGCAAGTCGCTGCTAACACCATTTATAGCCGTGGAACGGAACCGAACGCGATCGAAGTAATTATAAAAATAATTATCGTAATCAGACCAAAAACGCTAGTTACTTCGTACGTCGGCACGGTTTTTTTTATGGGATGAGGGATCTTTATGTTAGTATTAAATTATCTATCTATATATCCTGGGCTAAAAAGTGTCCTAAGTCCTTCACCAATCTATTTCTTTAAGAAAATTGTTTGTATGTGTTTAGGCGTGGAAACATGACAAACAAACAGACAGACCTATAAAGATACATCAGCGTTTATATTATTAATATGAAAGTATGGATTGCTCAAGAATAATTTGGGAAGCATTGAGGTAGGTACTTATTTAAATCGTTAAAACAAGAGGTATTTTAGAAGTTCGATTCATTGCTTGAAAACCAACAAAATAATAAAATCGTGCTTTCAAAGTGATTTTACAGGTTTTCATAAAATATTAAATTTCCAAGAATTTCAATATTATTGTATTTCTTGGAAATCGTATTTCTTAGTATACTGTCTTCTTGTGATATTATTATGAAATCCATAAGATTATGATCTTCTAGGATTCTCTAGACACTTGATTTTGAACTTTTAATACGAGACTTTATTAGACAAAGCTAGGAAATAAACTCTGAAGTGAACTGGCAGTCTTTTTAATCGTCTTACTAAAGCATAGGGTATAAGAACACACCTTAGACAGACAGGTGAGACAATCAACGACTTGGTAGGGAAGAACACAATTCAAGGTTAAAATACTTACCAAAGTATCGTGACTCATCGGAGGATTTTGTTTTACTATAATCCTCTGAAGATCTTGAAGAATATTGAGGCAGATTGAATCAGGAATGTAAAGGACTTCTCATTGTTTTATTGTATGTTTGCGTTTTATTTTCTCTCTCATATTAACACGAACTCCATCTTCTTCTTTTCGTGTCAGAGTTAATTAAGCCAGCCACCTCTGGGAATCCCACAGGCTTCTGGTTTGGTCTTGAAATCTATGAAAATGGCTCATACCACGGTAAAAATATTCTGACGAATATTTAAGTAAGCAAGGTTATACTGAAACTCACTCATCTTCCACTAACGATGGAATACCTGATATCGTATTATTCAAACCCTGATACGTGCACACTATAGCAACGGATAGGCTCCATTAATGGCGCCACAATTTATAATCAATTTCTGGGACGACTCAATACAGATAGAAAACGACATGTTATGAAAAATAAGGTCAACATGTAAAAGCTATGATCTGGAGGAACCAAGACCTTAGTTATAACCCTTAGGCCTGTATGCTACCGGTCAGAAAAAAATAATGACTATTATCACCTATCTTTAACTACGTCACTCAATAAATCAACTGCCGTCCTTATTTTCACCCCGGATCGTCAAAACTTTTTACATAATTTAAGGGTAGGTGACTAACATCATTATTCTTAATTGTCAAAATCAAATCCGGGTAAAAAATTAAACGTCAATCATGGGGTGAACTTTAATTAAAAGAAGGCTATTTTTATGTTAAAGGGAAAACTCATGCAAATTCCTCTGGTCAATTTACAGGAAATATTTTGGTAAATCTGTATTTAATTTTAGTTCGATGAGTACATGTTTTTCTTTTATGTATCTTTGTACAGGGTAAGAGCCATGTGTAGGAATAGTTTTCTAAACGTGGCATTTGAATATTATCAGGATGGTTATAATTAATGCAGAGAAAGACCTAATAAACAAAGAAGAATTGAATAAAATCATTAACATCATCAAGCTGAACATAGGCGTACTCTGAGTATTGCCACATCGGTCGGTCCTGTTATTTTTGCATCTAGCCAATTCCCGTAGCCTTAACTAGGTTATCGGACCACCTAGTGCAGGGATGGCGAACCTTTATTAGAAAACGTGCCATTTAAATTATATATTTTTATATTATGACAATGAAGTGCCACCAAAAAATTTTGACTTTGTCTTAATTGAAAAAAAATAAAACTCTAAACGCTATGAACTAATGAATTCTTTTTAAGCACCCAGATATTCTTACAGCAATCCTTATATTTATTTACAGTTTTATGTTGTATTTAAATAAAAGTAGGAGTTGGTGTCATTTCTGCTGTTGCAAATTACCTAGATGCTAAATAACCTCATTTTAGCGTACCCAAAATATTTTGTCGTGTGCCACCACGGGCACGCGTGCCATAGGTTCGCCATCCCTGACCTAGCGGGAATGAAAGTTATGGCTAGAAACAGAGGCGGCTGTACTTTAAGTTCACTCGTGCGCTGAACTGCCAGATTTGAATAGGTTAAGAAAAAAAATTAAATGTTTAATAATATCTGATTAACGATCTATTCAATATTAAAGAAATTATGACGAGCCAATTTAAGCTCTTTAGTAAAGTAATAAGACGTATATTGCTGTAAAAAAATATTCCCCGTGCGCTAGGCTAAAGCGCACGGCGAGTGCAGTACAACTTCTATGAGATCCGAGCGAAAACGCCTGGCGCGTGAGACAGAGATAGTTCAATAGAAAATGTACGGCAAAATATGACCACTCTCGTGCGCCGCCCCAGCGAACCGAAGATTACCGAGAACGGGCGAGGTTTGACGAACGAAATTTAACTTTGGGTCGAGTTCCAACATTACGCAGGTGGGAAGTGAGGCGGGCGCGGGGTTTGTTTACTTTTTAGACACAGTACACTGCTTGCAATTTTGCAGTTAATCGCGGCTTTTAGTTATTTCTATATTCTAATTTCTATTTTTATTTTTTTTACTTTCTGAGTTGTGGGACAGTGTGTAACTGTGTGTGAGATTTCAACACTAAATTGAATTAAAACGTTACTCAGAAACACCATGTCCCAGGACAGGTTAAATGCACTTTCTGTACTCATCCATCATTGAAAAAAAATATATTCAGTCAATACCAGATATTAAAAAAGGTGAGCGAACATTCCGCTGCGGAAAAAAATCAGCGTATCGATTTAATTTATAAAATATAAAAATACTAAGTGTAGACAAAATGTTGTTATTTAAAATACAACTTGATAATGATCAATAGTCGCTCATCAGACCACAAAATGAATTTTGGTCAAGTTGTACAACGACGTAACTAGATGGCGTTGGCGTCGAATTAGAAGTCGCTAGCGAGATGGTTTGCCGATTTACATAGGCTCCTGTGAATTTAACTTGACCTCGAAATCCGAATTCGAATACATAACGAGTTGGTTGGTGAACTACTACTTCTATGATCCACCAGCCGCCACTGGCTAGAAGACGACCTCCTCCATTTTTTCGTCACTAAAAAGGTGACTATTGAGATGACACCAAATACCTACAGATGTATGAAAAAAGAAGATATGCTGGGCTGATCCTAAATTAATTGGGATAAGAACAGAAGGATGATGACGAGGTGTAAGAGGTAGCATTGAGCACCACGTTAAAATAGTGATTGGTGCTCAAATGGGAATACCTTTGGTGCTCAATGCAGAGGTGCCCAAAAAATGGGTGCTCAGACGGGAATACTCTAAATCTGCTGTCCAATCAATCTTCCTAGCCTTGCCCAACGTTGGGGTACGGTGCCAGCCATCTTCCCCCCGGGGGGTTCCCGCACTGTCGAGGCGGGGGCTCAGTAGCCGTGGCTTGGTCATCCTCGGTGACGAAGAGGAACCCGAAGAGGGGCCGCTTGTCAAGGCTTTTGCCGATAAGCCGACGACCTAACAGCCAACAAGCAGGTTGTGGTGCCACCTGGGTGACATCGCAACTGAGGCGGGCCGCGATGTCGTATGGGGCCTCCTATACCCTTACGAAATCGCGGCTGGGGGTTGGGGGCCATTACGGTGCGCCGCTCTCCCTACTCTGATGGCGGACCATTGACCTGGACCCGTCACAAGGGGACTAAGGGTGCCATACACGGGGTCGTCTGGCGCCCATGTGCTGGTTTAGTCCCTGGGGTGGACACGGCGTACCGTGTGTTCTGGTGCGCCGGTGATGGGGTATACTCCCCCGACGAGGGTCCAGTGACGGACAGCCGCGGCGGGTTCGACGTGAGTCCTAACGCGAGCCCGTGTTCTCGCCATAAGCGGCACAGGAGGACACCGTGGAGTTTTAGTGGGTTGGAGTCCCACATAACTGCGCTATCTCCTAGTGACAGCGCAGTATGCATCAGCATTATTCCACGCAAAAAAAAAGTATTTAATGTATCACCACCCATCTACGCACTGACCTCAGTAAGCGTTGCTTAAGCTTGAAAATCGAACTGCGTGGCTGTTCTTACATAGCCAAGAGCTCCTCTGAGCATTTCAACTGTCCAGGATCTCAGATTATCTTTCCGATCCTCGATTACCGGTACCTTATAGGCTGTTACATAATATGGAATGAAGCAGAAGTTCATTTAAATTCGACATCATCATAATGCCAGGGTAAATTTCAACGCAAGCCAATTTTAATTACAAATCTCCGAAAACGCGGCAACAATTATTAAATTTTCAATTAAAAAACCATCCTCCGTTGCAGTCACATTTGACACCTTGCAACTTCAAATTAAGCACTTGTAGTCTTAGATCCGTTTTCTTATATCTACAGCAACAACAAGCCCAAAAAAAATAATTGTAATAAATATTAACATTAACATGCGAAACGGGATATTTACCATGTTTACTGTTTGTTGCGAGTTTTCGATATTTCGGTGATGTTGCAAGCACCATGATCACTGATAAACTGATGTTCTTGCGGGTGGGTGTTTATGAGGAGACAAAATGGTCTACCCTCTTTCTTGTTCAGTTTTTGCACTCAATAACTACTAAATATGCACAAAATATCGGCAACTCGCAACAAACAGTAAACATGGTAAATATCCCGTTTCGAATGTTAATGTTAGTGTTAGTGACCATGACAGTTAAAAAACTTATAATAAATATTAGTTAATAAAACCCCAAATATCACATTGGTTTCTCTCGAAAAACATACTCCTACTGCCTACTAATATTTTAAATACGATAATTTTGACGGATGGATGCATGGATGTTTGTTACTCAATTTTAAAATTAGTAATCAATGCAATTTACTTAATTCATTATAATTTCGTAGCCAGGCAACCCTGTAGTAATCTAAATTCTAATATTTATGAAAATTAAATTTTATTATAAAACAGTTACTTACAGATTTAAGCGGTTAGATCTCGTACTATAATGTGTTTTTTTAAGAGATAATGTTAAAAGGTCGACGATGAGACCATCTAATTAAGAGGAATTTGTTACGCTGACAGACTTTTAACCCTTCAGTGGTCCGGAGAGGAGAATTAATTCATTCGGTCTGTATGACCGGGGAGGGTAGACATGGCCGTGAAAGGTACAAAAGGCACAGTTGACGGGTGATAGGGATTATGTTCGTGAGGTTGGGGTAGTTGATCTGTAATGTTAAGATGTTATTGTGTTTGTTGTTGTGTTGTGGTGTGCTGTTGAAGACTATGTGTCTGAAGGACAAATGGAATCTTAGTTTGGAGTTCAAAGAGCATGGAGATTTTATCGTAGTACTAACGTAAAAAGTAAAAAAAAATGTAACGAGAAAGAATACAATGGCAGAGAAGTGGTCTCAGTAATGAGGATATAAAGCTTAAACAGCTTCATTCTGTAAGACACAATTAGTAGTGTTCTTCATTTTCGCAATACAAAAATGTGTACCTATTATTCTGTATATTTTAAAAACCTTGTAAAAATAAACTTATTGCACGTCTTTTGATAATCTATTACTATTTACTGCATAGTGGTTAGAAGGTACTTGAGCTTGGAATTTTCAAGCCAAATCTAACACATTTAGGTACAAAAATAAAGCAATAAAGTATATAGTAATAATAAGCAGTACCTTTGAATCTGTATTCTTTCTTTTCTAAGTTAAATATTTTGCCAAACTAAAATTATAAAGGCAAAAATTTGTGTGTTTGTATGTTTTTTCCGTCTTCACGCTCAAACGGCTGAACGATTCTGGATGAAATTTGGCACAGATATAGATTATAGTCAGGAATAGCACATAGTATACATTTTATCCCGGAAATATGTTCCCTAGGGATAATTGTCGACTTTCACGCTGGCGAAGCAGCTGGCAGAAGCTAGTGGGTACATAAATAAATCACCATCATCATCACCCATTTAATGTTCCCACTGCTGGGAGACAGGCCTCCTTTCTGTGAGAGGGAAAGATGGCCATAATCCAACACGCGAGCCCAGTGCGGGTTGGTGGATATCACATGTATTCGAATTTTTGATTCTAGGACATGCCGGTTTCCTCACAATGTTTTCCTACACCATTTTGAGAGCAGTGGTGATGAAATATATTACACAAAGTAAAGCGCCTGCCTAGGTTCGAACGTACAATCTACAACTTGTAACTCGCCGGCCGTTACCACTAGGTCACCACTGCTCGCTCGCTGCAATAAATTAGTTCATATATAATATTAATTTAGGTACAACTTTCGTCTGAAATAATGGTGAGGATAAAGGCTGTATTAACATACGCACCTAATTACCCATACAAGTACACTATGCAGGTTTTAAATATAGATATAGTAATTAAACGAGCAAAAATAAATTCAAATTAAAGGTGTAAAAATACTGAATACGGCTTACTGAAATACTAAGTGAGTGACCAACAGTGGGCAAATACAAATATTTAAAACAGCGACTTGAAAATAAAAGTTTGTCGACGGGGCTCCTCTTTCTGTCTGCAAGGTCTAAAGTAACCTAACATAAAGGAGATGACGGGAGCTAAGTTTGCTCTCTTTGCTCGCTCACTTCAGCTCCCATCATCCCTTTCGAACCGAACCTATCCTTGTCGGGGTTATCTAAGCTCCCGAGCTCGCTTCGCTCGCTCTTGGACTCATTCATTGAAAACACGAATACACCCGAACTCCTGCACTGCGATGTTGCCTCGATGAATGTTCAACTATTTTCAAAAAAATAATATGCTAAAATAGAAAAAATAGTACCCCAAATACAAATAATTGTAAGTAACAATATTGTTACAAGATAGGGCAGCGCCATCTAGTGACGAGTAGAAGAACTAAGTAGTAGCTAGTGGCGCCATCTAGTATCGAATAGCGGAACTAATGTTCTCGAAAGTTCGTGGCGAGTAGAATTTTCCAGAATGTTCGAACCGAACATTCTGGAAGTTTCTAGTCGCTTCGGGATCGATGAGTTCAAAAATCGATTGTTCTGGAAGATTCTCGAAGTACCTAGAACAGTATGGAACGTTCTAGAAACATCTTCCGGGCTATATAAAGAGCGGTCGGGTTCGTCGTGGGTCAGTTTCGATTGAGAAGCGATACAGAGCGATCAAAGCGGAAAATAGTGCGAAGTAATAGAATTGTTTAAGAAGTGTTTTTGTAATAAACAGTGATTAATTGAAGTCTGCTGTTTAAATAATTTATCCCTGAACCCCAGCTCGTAACAAATTGGTGTCAGAAGTGCGGGATAAATTATGCCGGTTCTACCGAAGGAAGAAACGGAAGGGATGCGCACCAGGAGTCAGCGCCAGCAAGACGTAGACCAAAGGCGCATTGGAGACGCTCCCACACCGCCATCAGGTGGACATGGAGATACCGCGGCTGCAGCGGAACCAGCTCAATCGTCGGCGTCGCCTGACTTAGCCGCCCTTATGGCATTCATGCAAGAGCAGGCTCGCCGTCAGGAGGAGCAAGCTCGCCGCATGGAGGAGCAGATGCAGCGCGACAAGGAGGAGCAGGCTCGCCGTCAGGAGGAGCAGGCGCGCCGCTTAGAGGAGCAGCTGCAGCGTGACAAGGAAGACCAGGCTCGCCGTCAGGAGGAGCAGGCTCGCCGTCAGGAGGAGCAGGCGCGCCGCTTAGAGGAGCAGCTGCAGCGTGACAAGGAAGAGCAGGCTCGCCGTCAGGAGGAGCAGCTCTTGGTGATTAAGGATCTCCGCGGAGCCATTGGTAAGGAGATGAAAGAGGTAAAGGACCAGATCCAGCAACACGAGACCCGCATCGTCGAAATGGAGAAGTCAATACGTGGCCTCAAGTCTGGAGATGGGATCGTGGCAGCTGCGGTAGTGACACCTTCGCCTCGTGGTTTTAAAGTACCACCTTTTGATGGCTCTTCGTCATGGTCCGCCTACAAGATTCAGTTTGAGGCCGTGATGAAATCGAATGGGTGGACTAACGAACAGGCTTTGACTGCTCTAACCTTGGGTCTTCGCGACCAGGCCTTGACTGTGTTAGAGGCGCTGGGACAAGACGTCACTTTCGAGAAGCTTCTGGAAGCATTAGAAGCTAGATACGGCGACGCGCACCTGGAACATGTGTTTCGGGCCCAGCTGAAAGACCGATCGCAACGGGTTGGTGAAACTCTTCAGCAGTGGGCTCTTGAAGTGGAAAAACTGGTCCGGAAGGCTTACCAGTCGTCACCTGTGCTGATCAACGGGAACCTCGTACAGGCCTTCACGGATGGGATCCGTGACCTGGAGGTTAGGGCTGCCGTAAGGCTAGGTCATTTCAAGGACCTCAAGGACGCTCTAGCCCACGCTTTGGAGGTGGAGGCAGTTCGACGGGACGATCGAACTCACCGAATCAGGGAGGTTGCGACTTCACCCCGATGCTATGGCTGCGGAGAAAGAGGCCACATCCGATTGAGCTGCCCGAAGCGAAGGCCTCCCCACGTTGGTAAGCAGTCGCCAGTGGAAGGATCACCTGATGTCCCTGCTGGGCAACAGCAGCAGGGAAACGAGTAGATGCCAGGACTAAGGGGCGGGTGCTGGCTGGTGATGGAAGAGCCCCAAGGATCTCGATCTCACAATCCTGTGACGGGAACAGCCTGATCATCGAGGGCGAAATTAACAGAACACCATGCAAGCTGACATTGGATACTGGGGCTTCTCGGACTGTTGTCAGTTTCCAACTAGCAAGAAGGTTTCTTGGGGACTTCTTCGGGAACCATGAAGGTGTACATCTGAGAACAGCCACCGGTCAGCACATAACCGTCCGAGGTGAGAAGGTGGTGGAAATGAAGTTAGGGAATAAAGTTTACCGCCACAATGTTATCGTGGCTGACATAGTTGACGACTGCATTCTGGGTCTAGACTTCATGAGGAAACATCAGTGTGAGATTGATGTTTATCAAGGAGTGTTGAAGTGTGGCTCAGAAGAAGTCTTCATGGAAGGTGCATCATCGGGGAAGGTGTACTGCCTGGAAAAGGTTACTCTTCAACCAAGGTCAGAAACAATCGTACCAGTTTGTCTACCAAGAAATTCTGGTCGGGAAAACCGATGTGTACTTATAGAAGGTTTAGATAACGATGCTTCATGGAAAATTGCACGCACATTGGTGAGGGGTACTAGTGTTTCATCGGTACGTGCACTCAACACAAGTGACCAGGACCTGGTGCTCAAGAAAGGAACAATGTTAGGCACTTGTGAAGGAGTGGTTTGGATGCGTAGATGCCACGAACAACCTACCAACGCCAAAGTTCAAAGTACAAGATTCGATGTGCCATCGCTTTTGAGGGACTGCCAGAATAATCTGTCGGAAGAAGAAGAGAACAAGGTTAAGAAGATGTTGAACAGGTTCGCCGACATTTTCTCAACAAATGATGCCGACATAGGGAAGACTGCGTTAGTTCAACACAGAATAAATACAGGAAATGAGGTACCAATCCGCCAGCGACCAAGACGTGTGCCAGTGGCACGGGAACGTGAAGTTGACGACATGGTCAAGGGTATGGTGAAAGATGGCGTGATTGAACCTTCATCCAGCCCATGGTGTTCACCGGTAGTTCTGGTGAAGAAGAAGGACGGTAGCATGCGCTTCTGTGTGGACTATCGCCGTCTAAACGACATTACGAAGAAGGACAGTTATCCGTTGCCGAGGATCGACGACACGCTGGATACGCTAACAGGAATGAAGTGGTTTTCTACCCTAGATCTGAAGAGTGGCTACTGGCAGGTCCAAATAGACCCTCGGGATAAAGAAAAGACAGCGTTCTCTACAGGCAAAGGATTGTGGCAATTCAATGTTATGCCATTTGGACTGTGTAATGCTCCTGCCACCTTTGAGAGATTGATGGAGCGGGTACTTACTGGGCTGATTGGTGACGCCTGCCTAGTCTACTTGGATGACATTATAATCGTGGGACGGACGTTTGAAGATCACCTCCGCAATTTGGAACGTGTGCTGTCAAAGATAAGAGGGGCCAATCTAAAGCTAAGTCCAAAGAAGTGCGCGTTGTTCAGGCGGCAAGTGAACTTTTTAGGACATGTGGTTTCCGAAGAAGGTATTCAAACGGACCCGGATAAGCTCGTTGCCGTCAAGGATTGGCCAGTTCCGGAGAACAAAACGCAAGTCAGGGCATTTCTCGGTTTGTGCTCCTACTATCGGCGCACAGACGGGTATTTGACCCTAAAACGTGGCCAAAACTATTTAACAATATTTTTTTAATATTTCGGTGCTTATATTATTTAATGTTTGCTGCTTGCCATCTTGACTTAAAATCATGCTTGAATGTCGCAAATTTACGACGAAAAACTTCTTTTTTTTCGTTATCAAAAGAAGAGTCATTAATTAACTCTCCTTCAACTTCATCAAGTTTTTTAATCGTAAATCCATCGGAATGGTTATGGATCATGTTGTAAATATCCATTCGCGTCAACACTCGAGTCCCTGACGTTCCTAGAACAATTAAAATCCAAAAATATAATCACAACCGCAAAACAAAGTTAGTTTTTATGGAGATCTTAAAACATAAAAATAAGGGAAATCCATATAAGAGGCAAAAAGTGGCAATTTTTCTTTCTACATAATATATCACAAATATATGTCCTACCAAACCTTATACTAGATATAATCCGATAATGCCCGATTATCTTACTTTTAGCCTTTTCTAAATTTGATTGCGGGAATGATTAGTGAAAAGTAATGCAGTTATCCAAAAACACTTTAACACTATATAAAAACAAATTATTTTAGAAATAACAATATATTTGAATAATACATACCAGGTTCTGCAATATCCATGTTGAAAATCTTCGGTGGAAACAGAATTTATCAATTTTATCAATTAATGAAAACTAGAAACTTTCCAAACACTCACTACAAAAATAAACGTGCAACCAACAGCGCAGTCGAAACTCGTCTGACTAGGTGTGTTCTGACAAGAGTCAGGTAAAAAAGATGGCCGCCCATTGTTCCTTAATCCCTTGGGTATAGGCAGGTAAGGCTAATTTCTAGGAAACGGGACCTTTTTTAAATTGAATTTTGGCCGCGTTTTAGGGTCAAATACCCGTCTGTGCGGCGGTTTGTGAAGAGCTTTGCTGACATTGCCCGACCTCTTCATAAGCTAACTGAAGACAAGATACAGTTCTGCTGGAATGAGAGCTGTGACGTTGCATATCAGAAGCTGAAGGAACATCTGTGCAATGCACCCATCCTAGGCTATCCTGACAATGAAAATGAATTCATAGTTGACACAGATGCCAGCAATACTGGAATCGGTGGGGTATTGTCTCAACGAAAAGGAGATCAGGAGGTTGTAATTGCGTACTTCAGCAAAGCCTTATCCAAACCTGAGAGGAACTACTGTGTCACTCGAAGGGAGCTTCTAGCTGTAGTAAAAACATTGCAGCATTTCAATAAATATTTGTTGGGGCGGAAATTTCTCCTGCGAACAGACCACGCTGCTTTGAAATGGCTACTGCAATTTAAGAACCCGGAAGGGCAGGTAGCAAGATGGATTGAGCTACTGCAAGAGTTTGATTTCGTAATTCAGCATCGTAGTGGAACGTCGCACGGTAATGCTGATGCCCTCTCGCGAAGACCGTGTCCAGACCATTGTAAACATTGTGCGAGACAAGATGCTAAGCAGGTAACGCTAGTGCGGGTTTTGAGGACGGATCTTAGTGAAGAGTGGAAGGCAACCTTGCAGAGCGCTCAACAAGAAGACAGAGACCTGAAACCGATCCTTGAATGGAAGAAATCAGGTGCTCCTAGGCCTCATTGGAGTGATGTCGCAGCAACCAGTTCCATCACCAAGAGTTATTGGGCACAGTGGGAAAGCTTGGTTATCCAGGATGGAGTTATGTGCCGGAAATGGGAGAACGCTCGCGGTGACCAGTGTCATCTACAAATGGTCGTACCTAAAGTTAAGGTGCTGGAGATCCTACAGCTCTACCACAATGGATGTTCAGGGGGTCACATGGGAGTTAAGAGGACTTTAATCAAGATCCGAGAACGATTTTACTGGATCCATTGTCGAGAGGACGTTGAGGAATGGTGCCGCAAATGTACAAGTTGTGCGGCTGTGAAAGGACCACAAACTCGTAGCAAAGGGGCACTAAAGGTTTACAATGTTGGTGCACCATGGGAACGTATAGCATTAGATGTTGCTGGGCCATTTCCGGAAAGCCAAAGCGGGAACAAGTACTTCTTGGTCGTCATGGACTACTTCACAAAATGGCCGGAAGTGTTTGCAATCCCGAATCAAGAAGCGGTTACGGTGGCTGATAAGTTAGTTCACGAAGTGTTTTGTCGGTTTGGGGTACCCTTGGAAATTCACAGTGATCAAGGCCGGAACTTCGAGTCAGAAGTGTTCAAGGAGACGTGTCGCGTGATGGGTGCTCACAAAACCAGAACTACTGCTTATCATCCGCAATCAGACGGGATGGTTGAACGATTCAACCAATCGCTGGAGAGGTATCTGGCAAAGGTTGTGGAAACCAGACAGAAGGATTGGGACAAAAACATTCAACCATTTCTCCTGGCATATCGGAGTGCTGTTCATGAAAGTACAGCAGTAACACCAGCTTTTGCTAATTTCGGAAGAGAACTACGATTACCTGCAGATCTAATCACCGGTACCCCACCTGATTCTCCACGTAATGTAACAGATTACGCGAATGAACTACGGAATAGGATGAATGATGTATATGAGCACATCAGACAGACAGGTCAGCAGATGTCTGATAGGATGAAGACTCGCTACGATCGGAAGGCGAACAATAAGGGCTTCGATGAAGGATCTCTGGTATGGTTACATAACCCGGTACGCAGCAAAGGAAAATCGCCTAAATTGCAAGCCAAATGGGATGGACCATATCGCGTAGTTACCAAGATCAATGACGTCACCTACCGAATTCAAAAGGGACCACGAGGTGCATCGAAGGTCATTCATGTGGATCGGTTGGCCCGTTATCATGGGTCTAACAATGCTCGGGACGAGCATGTCTAAGAAGGAGGCAATGTTACAAGATAGGGCAGCGCCATCTAGTGACGAGTAGAAGAACTAAGTAGTAACTAGTGGCGCCATCTAGTATCGAATAGCGGAACTAATGTTCTCGAAAGTTCGTGGCGAGTAGAATTTTCCAGAATGTTCGAACCGAACATTCTGGAAGTTTCTAGTCGCTTCGGGATCGATGAGTTCAAAAATCGATTGTTCTGGAAGATTCTCGAAGTACCTAGAACAGTATGGAACGTTCTAGAAACATCTTCCGGGCTATATAAAGAGCGGTCGGGTTCGTCGTGGGTCAGTTTCGATTGAGAAGCGATACAGAGCGATCAAAGCGGAAAATAGTGCGAAGTAATAGAATTGTTTAAGAAGTGTTTTTGTAATAAACAGTGATTAATTGAAGTCTGCTGTTTAAATAATTTATCCCTGAACCCCAGCTCGTAACAATATTATTTCCGCAGCTTACAAAAACCTCCTACTCAAACCGGAGCTATTTATTACTCAAACCGGATAAATAGTTACTTACATAGTATAATAGTCACCCATTCAGTATATTTTTCGCTCGGTTAATAATTTCCCTAAATATAGAAAGAGGACTTCTGAACCAATCTATCTTCTATATGGCACGCCTCTGCAATGCCAGAGTAGGCTGAAAATTTAGAGTTTTTTTTAACAGTGTTGGAAGCTTTTTAATGTGTTTTTAATGCAATTTTCTCATTACTTCGGACCGTTGGGATGGGCGTTACTTTATACTGGGTGTAAATAGGTAATTAAGGGTCATCTGTCCTAATTTTGTTATTTTCAGTACCTATTTAACTTATAGGTGAGGGTGACCTTCATGTATTATTGTAGAGTCTAACTGTTAGTCTAAAATGTGAACTAGGTAACATGTTGAAGGTTTTTATTAAAGTTATCGCCAACCCACCTTGAGAAAGCACGGTGATTAGTGCTCGTGCATATAAATATGTATAAGAAGAGTTCTTTGAATTGCTGTATTTAATAGGTTGGTATTATTATTGAAATACTAAGAAGTTTCCTAATGTTTTACTAACTACCAAGTTAAAACCCTCATTGTACACTTGTTTTTGTAAATATTTTGTCCTGTTTGTATTTTTGTGGTGCACAATAAGGTGAATAGTAAGCTAATAAATAAAACGCATTGTGTGGCAAATTTTACAGGATTAACGTCACTATCTAACTATAGGTACCTACATAATGGACATATTATTATTTTACTTTGATCTTTTATGGTAACATAGTTTTGAATATATGAGATGTATTACAATAATACATACGGTATGAGAACATACACCTACATACTACCAAAAATAATAAACGAACTACCTGCGCACATACAAAATAAATACCTCTGCAACCCTAAAAAAGCAAAAAATGTACTTAAAACGCATTTTATGCAAATTACACATCATGAATATGTACTTTAGTTTGATATACCTACCTCCTGTGTTATCAAGTACTTGAAGATATTGTTTTTCTTTTTATATCGCTCGAATGTAACACTCACAGTTATCATTGTTTCGTAGTATTGTTTGTGTCAGAATTAATTATTCCGAACTCATTAGCCATATATAAGCCATAAACAGCTTATGTGGTTCTTAACTTATAATATAATTGAAACTCTGCGATATATATTTTGAAAAAAAATAAAAAAAAATAAAAAAAATAGTTTGGAGAGCAGTGTTGGCCCAGTGGTAACGGCTCCGTTTTACGTGTCATAGGTCGTGGGTTCGATGCTGATACTGAGCATGACGTCCTGTGGCACTAGACAAGTGACACTCTATCATCAAAAGCGTGGCGATAGCGATTGTAAAAATGCAAAATTGTATGGGATTGACAAGCAAGACAAGTGGCATTCGATGTCAGCGAAGGCGATAGTCGAAATGTCAAAATGTTTGTGAGTATCACGTGATTTTTCGATTTCGCTTGTCAATTCCATACAATTTTGCCTTAGATAAAGTACCCATAGATTTAGCCTTAAAATGAGCTTGATTGATAGAGCGAGATCGCTCATTGGCAGCCCCATGTAAATAATAAGGACAAAAGATTATTTTTTGTTTTTGTCACCATGGCCGGTTTTTGTTGTTTGTCAAACGCTAATATCATGGCAGGTTTGACAAACTAACTCGGTCGTGTTTGATTTTTTTGTGATTTCGCGGGATTAACTGTTTATTGAGACAAGGAATTGGGTTATTTATAGATAATAAGTGTCAGTGCGATGGTGGGTTGAAGTGTTCTTGGCTGTAAAAGCCAAAGTGTTATTGTTGTTTCATGTGCGGCCACGCCATGGCTCCATCTATAGGTACTTTATTTAAGAATTTTGCTTTTTTGACAATAGCCACGCTTTATTATAGGGACTGTTTTACACGCGCCTATTATTATAGGGACGTATACAAAAACAAGATGTGTCGCTGCCGGACCCTTTTGGGATATGACCGTGAAGATATCATCATACACGCCCCGCGCGCGCATGGCGACAAGACGTATCTAGTTAGTTGAACAAATAAAAAAATAATAAAAGGTGTAAAATATACAATATCTAAGTTTGATTATGTTATGATGGTACTTTTATATCACATAGAATATTAGTTCACGTTATGTGGGTATGTCTGAATACTTCAGTAATAAACCAGTCTGCTTTGAATCTCGGTGTTTCATTGTCACGAACATAACATTGGCGACGAGAAAATTATCATAATATCTATTTTTTACGCGTGTGTATAAAGTTTAAACATGCCGATCGGAAAAGTCGAAGGTTTCCAAGTCGGAACCCAAAATTGGGACACTTATGTTCGTCGAATTAAGCAGTTTATTATGTTGAACGACATTGAAGAAAACTTACACGTGGCTACGCTAGTGACGTTAGTCGGTTCGGAGTGTTACGACTTAATGTGCGACTTATGTTCACCTGATCAGCCAGAGGATAAGACTTTCGATGGACTCGTTAAACTGGTGAAAGATCATTTAGAACCCGAGACATCAGAAATAGCCGAAAGGCATATTTTCAGGCAGAGGAAGCAGCAGCAGGGGGAAAGCGTTCGTTCGTACCTACAAGGTTTGAAACATCTGGCAAAAACCTGCAATTTCGGTGCCACACTGGAGGTAAACCTCCGAGACCAGTTCGTATCGGGTCTGTACAGCGAGGAGATGCGATCCAGGTTATTCGCCGAAAAGAATGTGGACTACAAGCGTGGTGTGGAGTTGGCAATGGCACTCGAAGCGGCGGAGCGGCACGCAAGCGTGGCGAGCGCCCCGGCTGCGGAGGCCGCAAGCGCAGGCTCCAGCGCCGGCACAAGCGACGGCCTGCACCGAGTTGGGAGCGCGCGCACGCGCAGCGCCCGCGTGGCGCCGGCGGCGGCGGCTGAGCGCCGCCCGTGCGCGCGTTGCGGCAAGGCGGGTCACGTGGAGGGCAGGTGTCGTTACAAGCATTATTCTTGTGATAAGTGTGGTGAAAAAGGACATTTAAAATCGGTGTGCACTCGTAGTGAGAAGGATGGTAATAATAAGAAGACGTACAAAGGTCAGTTCTATCTTGACAATAATTCCGTTACCGACTCCGACACTGATAACGATTGTAATTTCTATAACATGGGGCATACCAACCATAATAATAGTATAAACGGGTGTGAGGACGACGGTCCCTATTACATAAGGTTGAATATCGAGGGTATATTCTTAAAGTTTGAAGTAGATACGGGAAGTAAGATATCGGCTATATCAAAACAGTTCTACGATAAGATGTTCTCTAAGTTACCGATAATTAGTAAAATATTAACTTTTAAATCTTATACGGGAGACGTTATTCAAACACTCGGTTATATACTGGTTACTATTACATACAACAATAGACAACTTTCATTAAAACTATACGTTATTACTAATGGGGGTCCACCGTTAATGGGACGAACATGGATAAAACAATTAAAGCTATCAAGTTTCGATGCACTTCACAGCCATCATTTTGTATCCGACCAGAATTTCTTGGCAAAATCATTGAAGGATGAATATCCTGAAGTTTTCGCTGAGGGACTAGGCACATTCAAGTCGCAGATACGACTTCACCTAAACGATACGACTCCAGTGTTTGTGAAGGCGCGGCCGCTGCCTCTGGCGCTGCGCGCGCGCGTCGAACGGGAACTCGATCGGTTACAGAGGGAAGGAGTTATATACAAAGTAGATAGATCAGATTATGGTACGCCGATAGTGCCTGTAGTCAAATCAAATGGGGATATCCGTATTTGCGGTGACTATAAAGTGACAATCAATCCGCGATTGAAACATTTTCATTACCCGCTGCCACGGATCGAGGACCTGTTCGCAACATTGGGTGGAGGTGAATTGTTTACTAAATTGGATTTGTCGAATGCTTTTCAACAATGTTTACTCGATAAAGCTTCAAGGCCGATGACGGCAATCACCACTCACGTCGGTACTTTTGTTTATAATCGCGTGCCGTTTGGTATTAAGTGTATACCCGAAAATTTTCAGAAAATTATGGAAGAGACATTGAGTGGCTTGCCGTTTACGGCTGTGTTTGCGGACGATATTTGTATAAGCGGTAAATGTAGGTCATCACATATGTCCAATTTAAAGGCTGTATTGCAGCGATTGAAAGAAAATGGTCTTCGGATTAATTATAGTAAATGCCAATTTTTTAAAGAATCGGTAACATATTTAGGTTATAGAATTGATAAACAGGGCCTACACACAGATGATAAAAAAATTAAAGCGATTGTAGATGCTCCATCACCTTGTAACATTACGCAGTTAAGGAGTTTTTTAGGACTTGTAAACTTTTATGCTAAGTTTTGCGTGAATATGAGTGATGTATTAAAACCTCTATATGATTTGTTAAAAAAAAGTGTTAAATGGAATTGGGACAATAAATGTGAAAATGCTTTCATTAGAATTAAAAACGTCTTAAGTAGCTCTCCGGTGCTCGCACATTATGATCCAAATTTACAACTTATACTGGCAGTAGATAGCAGTCCATACGGCTTGGGCGCAGTGTTGCTACAACGTTATGATGACGGTAGCGAGCGGCCGCTTTGTTGTGCCTCGCGTACTTTAAATTCAGCCGAGTCCAACTATTCCCAGTTGGATAAGGAGGCTTTAGCGATTGTATTTGGCGTGACTAAACATCACCAGTATTTATACGGTCGACATTTTATTCTTAGAAGTGATCATCGCGCTTTAAGTTATATATTAGGTGACAATAAAGGCATACCAGTAACAGCTGCAAGCAGAATTCAAAGGTATGCCGTTAAACTAGCAGCATATGATTTTAAAATCGAATTTGTAAGGTCAGAGAGGAATTGTTTTGCCGATGCCCTGTCACGCCTCCCTCTTAGCTCGACTAGAGATCGAGTTAGAGCAGATGACGACGAATGTAGCTATCTAAACTTTGTAGAAGAAAACTTTCCTCTCAGTTTTAAGCAAATTAAAACAGAGACGGACAAGGACTCTCTTCTTAATAAAATAGTTGGTTATACAATGTTTGGGTGGCCGTTACAGGTTGCCATCGATCAAGAAAAACCTTATTTTACAAGAAAAGACTCGTTACACTTAGATCACGGATGTTTAGTATGGGGTTACAGGATTGTTATACCTAAAGTGTTACGACAATCAATATTGCAGGAAATTCACGAGGGTCATCCGGGAATAGTTAAAATGAAACAGATAGCACGCAACTATGTATGGTGGGAGACGTTAGACAGTGATATTGAGCGCATTTGTAGTGAGTGCGCGGCGTGCGTATCGCAGCGCGCTCAACCTGCGCCAGCGCCGTTGCACTCATGGCCCTGGCCCGAGGAGCCGTGGTCACGATTAAACGTTGATTTTTTAGGCCCACTACACAATCGATACTATTTAATAATAGTTGATGCCCACTCAAAGTGGATTGAGGTGGAGAGAGTGAGCACCACGTCAGCAACGGTCGTTATTGATAGCTTCAGAAAGCTTTTTGCTCGTTTCGGCATTCCTAAAAAAATTGTAAGCGATAATGGACCTCCGTTTTCATCTGCGGAATTAGGTATATATTTTAAGCGTAACGGCATAAAACATTTGCCCGTCGCACCATATCATCCCTCTAGTAATGGAGCCGCTGAGAACGCAGTACGCACTATAAAACGGGTTTTAAAGAAGGCATCACTAGAAAATGTTAACGACAGCACAGCTTTAAGTAAGTTCCTGTTTATGTATCGCAATACGGAGCATAGCACCACGGGGCGCGAGCCGGCGGTAGCGATGTTCGGCCGCCGACTGCGCGGCAGGCTAGATCTACTGCGGCCGGACACGGGCGAACGGGTACGCGACGCACAGCTTGCGCACGAGCAGCGCACGGCCGCGGTGCGTCCGCCGTTGCGGCAAGCAGACATCGGGGACGCCGTAATCATGCGAGATTATTCGAAACTTAGGCAAAAATGGGCAGAGGGTGTAGTGGTGCGACGGTCAGGGCCGGTTACATACGCGATTAAAACCAACGACGGTCATATTCATAAACGTCATATTGATCAGTTGTTGACAAAAGACGTTAGGAAGTCTAGACGATCTATCACAGGCCCGAGTCCTAATGAGAATGTGAACATGGAGTCAGTCGAACTTGAACCAACACAAAGTACTTCCTTGGTAGACTCCCCGCTTAATACATCACACGAGAGTAAAGGGGTGGATGAAACTACTGAACCAGTAGGCACGGCGGCTAAAAGTTCGCCACCGTCTACGTCATCGCCGGTCATTATTAGTCGTTTACGCCGGAGAGCTGCCATAGATTGTGCCAAAAAGTTAAAGACTACAAAATGACAAGCAATAGCAATTTTATAATCTGTCTTAAATAGTAGTAAGTAGTTTGTATTACTTTAGTGATAAATACATTTCCTTTTTGATATTCTTGTTATTTCCTACTTGTTGCACTTATAGCTGCACTTATGTGTACCCTTTATCTAACAAAACAAACATGATATTTGTAGACTTTTTATTGTATTTTTAGATATGTAAGGAACATTTAAAATGTATTAGAATAATAACTTAACTAGTATATAGTATACAGATTATGAAGGGACAGTGTTATGACGGTACTTTTATATCACATAGAATATTAGTTCACGTTATGTGGGTATGTCTGAATACTTCAGTAATAAACCAGTCTGCTTTGAATCTCGGTGTTTCATTGTCACGAACATAACAGATTATATATCGATGTATGGACAGTTGAAAGTGTATTGTAGTGCACGAAACAGTTCTTCAGTCCACCAAATAGCACAGAAGTTATCATCGTTTTTCTTCAACCCAACCGCAAAAATATTTGAATTATCACCAGCAGCGAGTGAGTCATCGTAGGAACGAGCGGTGCGACGACGTTTGGCGACGACGAGGAAGGACTCACCTCCAGCGGGCGGTCGGGTGCACCTGCACTTGGACTTGCGGCGAGCCGTGTTTACAAAGATAAGCACAGACAGCGGTCATTCCTGCGCATCAAGGTTGTCAACAATGCTCTCCGGTATTAGATGCGCGCCTCCACCTGCGTCGCCTCACTCGGTATCTGAACCAAACCTGACATCGAGTACTAATACTGACAGCGATAACAATACAAATATAACCCAAAGAAAAAGGAAACGCAGTGTAGAGGAAATAATGAGAATGGAGGAAATGATGGAAGATATGAAGGTAATGTTTTCGGAACTAGTTGCTAAACAGAATGAACAAAATGAAAAAATGAATTCGTTACAATTGGCTCTCGAGGATATACGGTCCCTAAATACTGCAATCAGCTTGCAAAACTCTGAAATACGAACTCAGAATGAAAAAATCAAAGAGACAATAGATTTCTTATCAGAAAAATATGATGATGCTCTGCTGGAAATTAACGATTTAAGGGCGGAATGTAGCAGTAACCAAAAGGTTATAAAATCGCTTGAGATCAGGGTAGACTTTTTAGAAAAGCAACAAAAAGCGGCTTCGCTTGAAATTAAAAATCTACCGTCGTCAACCCTAGAAACTCGCGACTCACTTACGGGTGCAGTACAAAAATTGGGTCAAATCATCGGTCAACCCGTGAGTACTACAGAGATAAAAAACATATTTCGTTACAAGAGCAAGTCTGACGTAGTGGGTCCAGTCTTAGTGGAATTCACATCGGCAAACATTAAAGAAGGGTTCCTAAAGTCGACCAAAGACTTTAACAAGCACAACAAGGAAAATCGTCTGAACACACTACATCTAGTAAAAAGCGGTCCTAGGCAACCCTTATACGTAAATGAAGTGCTCACTGCTATGACCAGGCGTCTACATTATCTCGCCCGAGAACTTACGAAGGAATTCGGTTACCATCAATGTTGGATTGCAAACGGCAAGGTCTATATACGTGAAAAAGACGGAATGTCAAGCCGCCTCATCAAAACTGAAGAAGATCTCGCGAAACTCCGTAAGAAAAAATGACTGGTACTATACCAACCATTGCATGCTATCTTTATCATCACTGTTTTGTTAACCCCAGTTTTAATTTATTCTATTACATTAATAAAAAACACTTACTCTAAAATTAATCAATTATACATACACTTTTCAATACAAATAAGCATGTTACTAATATTAACTATACATATAAACATCATACATACTATCACGCTTGCACTCTACATCCATAATGCACACAAACTTAATCGGCCGATATATTTCATAAATAAAAGCCTACTATTGTGTATTATCGTACCTGCTCTGTACCGATATATTGAACTTTATTGTTATGTTTTACGCAGCGCCCAAAACACAAATGTAAAACTGGTATTTACTAACATAAACATTCGATAACACACAAAACATCCTAAATAACCTAGATGCTGTCTCGGTGTCGGACGCTTCGACTTGTGATCTTGAGAACTGTACTCCACCAAATTTCATACCTAATCAAACACTTAAAATCATTACACAGAACATAAGAAGTATAAATAAAAACTTGGCGGGCTTTATGACTACACTTGCTCGGACAAAACTTGACTGGGACATAATCGCATTAACAGAGTGTTGGCTCCCTAACAACCATAATATTCCCGAGTTGACGAACTACAACCTTTACCATACCAACAATAATCATACACAAAATGAAGGTGTAGTTCTGTATGTGCATAAAAAACTGCAACTAGTTGCAGAGGAGCCGTCATTCTTAGATGCTAATTGTCTCCAGGTAAAAATCGATAGAAATACTGTTCTTTTAGCGATGTACCGCCCACCAGGTTACAAAGACTTAGATAATTTTAAACTCTCTAGATATTACCCTAAGTAAGCTATCCAAATATAATACTATATAATAGTAACGGGAGACATAAATATAAACATACATGAACACTCGAAGGATTCCGCTAAGCATTCTTACTTAAACATACTGGCTACTCATGGACTTTTACCTGCTCATACAATACCTACGCGACAACAAGCATGTCTTGACCACGTTATACTGAAAACTCGACTACCTGCTTTTACTTCAGTCGCACACTCTGCTTTAACTGATCATGAGACAGTAATGTTATTCTTGTCGAAACGAATGCCTAAAATAATTACAAAAAAATGTATTCATTTTGATTATGTTAAGATTGAGACAGACCTAAAACAACTAGACTTTGGTGATGTATACAATACCCAAGATCCTCATGTGGCAGGGGAAACATTAACTAAATTAATAAAACACGTGATAGACTCAAACTCCAAATCCGGTAAGACCCCGAACCGTAAACAAATATTAAAACCATGAATTACTCCTGGTTTACTACGCTGTATGCGGCATCGAGACACATTGCATAGAAAATTTAAAAAGGCGCCTAATAACGAGATTTTAAAAATTACTTTTACTAGGTACAGAAACTATTGTAATAGGTTGTTAAGGAACTTAAAAATTGAATTTGAACAAAATGAGATCAGAAAAGCTGAAAAAAACACTAAACAGTTATGGACGGCTATAAATAATATCTCAAGCAGGTCGACAAGAAAAGCCAACACATCATCACAATTATTAGCCTCATCAAGTACACCACAGAATTCTGTAAACCATGTCAATGACTTTTTTGCCAAAATCGGAGAAAAACTAGCTAAAAACATAACGAGTACACAAACAAAAGCTACAAAGGGAAACTTAACTAACAGAACGCAATCCATGGCAATGCTCCCAACAGATGAGGAAGAGGTAGCTGGAGTATTAATGTCGCTCCGCAATAACTGTGCCGCGGGATGGGATGGGATATCCGGTGACCTCTTGAAAAAGCATGCAGCCGTGATTGTACCTCCATTGACGTACATATGTAACCTTTCTCTATCCACAGGTAAATTTCCTAACGTTTTTAAAAAAGCTATTATTCATCCGATCTGCAAGAGTGGGGACGGGAGCCGTGTGGATAACTACAGACCTATATCTGTGCTAACTGCCTTTTCCAAAATACTGGAACGGGTAATGAACAGCAGACTTGTGAGCTACTTGGAAAACAATAAGCTTATCGCACCAGCGCAATTTGGGTTTCGCTCAGGCAAATCCACCTCGGACGCGGTCCATGAGTTGACAGATTATGTGGTCACAAACATGGATAGTGGGGATAAAGTTGTGGCCATATTTTTGGATCTTGCAAAGGCTTTCGACACGGTTTCTGTCTCAATTCTTGTACGTAAGATGGAACGCTTGGGAATCAGAGGAGTTCCACTGGACCTCTTTAAAGACTATCTGAGTGAGCGTACCCAGAGAGTAAAGATAGATGAATTCATCAGTGAGGAACAAATAATTAGCTACGGCACGCCTCAAGGTAGTGTCCTCGGACCTTCACTATTCCTCATTTATATCAACGATCTGGGTACACTCACTATCCCCAATGGCAAAATCATTAGCTTTGCTGATGACACTGTTCTCTTGTTCAGCGCAAGCTCGTGGGAGGATGTCTATGAGCGTGCACAACTAGGCTTTAATATGGTATCCAACTGGTTACGCGACAATCTGTTGACCCTTAATACAACCAAAACCAATTACATGGCATTCTGCATGAAAAACAATGGATCCTCTCAAATACTACCTTATACTATTGTAGCTCACTCTTGCACAAACCCACTCACCCGTAGTTGTAACTGCGAACCACTCAACAGGGCTGAGAATGTAAAATACCTGGGAATAACAATAGACAAAAATTTAAGATTTCAAGACCACATAACTAATCTTAGTAACAGATTACGGAAACTAATATATGTGTTCAAAACGCTGAGGCATGTAGTCGATAAAAAAATGATGAAATCAGTGTACTTTGCCCTCGCACAATCTATAATATGCTACTGCATCACCTCTTGGGGTGGGGCTCCGAAAACTACCCTAATTGAAATTGAAAGAACCCAAAGAGCTATACTGAAAGTGTCATCTTTTCGACCGTATCGCTACCCCACTGAGCAGTTATACAAAGAAAATCAAGTCCTGACAGTGCGTCAGCTGTTTATATTGCACATTCTGTTGAAACAGCATACTCTCTTGGTTTATAATTCAACACTGTCCAAGGGAAAAAGACGATATGACCCAGTGGAGCGCCATCATCTACGTCACAAAACTATTTTTGCAAGACGTTTCTTTTGCTATCTTGGAGGCTACTTATACAATAAAACCCACAAGTTGTTACATATATTTAGTCTCACAAAGAATAAATGCAAAAAGACGCTAACTGACTGGCTACAAAAATTAAACTATAATGATACTGAAAACATCCTTATACAAACCTAAACAAAAAAAAAAACACATACTCTCACACACCCACACACGCACACATTCAACCACACTATACATCTACTAACATTCGTCTTGCATACTTAACCTAGATATTAATCAAATTAAATTGAGCTTTAAAATGTATAATACCTTACTACATTCTGTCAGCGCGCTTAGTACAAAATTTATAAAATGAAAATGTAAAGGGGTGGGATCCTGGTGTCCTGAATCACAGGCCACGAGCCTAGCTTAGGCACCAGTCTCCCACAATATATACTTACCTATGTTGTGTATCATTGTCGAATCTGACCAATGTAAGATAATTTGTTTTGAACGATGTATATTGTGGTGAGAAAATTAAATAAAGTTATTATTATTATTTTCAAGTGTCCAAATTCTCAGCTTTTAGGCTGGTTTAAGCTACATTTACGGGCCGAGACCAAGTAAATACAGCGTGTGGTGTGTTATGTTGAGGATGAATGATGTTGTCCTATTTCGTTTTCATCAATTTGCATGAACTTTCTAACAATTCGACATGTGTTTAAGATGGCAGCTTTTTGAAGGGTGATATAGAGATTTTCGTTTAGATCAAGTAACTTCAGACTATGGAGAAGGTGGTTCGGAATAACGCCTGTTGTAGAAAGGACTATGGGGACTACATAAACTTTTTCTTGCCGCCATATTCTAACTATTTCGTCCTTGAGTTCTGCGTATTTACTTATTTTTTCAGTGATTGTCTTCTGAATGTTGTGCGTATTGGGGACTGCGATGTCTATCAGGTAAGTTACTTTATTTACTTTATCTTGCAAGGTTATGTCCGGTCTATTATAGTGAATGGTCTTGTCGGTGAGAATGGCGCGGTCATAGTAGAGCTTATGTGTGGTATTTTCTAAAATGGTTTCTGGTGCATAGTTATAGTAAGGAGTATTAGTGCTTTGTGTGAGAGTGTATTTGAGAGCCAGTTTTTGATGGATTACGTTCGCTACCTGGTTATGCCTGTGAGTGTAGTCAGTCTGTGTGAGTGTTGTGCAGGCGCCAGTAATATGTTGAATGGTTTCTGGCTGGATGTGGCATCTTCGACATTTATCATTAGTTACTGTAGGATATTTTATTATGTATTTTCTGTAATTTTTTGTGTTAATGATCTGATCTTGAATAGCTATAATAAATCCCTCAGTTTCTGGGAATAAGTTACCAATTTTGAGCCATTTATTGGACGCTAATTTATTTATGTGAGATTGTTCTAAGTCATGAGGATGCCGGCCGTGAAGAACTTTTTTCTTCCAATCTTCAGTTTTTTGGGCCTGCGGGTCTTCATTGGTAGTACTTTCTGAATCTATCTGACTGTTTAAGTTAAGTGGAGTGTAGTTGATATCGTTGGTTACAATGGCTTTATGTATGTTACTAGTACGAGATTTGCCATGAAAAAATGTTTTTAGCCGACTAACTTGTTTCCGCCAAAGGTGCTGGATGTCTATAAGGCCCCTTCCTCCATGTTGTCGTTTGATGGTTAGTCTTTCTATGGCTGATTTAGGATGCAAGTTATTGTGTTTCGTAAGAGTTGTTCGAGTAATTCGTTCTAATTGTTGTGTGTCGGTTTTGGTCCATTTTATAACTCCGAATGAGTATGTTAACACAGGGATAAAGAGAAAAGTTTTTATTTTTTGTATTTTTGTATGTAACGAATAAACATAAAAACCGACCGATTTCAAAGATTCTTTCACCGTTGGGAAGCTACACTATCCCCGGGTGACATAGGTTACTTTTTATCCCTGTATTCCCACGGGAACGGGAACTACGCGGGTGAAACCGCGAGGCGTCCGCTAGTCATATTATATAGCTACGTCTAAATACTTACTCGTAAATATCGTTCAAACATGTGACATGACCCCATCAATAAAAAAATCTAACACAGCCAACTTTATCGCAGACAATTTAAACGCTTATTTTACCCTCCTTTATTAATGATGATGCCATCTAGCCAATTTTGGTCACAGTCAACGCATTTCATGGCTCCTCATTGTGGTTGAGAACTCAGATTTGCTGCTCTATAATGTGCCATCTCACAGAGAGGAGGCCTGTGTCCCAGCAGTGGGAACATTAATAGACTGATGATGATGAATGTGATCTCTAGTGACTTGCATAATAAATCGAGCTTTGACCGAAAATCTCCGAGCACAGAGCCTTAGAGCCTTTATAACTAACTCAAAAAAATCACACAACATCACATTCAACCATCACTATCAACTAATCCAACCTGCATACTTATTCCTTTTCGCTTCTGTACCTCCCTATCTAGCCGTTTCCATTGAATGTGTTCGAAATGAACGCGAAATAAAATTAGGTGAATTGATTGAACCGTACCACTTTACGATACGGGAAAAAAGGATAACATTAGCCTTCTTTTTTGCTTTTGATAAAAGATACATTTATTTTCATTTGCCGTTGACGTTTCGTTCAAAAGAAATGTTCTTTTATTGTTCGGAATAAGGTCTTGATTTTGCGTTTAGGTGATGTCAGAAGGTGTTTTGACTTGAAAAGGAGGCTTTTTATATAAATATTGAACAATGATTTTTAGGTTTTATAAAAAAATGCCATGTAATTGATTTTAAGTGATATTTATGACGTAACTAAAAATATAAGATAAGGTATACTTCTAAAATCTTTTTTTTTGTATATATGTATGTGTGTAACATTTATTTGCCCACAATAATTTAAATATGTAAGCAAGTGAAGGAACACGGGTGGGTTTTAGTCAGTAAAAGTCTGACACGCCCTTCCGCTTAACCCTGAGCGGGAGAAGTCATTGGATGAAAGAAAGGAAGAAAGAATGAAAAATAACTATACCCACCCCAAAAACAAAAAAACGTATACTTGGCACAATTAAAACTATTTTTCTATCTTTCTTCGTCTTTCTTTAAGAAAGCCAGTATGGGTATAAAACTAAGTCAAGCGTGGATTGCTAAGTTCGTACCGGAATTTTCCGTAAGAAATGTTCAGTAGCGTACCGTAGTAGTCTAGAGCCTAGGTTAAAGCGTAAAACTTTAATGTTATGGCACAATTTCGTAATAAGTATAACACCTACACTTCAGCCTACCCGTTGACGAAAAAGAGGCCTGATGTTTGGAAATTTCATGTATCTGGAACCCCACAGGTCAGATGGGCATTCATCATCACATCAGTCGAAAAACGCCCACAGCTGGACATAGGCCTTTTCCAAGCATCGGTCCCGTGCGTACCACATCCAGTGGATCCCAGCAACCGATGATGAGATGGGCATTCGCTCCATGTAAAATATTGGTTTTACTTACGGGAAAGAGACGTGGTCGCTTACAATAGGCCTCATCAGAAGGCTTAAAGTCACCCAAAGGGCAATGGAGAAGATGGAGAGAATGCTATGCTCGGAATTTCGTTGCGTGATCGAATCAGAAATGAAGACATCTGCAAGAGAACCAAGGTTACCGACATAGCCCGAAGAATTGCCAAACTTAAGTGGCAGTAGGCAGGGCACATTGCTCGCGGAATGGATGGCCGTTAGGGCTGAAAAGTTCTAGAGTGGCGACCGCGTACCGGGAGACGCAGCTGTAGAAGGCCTCCCTCTAGGTGGAGCGACGACCTGGTCAAGGCTGCGGGCGTCCGATCGATGTGAATCGCACAGGACCGATCAGTGTGGTGATGCTTGGGGGAGGCGTATGTCCAGCAGTGGACGTCTTTCAGCTAAAGTGATGAATGATGATGAAAATTTTGGTATTCAGCTGTATCCGATTGGACTGGAAGCCACACCCATCTTAGTTGGCTTATGATAATGTTTTGTGCAGTTTCAAATCTTTGAAATACATAGATTATTTTCTAAAGCTATACAGAAAAGTGTGTAAAGTCCGGCAACCTCCATTCATTCTCTTCTTTTCATGTGAGGATCCCACTCGCCTCTGACTTGGCTATTTCAGACAAACATTAACTACATAAGTCTAGGTTTCCTCACGATGTTTTCCTTGATCGTTGCCTGTGATATCCAAGATAAACTTAGAAAGTAGGTACATATGAATTTAAAAAAGTCACATTGGTACTTGCCTGAATTTGAACCCACGACCTTAAGCGCGAGGGGCAAGGTCTTAGCCACTGGGCCACCACGACATATGACCTTGACTCCTCCATTGAAAACTGAGGATACTCAAACCAGTCGGATGGAGTGACGAGTTTTATATCTGGTGAGCTACTCCCAAAGACAGTATTTTTTTTGTAACAGTCCCACCGCACTATTCCCAAACAACTGCAATTCCTAAAAGCCAGAATCAACAGTGGCGACCACCAGAAAAGCGCCTTTTCTTTTTTCTTCAAGATCGACGAAGTCCCAGAGAATGAATTTAACTGAATAAAGGAAGAGTAGGAAAAAATACAAATGTACAATAAAAATATAATTTACAATTTTGCTGTTGGTCTGTTGTATAAGTTTAAATTGAACTTTGATTGCACGATCTAGGATATGTGTGACCATAACCTTATTATAATATCTTCAACCAATCTGCCTAGTCTTACCGGATTATGCTGAGTACCAATGTTTTACATGGAGCGAATGCCTATCTGACCTCCACAGCCCAGTAACTCCTTAACGCGATACCCCTTGGCAAGACGAGAAGGAGTCAGATTTCAGGCTTCTGACTACCCGTAACGTCAATTAATAACCTTCAATTTTTTTTTTTTTTTCTTATTGATAATCCGTCAGATTTCAGGCTTCTGACTACCCGTAACGTCAATTAATAACCTTCAATTATTTTAATTTTTTCTTATTGATAATCCAGCCGCACTTTTCCAAAACCACTGCAACTCCTAAAAGCTAGAATCAGCAGTGGCGACCACTAGTAAAACACTGAGGTAATGAAGCTCGACGAAGTCCCGGCAAATGAATTTAACTATCTTGTAATATATCAGAAAAGAATAAAGGGGGACTAGGAAAGATCTTCAAATGACAGCGAGGACCAACGGCTTAAAGTGCTTTCCGAAGCTCGGAGGAATCATGCTACTTAATGATGGTCATCCATCCACGGGCCGAACCAGGCAATTGTTGCTAAATCTTGTAGATCGACCCGTGCAGCTATTATTATTTATCAACAAGCACCGTTATACTAAAGGGTTTTACAATAAGAGCGGGTAGATGTTGAAATGAAATAAAACAAGCTGTGTGTGAGGTATTAACAAAATTCATTTTTTATTTGAAAGGCCCACTTGTGCCATTAAGTGTATAATATATGTCATCATTCAAATGCCCACTTCGGCTATTAACAGTGGCATGGATCCAAGTGTTCTAAGTTTTAAATACTCTTCTGCATAGATCCGAATGAATTTGAGCTACGGCCCGTGTGTGTTTGTGTTCACCTTTTGGGCATCGGTCGATTGTGGTTTGTTTGCATATACCTGCAACTTCAAGAAACCTCACAAGAAAAAGTCTAGCGGGGTCAAATCGCATGACTTTGGAGGCCTATTCACATCACCCCTGCGAGAGATAACCTTACCCTCAAATCGCTCATGCAGAAGTTTTATCATTTGAGCGTGCTATTCAATCGTGTAACTCGTCATGGTGATTGGGCATAAATAACAGAATAATAAAAAAACAAAGTTTATAGATGTCACCAAAACAAAATGGCCACCACGAGCGGCCAAAATTTACCCGTGCCAATTAAAAAACCCTTTATTTTCAAGGAATCAAAAGTAAAAACGCTCGCTCCTTGAACAAGATAGCTTGTTTAAGTTGAAGATTAGCTTACTAAGCGGCTGTGACGAGCTGCTAACTTACCTGCACACACTAACTTCAACTTTGTCGCACTGTAAGTTAGCTGTCGTAATTTTGTGGTACTAGCTTTAACTTGGACCGGTTGCTATATTCTAGCAGCAGAGTTTGATGAGTGTCTTAGACATTTACTTAAATACTGAATTGCAAAGCTTGGCAAGCGTTTGAAGGTTGTCCATGAGCTTTTTTGACAGTTTGGCGAACAGTGGCGGATTAAGCAAGCGCTGGGCCTGTAGAAAATTATATCGAGGGTCCTTAATTCTTAAGTTCAAAAAAAGTCAATAACCGTTCAAAACCAAATTCATCGGGTTTGGGTGCGCGAAAAGCTGGCAGTCATGACGAGAGGCTCTACCCAGCAGTGTGATGATTAAGCCTAAGAACATAAACGCCTCTCTCTAACTTTAACATCTAGCGCGAAGCCTTCTTGAGTACAGCGTCACAGTCATGTAAGTTGATCGTGTAAGGGCTTGTACCCATCACCACGTCACGTCGTCGTCAATGTGAAAATGAAAAGTACGGCAACGTATCCGCGGCGTGACGTTTCAGACATCGTCGGGAGCGGTACGCGACGATGCGCTCGCTCAGTTGATGTAAAAGTGTCACAAAACAAAACATAAATTATTGATTTTAATTTATAGATATCACTTGTTGAGGAACGTCTAAAAAGAGACTGCTATTTCACAGGTTCGTGAGTCAAAAAATGACCGGTATTATACAAGGCACGACATCGTGTAACGTTGTGGCATCGTGATGTGCTTAATTAGCAAGTCACGTCAACGTGGTGCAATATTAGCAAGTCACGTCAACGTGGTGCGATATTAGCAAGTCACGTCAACGTGCCGCGATGCGACAACACATCGTTCTACGTTGACGGCGCGGCAACTTCGTGACGTGGTGACGAACCTAGGGCTTCTTCCCATTGCGGCATCGTAACGTGTATTTTTACGACACCGTAACGTTGATTTGCACGTCTCGCCAACGTAGCGAGCCACGGCACCGCACCGTTCCACGTTGACGAAGTCGTGACGTGGTGATGGGGACAAGCCCTAAGAATGAAGAGTTGTACGTACGGCCAGGACTACCTAATATAGATACCGCAAAGTATAGAGTCACGAAGCCGTCAGTTTCCTCAGAGTTTGTGCATGTTTCCTTCAGTTTGTATAAACAATAAATGATTTTATTTCCCAACATTGGTCATCGGTCGAATCAATCAGCTACAAATTCTTCGTAGAACAGCGGTTTTTGACTGTGCCTTCCAGAAATGTGTGTTTCAGAATTTCTTTCATAATATTTATCATGAAAATAAATAATGTGTTTTTCGTGATTCTGCATAGTCAACATACTCGTAATTCAAATCTACCAAGATTTGGCAAGAAGCGTAATCCAAAGTTTCTCAACTCCTTTTAGGAATTTTAGTTAGCCTCGCCAACAATATTAATGTTGTTGCAAATAATATAAATCAGCCTTTTAACCGTTCATCTCATTGTGCTAAAAACCCCACTCCTCTCTTTGTAATTAAGTAACAAAAGCTAAGTAATTATGCAAGGAACGAAACAATCTACTAGGCAAATGTATGGAGTTAGAGTTGCTGGAAGTGGCACTGTTAGTGCCGCAAAAGTCCTGTGTAGAAGAACTATCATTGTAGGCATTGCTGCTTCAAAACTATTTTCTTTTTGTTTGTTTTAGGGTTCCGTAACCAAAGGGTAAATACGGGACCCTATTACTAAGACACTGTCCGTCTGTCTGTCTGTATCTCATGAACTGTGAAAGCTAAACAGTTCAAATTTTCACAGATGATATATTTCTGTTGCCGTTATAACAACTATACTAAATCGTGATATATATGCCGTTTTTTGCGATAATGGTACGAAACCTTTCGTGCGAGAGTCCAACTCGCACTTGGCCGGTTTTTTTATTATATATACGTTCGCGCGTGATCACTAACTCACCTGCTGGTAAACGATGACGTGGTCGACGGTGAAGCACACTTACCTAGAAGAAACCCATTCACACTTGACATAAAGACCCCTATATTGTAGCAATAGGGAAACAGGTGATATGCTGGTACTTAAGCACATTTCTAGGAAAGCAAGTCATTTATGTACCATCAAATCTTTTTCTTCTTATTCAGATTAATTATAATTATATCTGGAGTTTACACTGTATTCATCTGCAACTCCGTTCTGAATAATGCTTCACTGAACTAGTTTAAAATAGGTTAGTATAGTCAGCCTTTAGTATTCCCGCTGCTGGGACACATACCTCCCCTCTGTGTTAAATACACAACTCTTATACTGAAAACCAAGATTAAGATCTACCCCATCCAGTTCTTTAGTTCCCTCCACCGCTATTTTGCTAGTGACATCGGCGGGCGTGGGTTAATTCCATTAAAAGATTAACAAACCGCAGGAGCGTTGAGATCGCCATGCAAATGAGGGGGAAGGGGTGAGAGACGCATTATAGTGTGTTACCACCACACGATCAGCCGTCGCATCGTGTTTGGTGAAACAGACCCTTGAAAGCCTCCTTGTGTGGGCGGGACAGGTCTCTATTATTATATTAGGTGTGACAGTCTAGTCTTGTTAGGTAAGTAAGGGTGAAAGGGTTGGATTTTTAAAATATTAGTGGTATTTTTCGCATAGATATTTTGATATTTTAAACCTTAGACTGTTCTCTTTTCAATTGGTAAGCTATTTATTTATTCTTTTATTACAACGGTTGAAAAGCAATTACAGTAACTAAAGATCAAGCATACATAGGAAAATAATTAATGCGAATGTATCTGGGTGTCTGTTTATAAAGTTTTCACGCCTTAATAGCTGGATATTTTTTATGAATTTTCGCATAGGGATAGACTGAAGTAAGGACTTGGGATACTTTTACACCATGAATTCTTATAACTAATAAGAATTCATGGTGTAAAAGTATCCCAAGTTAGCCTAGTCCAATGAGAAAAAAGGCGTGCGTTTATGATTGTATAAGAAGTGTTATTTGACACTGACGGCACTGCGACTAGTATCAGAAAAACTTTTAATCAGGAAGGATTCTTATGGCGCACTACATCCGATCTGTGTCCGTAAAATTTCGGTTCCGAAGTAGACGTAGTACTTCTTGTAGGTCAGCTTACGAACTACACCCGAACTCTATCAGTCATTATTATTAAACCTTTATTGCTGAAGAACTAAACACAAGTATAATCTAATAGAATTAGAAACTTAATCAAACACATCGGGTTTTCTGGTTTAGTGATCAGCGTGTCCTGTGACACATAGACCTCTTACAGCTGTTTCCACTCATTTCTGTCTCTAGCTTTTCTAGACCAGGCAGCGTTTCCATTTTTTCTTATGTGGTCTATTCATCTCTTTGCCTGTCTTCCCTGTTTTATTTTGACATCGCGTGGTTGCCACTCTGTTATAATTTTTGTCCATTTCAACTTACTATCTCTCGTCATGTGTCATGTACATCTCCATTTCAACTGTCTTACTTTATTTATTATATCTTCTACTTTAGTTCTGGATCGTATATAAACTACTCTTAACCTATCCATTTTAGTGACACCAATCATGCTTCTCTTCATTCCCCAAGGTAAGACGCATGAGTTGAAGACTTTTCTCTTGTTAAGTATCGATTTGAGTGACCGATATCTTTTCCATGCACAAGCAACTCTTCTTTCGATTTTCATGTCCGTTTGATCTCTGAAAGAAAATCCGTCATAATCTGTCATAATTCAGAACATTTTGAACTCGGAACTTAAATTACGAACACGGACGTGTAGTTTGTAACCACCCTTACTCTTAATCTGCCCACAAACTGTTTTGTCCCATCGTCTAGAGAAAGCCCATACTTATTAACCGTGTAAACTCTCCCTTCGCGTAAAAGCTGTTGTGTTTCATCGATTAAATCCATTCCGCGATACCTCGCTGCAACATTTCCGACTGCTGATTCTGAAAACCGCAACACTTTCAGCGCTTTGTCCAGCGCCGTGTGAGTGTGCAATAAGCGCTTAAAGCGATGTTCGATAATGTTCGCGGCTTAAAGGAACTGATATTGAAAAGAGATAATAGTTGTTTATGATAAAGCTTGGTTCGAATAGTGGAAATTCTTGGGAATAAAGCTTGGAATAGATACATTTTCATTGCCATCGAAAAAGCATTGGAAGGCGTCCCACATTGTGAACCGATGATCTGGTAAGGGCTGTGGGCGTTCACTAAATTCGAAAAGCATAGCACTGTAGATGCGGCAATAATTTAGGGAAGTATGTCCAACACTGGACTTTCGGGTAAAACAACGACGATGATAAAGATACATTTTTATATGCTTTTCACTTCTTTTGGAAAGTTCCAACTGCTACTAGCCAATCACTCGTCCTATCCTGAGGATAATCTTCCTTACTTTCGTCCACTTGAGGTCATACTCAAGATACACGTTTCAAAATCAAAAATCAAAATCATTTATTTCTTTGCAAACATGGGTAGAGTACATAGATGTTTTTATAATAAAGTTCTCCATATTTTACCATCACATGGGCATGCAAAGTTTTACAATTCCAAATAATAACAAGTACAAAATTAAATGTCAGATCATTGGAGTTCCAATACATATTAAATTTAAAAAAATGACAATAATAAAAAATAAAATAAGTCAATGAGAGGATCACAATAATTATGTCAATCAGAGTAACAGTATGTCAATCAGTTAGCGAATAATCATTAAGAAAATCGTCAATCGTGTAATACGTTTTCATAATCAACAGTTCTTTAAGCGCCCTTTTAAATTTTAATGTGGTCATATTTTTTATAATATTTGGCACTCTATTATATATGAGTGGGGCAATAACAAAAAAAAAAAAAAAAAACATATATTCCAATGTTAAAGCGGTACTGGCCGTGCGCCCGGTCGGAGAATATCAATATTGAACCTCCTTTTGGACAGTTTGTTTGCAAAATATTCTTTGATTTACATAATATGCTATTTCATATATGAAAAAATTCTGGCCATCAATTTTTACACTGAAAACTTGATGGCTGGCAATTTTTCTGTGTAAAAATATGTTTAAACATCCAAGTCGTTTTGTAGGAGTAACCAAAAGTAGCGGAAAAACAATGAGTAACGAAAAAAGAAAATATAAAACAATTAGTTACACGAAAAAAACATGTTTCACAAATAATGTACTTGAATCAATAATAAATCTATACTTTTTTCAAGCCTTTTAACCTAGGCGTTTCTAAGGAGTATGCTTTAGAAAGTAACCGTTTTACGGCACTGAAGCGGTGGAGGAAGGCCCTCGGTTTTACAGTTAATCAGACTAGAGCTAGGTTTATTACCCGACTGCCGAAGGAGGGTAATGTGTTTATCAGTCTATATATGTATGTATGTATGTAAGTATATATGTATGTATGTATGTTTGTGCCTATATGGCGTTCCAGAGACCAAACGCGTTGGCCGATTTTGATGATTCATACGTCAATCGATTCGTCTTAACCCTGCGAGTGTCATAGGCTACATTAAAATTGGACAATAGAAAAATGACGGATTTTGGGTGCCATATTGTGGGGGCCCAAATTTTTTTTTCTTCCAAACCCATCGTGTGGGGTATCAAAATAAAGGGTTTTAAGAGGCGATGTCAAAAATATATAACACTTATATGTTTAACTGTACCTAATTCGAAAAAAAACTTAACTAAAAAGTTATAAATAAAAAAAGTTAAATCAAAAAACCCGACTGCTTCACAAGTGAACTAAAAAGTTGTAAACAAGGAAAAAATCATGCTGTGCAGGAGGAGGATACATCTGGTTTTGGTCAGCCAGCTCGCGCGTATGTATCCTCCGACTGCACAGCATGATTTTTTCCTTGTTTACAACTTTTTAGTTCACTTTTGAAGCAGTCGGGTTTTTTGATTTTTTGATTTAACTTTTTTTTATTTATTCATTATATACTTTATTGTACACCACAAAATATTTACAGGACAAACATTCACAAAAACAAGTGTACAATGGGTGGTCTTATCGCACAAGGCAATCTCTTACAGACAACCTTTGATAGGAGAAGAATTTAGGGCTCTCAGTGCACAAAATTACATACTTACTGAATACCTTTAAACATAATAGTCCTTAGCGTAATAAATAATGGCCATGTCATTTAAGTATTATGGCAAGTTATGGCAGTCGAAATTTTAATTGGGTATTATCTACATGTTCAACGATTTCAAATGACCCCTTGTGACAAGATAATCCGTGATACCGGCCTTAAATTTTATCGAACCAGTATTCTATATCAATACCAAAATGATTTTGAATAGCTTCTACCATGAACTTTTCCCGAGTGAAAATTATCTTTAGGCCCCCAGTTTTGACTTTTTACTTTATTAGTATTTTTATTTTTTATTCAGTCCTCCCGGTATAAAAAGTATCTTAAATATTCACACCCACATGTGTGTGGATATGGTTAGCCCGTGTACCATGTTTCATTGAAATCGGGTCTGCCGTTAAAACGTAAATATGTAATGTCGCATGTATAATATCCATCATCATCAGCCTTTTTAATGTTCCCACTGCTGGGACACAGGCCTCCTCACTGTGAGAGGTAATGGCCCGTAGTCCACCACGCGGGCCCAATGCGGGTTGGTGGATGTCACATGTATTCAAATTTTTGTTTCTAGGACACGCCGGTTTCCTCACAATGTTTTCCTTTACCGTTTTGAGAGCAGTGGTGTGGTGAAATAATTTACACAACGTAAATTGCCTACCTGGGTTTGAATACACAACCTGCAACTTATAAGTCGCGGCCGATACCACTAAGCCACCACTGCTCGCCAGCCACCGCTGCTGCAACTAATAATATTAGTATGGATAAAAACAAAATGTAGGAGTTTACAAGGAAAATCCTGTAACTAACCGAAAAAAACGAACATTTCATTTTATAAACCCAATAATAAAGCGAAGATTTTTCTCATGTTTACACGAACCCCGAAAAAAAATGTTTCAGTGTATTTTATTTGTAATATTCGTACAATATTTTCTGTATTTCGTAAAATATTATATTAACGCAAGGAATTTCCATAAAAATGATATCTTTTGGCCACAATATGTTATCGTAATATTCGGTTCGTGGGGATAATAAAAAAATGGTCACGTAATTATGTACCGTTGCTATTCGGTGCTCGGGTTCAGTAAGGAATTATTATTTTCCTATTTCGCTACATATTTATTTTTGTATGTTAAAAAAGAATCTTGGGGTCGGTATATTAAAGGCGGCATTCGTAAACATGTCTGGATTATTATATCTTTTTTTAACATTACATAGGAAACTAAGGAGGTAATTGCGTAAAATCGACCATAACAATGGTTTTTACCCGACTGCCGAAGAAGGGTAATATGTTTATCAGTCTATGTATACACAACAAACAAACATACATATATGTATGTTTGTTTCTACTGTAGCGTTACGTATAGCTCAGTGGAGCTATACGTAAGCCACGTTATTAAAATTAAGATAAAAGGTTAAAATTAAATTAAATTATGAAAATAAAAGGATATAGAGAGCAGAACTATGGTCAGCTTCGCACGACGTGGGCAGCTATCCAGGCAGCAGCTCGGGCAAGAAGTCGTGGAATGCCCGAGGTAGGTAGGTGATCAGGCAGCTACGACGGACATGCAGGCAATCGGGCAGGTAGCCAGGTCAGCATACACCAAGGGTAGGTGGTCCAGGCAGGCAATCAGGCAGGTAGGCAGTAGAATAACAGCAGAATGGATAGCAGGATGGATAAACAGGCAAACAGGTAAGTACGTAGGCTCCGAGGGGTGTGGAGGCCGGCTATGGCTCAATACGCCAAACAGCGAGCCCTTTGATACGTCGTGACGACTGAGGAGGATTATGTACCAGTAAAGATGCACACATTTATAAGTATCACACTCAATTATTATTATTTATTGCACTTCAAAGGTTTGATACAAACACAACTCACAGGCCGCTTATATAGAATAAAGAGTTTGCTGATACAATCGTAAAATTGGTAATCTTAAATATTCCACCGACTTTCAGCGTTCAGACCAGTTCCAAGACTGAAAAAAGCTGAAGCCCGTTTTTCATTCGATCTGCCATCTCTTCTCAATTTCAAATTCAAATCTCAATCAGAACAGAGCGAATAAAAAGTTAGCGTCAGAATGGCTGGTTGCCTAAGACAAGCAGCTCTGAAAGTATATTCAAGAATTGCTACCCAATTGCTTATATTTGCTACATTTCTTCAATAATTGCTACATATGATAGATTCAGAGAAATATGAATATTTTTTTGACCAGCCATTCTGACGTCAGGATGGCTGGTCACCTCCGTGTTCAGCATGAAGGACGCAGAATTTCTAAAAGTTTGTTGCATCAGTAATTGCTTACTAATTGCTACTTTCACGAATTTAAGTTTGAGCTTCGTACATACATTAGGTAAAAAATAGAGCTTTTATTAAAATTTGTACGGAGAAGTGCCTTATAATTTAGAAAAGCAACGGATTTTTATACTACAGCGACTTGCTTGTTCAAATCGTGCAGGCGTTTACTGTTATGGGTCACCCACCCCAGATCTGTTGACGCGCAATCGACTATTTGAAATTATTAATGTCAGACAAATAGACAACATAATTATTATTATTGGAGCAGCATATACCTTCCTACAAAAGCATAAATATGAAACACGAGGAATGTATGAAAGAAAAAACCGTAGTACATCGTCAAATCTTTATTTAATATTATTTCTATGTGTTCATAAAATCAAAGATTACTTTATAGCATATAAAATACAATGGGGGATCACCTTCTTTTTGCTCTTTAATATCTTTGTAGATTGATCGTCATAACAATACCACTGTGTATTTCGCTTGTAGTGAGCTTTATAATGACCAATTTGAATTGCAGGTGATGGAGGAATAAATTCTATTATTGACAATAAAGTATATTTTGTGTCATGCAATAATAGATGGATCGGGGGATCATCTAGCGAAATAAATTCATTTTAATTAAATTCAAATGCAATAAGGTCTCGTAAGACTAAAGAAAATGATTTAATACCATGACAGTTATGTCGACGGCATTGTGTAATTTCTTCACCATTAATAAGTGTATTTGCGGCTTCTTGTAACTCGTTAACAGTTGTATTAACGTCTATGTGTAGAACAGGTATTTTCCGCTGAACATTGTTGATCGGGCATTCTAATTCTGTGCAATGTTCCCTCGATTTCTCTCATAAGCTCAGGTTTGGCGGATACGATCCTGCCATCGTCGGTCTTCAGTTTCGTAAGCTGGCTCTGCTCAATAGCCAGAACTTTCTCTTGTTTAATGTTAAGGTGTTTTTGTTTTTAATGCAAATAAACTCATTTTTCTTTCTTTCTTTCTCTTGAAAACACCTTGGAGCCCTTATTCCATTCAATCGCGTCTTTAATACGCTCAGTATTAAAGCGGTGGAGGGCGCTTTTCAAGGGGTTCTCTACTGTGTCACCTTAATTTTTTATCCATAATTGAATGTGCCATAACTTTTTTGTCCTAATCATCATTTGTCCGAATGATAACTTACCCGAACTTAATATCAAATAATATCACATGCCATAAAACTAAAATCCCTTAATATAAATTGTCCTAAATCCGTTTGCCATTAATATTACAATCAATAACATAAAACCGTTTTCAATAAAAATTTAAAAGTCCTAAATTCAAATTATATTATTTTACATCATATCATCATCCTATTAATGTTCCCACTGCTGGGACACAGGCCTCCTCTCTGTGAGGGGGAATGGGCCATAATCCACCACGCGGGCCCAGTGCGGGTTGGTGGATGTCATGTCTTCGAATTTTTGGTTCTAGGACATGCCGGTTTCTTCACGATGTTTTCCTTCACCGTTTTGAGAGCAGTGGTGATGATATAATTTACACAAAGTAAAGCGCCTACCTGGGCTCGAACCCACGACCTCCAACTTGTAAGTCGCGGCCGATACTACTGGGCCACCACTGCTCTCATTTTAAATAAATAAATATATTATACATGTACTCAATAAAGCAGTTGATTGTGAACATGTGGTTTTTGTAAGCAACCAAGCATGCAGCATGCAAGCAAGCACGCAGCATTCAGCACGCAAGCAAGCACGCAGCATGCAGCATGCAAGCAAGCATGGTTTCTGTCACGGCTCCGGCGCTGCGGGGCTCCGGCGGTACTACGCGAGTTTATCGTCACGGGTTTAACGCTCACCACCGCAGCTTCGGCTTGCTGACCGGCATGGCCGGCTAGCCTCAGCCGCGGCGGCGACTGTTTCAACCACCTGCTCCTCAACTCGCGGGCCGCCTCGCCCATCCGCGCCTACGCGATTTTAAATTACAATCTAGGGGTAGAGCAGACAAGACTGCGTGGAGTCTGATTTACAGCGATTCGTTTCTGTCATTAAAACCAAATTTTAAGCAAATGTTTTAAGGTCAAGTAATATTAGGAGATTAAATTATTATAGTACTCGATATTATGACAGAATAATTTTAGAACTAAAGATTTGAACTAGAGATTATGTTAATCAAAATTGTGGGCTTTTGAACATTAACAATCGTGTTATGGATAATGATTTTTTTGTTTTTTTAAGAGAAGAAAGAGCGTACCTTTTCAAGGACTTCGAGATCTGTCAGTTGAGCTGCCGGTAGTTCCACGCATCGTCTGAAGACTGCAGGATCATTTCACGCCTCTCTTTCAAGAGCATGAGAGTAGGATCGGATAGTTTCTTGGTCCTATTTGCACGAAGGGTCTTGAAAAGTATAGACCCGACCGTACGGACAGTTTCCAAGAACCCATTGCTGTAATCGTCCATGGAGCTACCTAGGCACTCGAAACGAACATCATCGATTCGATCGATTTTATGAACACGTAGAAATAATATTAAATAAAGATTTAACCGGTCAATGTGGCGCTTGGGGGAGGCCTATGTCCAGCAGGTGACGTCTTTCGGCTGTTATGATGATAATGAAAGATTAAACGATGTACTACAGTTCATTTGTCATGTTTCAAATTTATGCTTTTATAGTAAGGTATATGCTGCTTGATTAATATTATGTTGTATTTTTTGTTTGACATTAATAATTTCAAATATCTTAATCGATTCCGCGTCAATAGATCTGGGGTGGGTGACCCATAACAGTGAAAGCCTAGACGATTTGAACAAGACGCTGAAGTGAAAAAAAAACTGTTACCTTTCCAAAATATTAGGCACTTCTTCGTACCAACTCTAATAAAAGTTTAATTTTTTACTCAATGTATGTACGAACCTAAAACTTAAATTCGTGAAAGTAGCAATTAATAAGCAATTATTGATATAACAAACTTTTAGAATGAATTCCGCTTCAATGAGGTGGGTGACCCATAATTGGGAACGCCTGCACGATTTGAACAAGCAAGTCGCTGTAGTATAAAAAACTGTTGCCTTTCTAAATTATAAGGCACTTCTTCGTACAAATTTTAATAAAAGCTCTATTTTTTTACCTAATGTATGTACGAAGCTCAAACTTAAATTCGTGAATGTAGCAATTAGTAAGCAATTATTGATGCAACAAACTTTTATAAATTCTGCGTCCTTCATGCTGAACACGGAGGTGACCAGCCATCCTGACGTCAGAATGGCTGGTCAAAAAAATATTCATATTTCTCTGAATCTATCATATGTAGCAATTATTGAAGAAATGTAGCAAATATAAGCAATTGTGTAGCAATTCTTGAATATACTTTCAGAGCCGCTTGTCTTAGGCAACCAGCCATTCTGACGGTAACAATAAAAACGGCTTTACAAAGGCGGGTCAGTCTGCTCTGACCTTACAATAATGTACAACTAGCTTAAGGAAAGGTCTAGGTATTATAGTCCATGGTACCTATGGTATGTCTATGGCTTTAAGAAAATAAAATAGACAGACAGCTGTCATGTCAGACGAAAATGTCAGAGTATAAAAAATTCCATAATTTTACAAATAAGCAATACAAATTAAGTTAAAGAAATAAAGAAACAATCAGAAATAACTAAAAATATGCTTTACAGGTAATAAGAATATATATAAAAATGAGTTACACAAATTGATGCGATATCAAAAGATGTGAAGATGGATTGTGGAGTGTTATGAAACGTAAGTAGATCTTGAATAAATACCACACTACATGGCATTCTAGAGACCAAACGCTTTGGCTAATTTTGATGATTCTTACGTCGATTCGTCTTCCTTGCGAGTATCACTGACTACATTAAAATTGAAAATAGAAAAATGGCGGCTTTCGAAAAAAAAATGTTAACTAAAACGTTATAAATAAAGATAATTCAAAAAATAAAAAACCCGACTGCATGAGAAGCAAACTAAAAATACGTAAAAAAGAAGAAAATCATGCTGTGCAGTAGGAGGATACATCTGGCTTTGGTCAGCATGCCCGCGAAGTTCGCTTCTTACGCAGTCGGGGTTTTTTTGATTTTTGAGTTATGTTTTTATTATTTTGATATTTCAATTTCATTTATTACGTTATTGAGTAGGCGATTTTTTCATAATTTCTGCTGCTATGACTTCAAAATGCACATTTCAAATCAAACAAATCTATGGCTTAATACTTGACAAGATAACATTCAGCAAATCCCACGGGCCCCCAAAAAACCAACACAATATTAACACATCCTACCGAATGGATGTTCGAATCAATAGATAAGCGATCGCCAACCATTTGTCGTTGCTAATAATACCCCGCTCTTCTGCCAGACGTTGATAAACGATGTGCCGAAGGTTGGCGAGCTGTCAACAAGTTCGTCTTGCAATATTTTTTAACTGGGATCGTGAAGAGTTGATGGTTTATCGTTCATCGTTTTTTGGGAATAAGGATAAGTTTTTGATCGATTCTTGATAGGTTTTTTTTCCTTTTAAGTAATTGGTTCCTTGGTATTATGGTTTAAATAATGTTTGTAGATATTATAATGGGTCAAAATGATTGCACATACATGGATCTTCAGAAAGGTAAATTGTTAAGTTGAGTGTGTCATTCTCCCTCAAATGTCTCCCAAATGGTGGCATATGTGTTGGATCATTCGGTTCCTTTCATGATGGTTGAGCTGAGTGGTGTCAATCCATGCGTCATGTTCGTAAACGGGCGGCAACAGTTGGGATGGGTCATAACTTGGTTGCCTCGGCCTGTTTTTAATGAATTAATGTATTATGAGGTTGTTTATTTTTCGCTTTTACGTGAACGTCTTTTTACATCGTTCTCACATATATTTAATTTTCCAACAATAATGGTGTAACCAAATACTTGTAATTAATACTTATAGATGCAAAAGAGTGTCCATAGAGTTTCTTGCACATTCTGCGTCAAAGAGACGCTTGCGAATGTGCAATTTGATTCAACGTTTTCTTTTTGTTTGACATCTATGTTTAACATGTTTACTCTTTGTTGCAATTTTTCGATATTTGCAAGCACTACGATCACAGATAAACTGATCACAGTTTACGGTAAATATCCCGCTTCTAATGTTAATTATAGTGACCATGACAGTTTAAAAACTTAATTTCAAATTAATTATAAGGTTTATTTGAAATAAAATATTTTGATTTTGATTTGGTCCTCTTGGGAGCAGTGGTGGCCCAGTGGTATCGGCCGCAACTTACAAGTTGTAGGTCGTGGGTTTGAGCCCAGGCAGGCACTTTACTTTGCGTAAATTATTTCATGACCACTTTTCTCAAAACGGTGAAAGAAAACATCGTGAAGAAACCGACATGTCCTAGAACCAAAAAATCGAAGAAATGTGACATCCACCAACCCGCGTTGGGCCCGCGTGAGGCCTGTGTCCCAGCAGTAGGAACATTAAAAGGCTGATGATGATGATGATAAGATGTTTGGCAAATGGAGCATTTAAGGATTGTAGCAGTTGTAGTTCTGAGTTTCTGCATACCATGGGAAAATGGCGTTACTTTAAGTATGTGTATATTGTAATTATTGCCTCGTTGGTTCTAGTTGTTTAGCATGGGGTCCTGGATCCGACTTATAGATCGGATTTGGTGTCTGGTTAGTGGCAGTAGCACTTTTCCCTCGGCTTCGCTCACGTGGTCTATTTTTTTATTATTTATGTATTGAACTGTAGGCTCGCGTTTGACCAATATCTCGCCTGATGGTAAGCGATGCTGTGATCTACGGTGAAGCACGCTTGCCTAGAAGTCACCTATTCACTCTTGACTTGAAGACCCCAAGGTTGTAGCTATCAGGAAACAAAGACTCCAGCAGAGAATTCCACTTCTTAGCTGTGCGCACAGTGACAGTATTAGCAAAACGCTTTGTGCGTATGGTTGTGATATCTACCATGTACCAATGGCGCATTGGCGTACGTCTCGTGGTCCGATGATGGAAAGGGCTAGGTGGAATCAAATTGTGCAGTTTCATCGCACACTCCCCGAAATGTTACCGATAAAAAACCGGCAGGCTGGCAACTCAACGTCGATGGTTGACGATATTCTGCATGAACCGGGATAAAAAGTAGCTATGGCTATAAGCGATAGTTTAGCTTTTCATCAGCGAAATAATGTATCGTGGTCGAATCTGATCATTGCCTTTTTAGACAAAAGTCTCGTCGACCAGACCTTTGTGTCTCACATGCAGCCGAGTCCCGCTGTCTTCAGCAGGTCATCGGTCCACCTTTGAGGTTTTACAATGCTGCGTCGTCCGGTATACAAACATGCAAACAATATTTTCCTCTTGTAATTTTAGTGATATTAAAATCCTCATTTGAAAGTTATTCTTCGAAGTAGGTATTTAATGATAAATTTTAGAGATGTTTCTCAAGAAAATCTACATAAACTGTACAGAGTATGGATATCTTTTGATCGATTCTCTAAAGTTAATAAAAAATCATTCGCCTCTGTTTGTAAGAAATCTGAAACGCGATATTAAGATATGCCAAAATTTGTTAAGAAAAAGATTTTTTAAGGTTTCTCTCTGTTCAAGCACTTGTTTCTTCTGTTTTGATCATTATTTTACATTTTTGCCTCGTTAGTCCAGTCGTCGCAATCACTAGTGCTCCTAGATCCTACGCTGCGGCAGGTTATATAGAAGACCGAATAGTACAACATGCATCTCTGCTCAGCATTTGTGGACTACGAGGAAGCCTTCGATTCGATCGAGACTAAGGCTGTACTGCAGTCTATCCAACGGTGCCAAATTGATTACCGGTACATCGAAGTGTTGAAGTGTTTGTACCAAAACGCCACCATGGCAGTTTGACTTCAGGATCGGATCTCGGAACCTACCCTTCTGCAGTGAGGTGTGAGACAGGGAGACGTCATATCTACGAAACTGTTCACTGCTGCACTGGAAGATGTCTTCAAGGTTCTGGACTGGATAGGGCTAGGCATCAACGTCAATGGCGAGTACCTAGGTCCTGAATTTGGTTCTCGGGTTGGGTTTTTCCATCTGTAATTTCTCAGTAGCAGCCCAGAGTCTAGATTTGTGCTAAGTTGAAGGTCACCCCCTATTAGATGGGACTAAATCGTAACTAGCAAAATGTGGGTGTACTATAGGCAAAGCTTGGTAACTTACATGCCTTGCTTTAATTAAAATACAAATAACAAAATAGAAGAAGAAAGAAAAATATGTATTTGTTACAGGTGACTCGAGATAAGCACAAAAATAAAAATAAATAATAACCCCGTGCGAGACCAAAACGGCTCCTATCTCAGCATTTGCAGCAATATTTAATAGAAAATAACACTGCGCTGATATTCTAATAAAATACTATCTCTCATGTATTTAAAATACCAAATCGAAAATATTTTAAAATCTTGTTTTTCAAATATAAAATACAGTATTATAACTATAAATTTAAAAAACAAAATTAAAATTAAAAAATACATTAAGGTGTTAGGTTATGACGCGTAACTTACAATTTGACGCACAGTACAGGTGCAGTGTTGCCAACTTTCAAGAATGACATATTTTTCGGGGTCGACATTCTGCTTACGAAAGCTAACGAGCGCTATTTTCACCAGAACGCACCAATAAGATCGCCAAATACATTGCACATTTGCACATGTTCAAACATTGATGTATTAAAAAGAGGAAGATACGGGACTGCTCACAGCGCTTGGTCCTACTAATCTAAGTGAATGCCCGTAGCGGGTACTCAGTCGCGCACGGCACATTGTTGATCACACAGCTCATTAATTTCAGTGTTTTTATGTTTTTTTGCAATAAATATGCATCAAAATGACTTCTTGTGTAGCTAAACAGTGTTTAAATAATACCAGGAAGAAAAATAAGTCACACGGGAACACTTACCACTCGTAAGTACAGTTAAAAAGGTTAATTTGTTGAAAATTACAAAAATATTTAATGTTGGTTTCGCCATATTTGTGAGAGCGAGATAGATATTACAAACATGCGTAAGAGACACGATACGCACATATTGCAATGTCATTTCATTCATAATAGTAAACCTTCGGTGATTCGGCCAACATTCGGCGGCTAACGCGATTTCGCTTGCACTACGGCGCCGTCTCATATCTCTGTCCTTGTCTATCGGTAACTGTAGGTTTGGGACTGGCGATGACACTGAATACAGATGTGTGAGTTACGGTGCATGTAGTCGTGCGCCGAGCCCAGGTTTTCTGATCGCCATGTTAGCGCTTAACGTATCTTCCTCTTTTTAATACATCAATGTGTTCAATTTAATTATTATGTTTTGAAGCATAAGTACTAACTATAAAATACCTCAGCGTCAGTTTTTTGAAAAACCAATTATAAAATACACTTTTAAGAAGTAATTGAATCTGAAATACCAATATATGTTCCCAATTTCAGTTAAGTATTTTAATTACAAGTAATTCAAATACTGCCCTACCCTGACTAAAGTTGCAACTCTGCCTATCCCTTCGAGAAATACAGGCGTGATGATGATCTTTATTTTGTTGAAGTTGAAAGATATTAGATGATAAGCTTCTTTTCTAGCAATATTGTTACAATAGTTACATAGTTCATACATTGTTTCAATTTGTAACATGACAAAAATATGGTGCTCTTAAATTAAATCTTACCTTGTGTGTGGAACACATCATCAGTTGACAGAAGTAGAGATACGAAGTGTTTTACGAAGAATTCGTGTAGATCTATCATCTACCGAGAATAAGCATCTAAGGGCCTTCCACCTCTATCGTGCCGTAAAACGGCTACTTCCTAAAGCATACTCCTTAGTAACGGCAAGGTTAAAAGGTTTGACAAAAAATATATATTTATGTTTGATTCATTTACATTATTTTTGAAACAAGGTTTGTTTGTATAACTAATAGTTTTGCTTTAAAAAAATTACGAAATACACGATATTTTTTTGCATCTTTTGGATACCTACTCCTTCAAAACGAATTGGATCTTTAAAAATATTATTACACAGTAAAATTGATAGCTGAAATTTCTTCATAACTGAAAAAGCATATCATCATCATCATCATTTCAGCCGACAGACGTCCACTGCAAGACAGGTGAGGCCTGTGCCTCACCCAGGCGTTGCCACATTGTCCGATCCCGTACGTCTCGCATCCAGCATATGTAAATAAAATAATAATTTTCAAACAAAACTGGTCAAAAGGAGGTTCAATTTTCATATTTTAGCTCCGAGCGGGTGCACGGCCAGTATTTCGTTAAGACTGCTAAAAGACGGAATTTTTTGATAAAGGATGTGATTATCTTTGATTTCTTTTCCTTGTATCCGGAAAGGTTTTCGTGAAATAATTTTTGTTTCTATTTTTTTTATTCATATTTTTTTATGATAGAACCAACAGACACGTACAAATCTGTTATTTATGTACTACTGAGGTTATTACAATGATGGGCTTCTGTAATATCATACCCTTAACGTAACCAAACCATAACCGCCGACTTATCGTAACTGGGGGGTTACCACAAGCTCTTAGAGTAAGATTATTTTGAGATCGAGTAAGTGACAGATGTATACACGTCATATACATCTGTCCCTTACACACACTCAAAATAACCTTACTCTAAGAGCTTATGGTCACCCCCCTGATATTTTCTTCAAAAAGCAATTTATACCTTAAACTTCTATCGCTTAATAAAACACAATTTTGAAAAAATATCGCCTACAATAAGTCGCCGTAAGGGCTCGAATATTTACGATCAGCTAAATAGATTTTGTTTTGAGTTTCGTATTAAAAAGTTAGGATATATTAAGACTATGTGCTGTATACCTAAACACATTCCTCATTTATTCTAAACTTACTGGCAAACTGCTCAATGTCAAATTCACTACCACATCCAACACATATTCCATTCCTCTCCACATTTCCTTCAAGGAAAATCAGCTCATTATTAGGAGAACGTTTCATAATCTCCTTATTTTCCCTATGGTGTGGTATCAGGAAACATTCCGTACGTTCTTACGAACAAACTTCCAACCTATAGTAATAAACTGTTGTAATAATTTGTGATATTATAATTAAAAAAACAAAGTAAGGTGAAATGATGGCCAATGAAACATGAATGGAGTTGGCTATTGAGATAACGGGAATAGGGATGTATTTATTTATTTATTATAAGGTATATCTACAGCATTACATACGAAACAGTTTGTGGTAAGCAATGTTAAAATGAAGGTGCTGGTATGTATGCATATTAGAGGTATACGCAGCTTACAACCATGGTCAGAAAATCAAAATTATTAAAAAAATGTCAAAATATAAATATGTCGCATCAAAGGTGGCCGATAGATGTAAGCCATTGGCAAGTCAGGGTGTATTCCCTTAGGTTAATACATCGTGTGTGGGCAGGTCGGTCGGTACAATCGTGAAAATGGAAGCACAAAACTTATTTGAAACACTGGGTTTATTCAAATAGTTGTGACCACTCACAGCTACTATCTTGCTTACTAATATTACGGATCGACACTGATTCTATAACTTCTTAACTCCAAAGCGGTCAGTAGTCAGTCAGTACTCAACTGCCATAATTATTCTGCTGTCCCTACTATGCAAGTGGTTAGAAAAAGCGCGCCAAAGCGTAGTTGTTCTTGATTTGCCGCCAGGTAACCAGGTATCTGGCGAGGTAGTGGTCAAACGCGAGCCTATCGATAATAAAAATAAAAAAAGTGCTTGCTTGTGATTTGTTTTGACGTCCGTACTATTGACTAGACCTGACGAATATTAATCAAAACTTAAAAACATAGTAAAAATAATAACATACAAAATGAAAAACAGACAGAATAAATAAAAGTAGAATTACAAGTTTGTAATTAGCCTAAGTTGAAGGATTTCGGATCGCACTCCCGTATCTCCGAGACTGCTCTTCTAAACTTATTGAGTGAAACACCGTGTAAGTCAGTATCTGTATAGAAGAAGAAGTAAGAAGAATGCTGCCCAAGCAAATTGGACTAAGGACAGGAGGATGATGAACATAATACAAGGATTAAAAAAAAAATTGTGAAAGCTTATTAGCAAATATTAGTTGACTTCTCTGCAAATATAAGTTTTGCGAGGTTAATTCACAGAAAATAACCTATATATTCTTCCTCATTATTGTAAACTATCACTGAAAGTATTTTTGTAATCGGATTAGTAATTTCAGATATCCTTTATCGTGGGAAAATGCAATGCAGCTGTCTTGTGGGACACTCTCACGGAAGCATATATACCGTAAAAAGCTAGTGAATAGTACAGCATTTTCTCTCATTGATACCTACTCACTTTTAGACATGTATTGGATCATTCGGTTCCCTTCATGATGGTTGAGCTGAGTGGTGCCAATGTATGCGTCATGTTCGTGAACGGGTGCCATCAGTTCGGTTTGGTCATAACCTAGCTGCCTCGGCCTGTTATTGTATATTTTTAAATCGTTTGTTACTCTAGACGCTTTTATGTACACGTCTTTTTACATCGTTCTCACATATATGTATTTTTCAACAAGAATTATGTAACCAAATACTTGTAATTAACACTGATGGAAAAGAGTGTCCTTGGAGATTCTTGCAAATTCTTCTCTATTGAGACCTACTGACACTTGCGAAATTTGCAACTGGATTCATGTTTTTTTGTTCGACAATTCAAAAGTACCTCTAAGGTTTATATGAAATGAACTATTTAATTTTTCAGTCTATCACACCAAAAATACGTCCGACTCATCAAAAGAATTCATCGTCATTGTCATATTTTTAATGTTCCCACTTCTGGGACGCAGGTCAGCTCTCTATGATGGAGGGAATAGGGCTTTCCACCACGCGGGCCCAGTGCCGGTTCAAGGATGTCACGTCTTCGAATGTTTGGTTCTAGAACATGTCCATTTTCTCACGATATTTTACTACACCGTTTTTGGAACAGCGTTGATGAAATAATTTAAACATAGTAAAGCGCTGCCTGTCATTAACAATCAATGATTCCCATTCAACTCGTGACCATGAACCTTCAAACCAAACTAACAGATAAACAATGCAAACTAACGTTGTTTACTAACACTATACCAGACCAATATTAATTATTTAACACACTCCCTTCGCCGACCCTCCCTACGAATATGTTTATTTGTTGAAATATGGCGAGAGGGTGCAGCGACGATTGATAGTAGCTATGGGTAGGTGGTGGTGGCTAGACATACAATATTGTAATGGTATGTCTGTAGATACGCACTCAGCGTATGTTGCTCATACAACTTAAAGCATCAAGAATAGGTTTTGAAACCGTAAGTGGTTTAAGAATCCGTTTTTCTTTTATTTAGTGATAGGCTCGTGTTTAACCACAGTCTCATACGAGGCCCTAGAAAACTGACATTTTATAAAAGACAAGCGGAAACCTCGCGGTTTCACCCGCGTAGTTCCCGTTTCTGTGGGAATACAGGATTAAAAAAGTAGCCTATGTCACCCGGGGATAGTGTAGCTTCCCAACGTTGAAAGAATTTTTTAAATCGGTCCAGTAGTTTTTAAGTTTATTCGTTACATACAAAAATAGAAAAATAAATAAATACAAATTTTTCCTCTTTATAATATTAGTATAGATATAATATTAAGTAAAGTATCAAGTAAAGATATAGATATAGAATTGGAGATATATAAAACGTGAACATAGTGAATGGTGAAAAAAAAAACATTTTTTTATTATTCATTAAAAATCTTTTTTTAAAACAAGCTTTTTATGTATTCTTCCCAGCAAAGCCTTTAATTTGATACCCATATCATGGCAGTTCACAAAAAATAACCAGTCCGCCATCTTGGGCCGTCCGCCATATTGGATTTAAAATGATGTCACTTAGCTAACCATGCATTGTCATCCAAACTATACGTATATGCAAAATCGGTGGAGGATAACTGCTTTAAAATTCAGTTGCAAGATTTGACCCGAACACACTTACATACATACATTGCAAGTTAAATTAAAGCTTGGAAATCCCAAGCGCTATCGAAATGTCACGTGACCAATCCCTTTCATTTTCGCCTTTCGACCATCACCATTGATTATAGAATGACATTTTAGAGAGAGCATTCTAGAGCATCTGATAGCAAACAGTGATGAAGTCAACGATGGAGTGCGCTTCCTAAGAGTTATTTCATTGGTAAATAATCTAAAATTATGACTACAGGTATTTACAAGGCAAACGTGAATGGAAACGCCGGGAGGGGACGCCCTAGAAAGACATACATGGTTCCAGGTTGCCTGGAAGAGATCGCAGATGCGATAAGGCCGCCCATTGTATGTGTTTTTAGTTTTAAGTTTGCTTTATTAATGTAACTTATGGTGTAAAATAAAGTATATAATAAATAAATAGATACATAGACATTATTGTTAAAGTTCTTCAGAAAGGCCAGGTGCGCAGTGCTCATAACCAGCGTGTGTATGACTAGTTGTATGAACGTGAGTGAAGCAAAAGAATTATGTAAAGATCGTAGCATTTCGTGTTCTGTAGTTTCTGCCTATTCTATGGCAAAAAGGCGTGAGTTTATATATGTATGTATGATGACGACATTTTAGCCGAAATATTTTAACCACTGCTGCACACAAGTCATTTCAAATCGTCACTATATCGAACAATTCTGTACGTCCTGCTGTATATCATTGGTCCAAAACTATCCAACACTGCGCTTTCTGGTACACAAAATAATCTTTATTCAATCAATTCTAGTTACAATTACTTCTCATCGAGTCAATCGCACTGCTAATGGCCTCAAAATGCCAGAGGGTCTCCCCTTGCAATTATTTGAATACGTAATTTAAATTCAATAGACGCACTAATATAGATCTATCAACCACTATAGGGTTACATGCCGTCACATAAACACCCTTGGAAGTATAACCATAACCATAGTTACCATGAAACCACTCAACATACCTTTACAGTCAGTCGCACAACCAACTTTGGACACTGACAGCACTTTTATTTTCGTAGCCGTAAGGTTGGTTTTGGTACTTCAAGTTTAATACGTGGACTAGTGACGTTTGGTTGATAGTACTATAGATATGCTTGGTTCCAAACTCGCCACAGACACCCCTGTTTCATGGTGGGGTGCAGTGCAATCTTGTTGATTGTCCAGCGTTAGCCGGCGACCAGTTTGATAAACTCTCTCAGAGGGGCCGTTTCGTTTCCCCCAAATTTTGGATTGTACTGAGCCAAATTTTGTGGACCATGTGGATACTAGATATTTTTTTTAACCGACTTCAAAAAATGGTCAGGTTATCAATTATACTGTATATATTTTTTATTTGTGTCACCTCAAAACATTTTACTAGGTGGACGGATTTTGATAATGCTGAACAGTTTTTTTTTTTCTTTGTAGTGTTTTTTTGAAAGTCGGTTGTGTTTTTTTGTAAAAATATTTTATTTTATTTTATTCTGTTTTTTTAGCCAGTGGTCGAAAGAATTCGAAACAAATAATTTATAATTGATAATAATATTATCCGCCTATAACTGCCCCACTACAGGACAAAGGCCTCTTCTCAAACGAAGAAGGAACCACTCGGACCACAGGTTAAGAAACTCTGAGTTAGTCAATTATTTAGACTTACTTGAAAGGATTTGGGGAAAGCCTTTGCCCAGCCTTAGAGCAGTATGGGCTAGTAAAAAAAAAGGAAAAATACCTAGCAATTTGTTTTTGAACCTTAATTAATGCATTGATCACCACACTTGCTCAAGATGGGGTGGCGATTACAAACTTACTTGGTAAAGTAAATTAAGTAAATTACTTAACTTTTTTTTGTTTTTCTTCAGTGATGTCCAAGATAAACATTAAAAGTACACATGAAAAAGTCTCATTGATACATACCCGGATTTGAAACTACGACCTCAAGCACGAAAGGTGAGTTCTAAGCCAGTATTTTAGGGTCGCCAAGACACCGATAATTGATAATAAATAGATGTGGTAAGTAGCTGTAGCCATTCTCTCAAAAGAGCTTGAACAAGAATGAATAGAGATTTGGTAAATTCAAAGGCTACGATTTCTAAAGATTAGGCACGTGAGACTAGAAATTTCGGTAGCCCCCTCAACCAGCCTAACCACCCACCAACCCGCTCTTTCAATACTGGACTGCTAGTCAAGATAAGGCAATACCTACAATGGTTGAAAAGATGTTTCATACTTAGGTAATACATCTAGGAAAATGTACATAACTGCCATTAAATTGTACTTTCCTTACCTTAACTTGTTTTTCTGAATGCTCGTACTCATGTTTTCATTTTATTGCAATAAAACAGATAAAGTCAAAAACAGTTGGTTAAAATAATTAGTTGGTCCAGCGTTTCCTAACCTTTTTCAGTCCACGGACTACAAGAAAATCAAGCACAATTTCAAATTTAATAAAAATAAAAAAGACAGTCAAATTTGGACCATTTATTTTAGTACTACAAATAAAAAAAAACTTTTTCATAAAAATACGTTTATTCAACGGTGCTGCTTTTTTGCAATAAATCAATGATATTTGGGTATTTCTTTGGTTTTCCTTTGCCGTTGTCAGGTCAGTGATATCAGTGACATACATGTTGAAAGGGCCTACTATCCAATTTTTATTTGTGTCGGGAACTGATAAATGTACTTTCATATGGCTCGGACACCGCCCGCTGGCGCTTGTTCGCCCTTCTAAGTAAGCGCAGCGATTATAATACTTTGGTGGCATTTATTTATTTAAAATAATGTATTTAAAGTAATATTTTTTTATCTTAACAGATAAATGGAACCTATTTTTACTCCAACGCGACAAGACATAAAGTTAACAAATGTCAACAACTCAATTTGAGAAATTTTCAAAGTAAGTATCGTTTAGTTGAATATGATACTTGGAATCTTGTTACAAAATTGGGTCTCATTATTTTGTTTGTCGATACGAAACCTTTCAAAATTCGTTATCGTTGTTTGTTACCTTCGGCTGTGTGTATTTTGTGTCAAAATCATAAAATAAGACGAATTTGCAAACAGAAACGTCTGAAATCCCGATTCGTGTTTCAAAAATAGAACTTTTTTAGTGGAGTCTTCGAAGACTTTAATATGCTAAGGAATATTTTTGAGAATTATTTAATTCTGATACAATGCCGCCATTTGCCGCCATTTTTAACATTATATTTTAGTTATCTTTTATTTTTCTTGACTTTTTAGTACCTAGATATTTATGTACGAGTCAAATCTTGCAACTAAATTTTAAATTATGTATCCTCAACCGGTTTTAAGCTGAAATTATAATGATAAATACAATGATGAATTAATAAATGTGAAATATTTTTTTTTTTAATGTCATCATCATCATCATTAGCCTATTATTGTTCCCGCTGCTGGGACACAGGCCTCCTCTCCGTGAGAGGGAATGGGCCGTAATCCACCACGCTGGCCCAGTGCGGGTTGGTGGATGTCACATGTCTTCGAATATTTGGTTCTAGGACATGCCGGTTTCTTCACGATGTTTTCCTTCACCGTTTTGAGAGCAGTGGTGATTAAATAATTTACACAAAGTAAAGCGCTTGTCTGGGCTCGAACCCATGACCTACAACTTGTAAAACGCGTGCGATACCACTGGGCCACCACTGCTCTTTTTTTCTTTAAAAGTATTATTAATTAATAATTTATTTTTAGATTTAGTTAGTTAGGAGTATTTGTTCTGATTCTTAAACTATAAAAAAAGAAACAACAAATCTATCGATTTTTTACTCTATCGCTACATAAAAGCAGAGGGTGACCGCCCCAGTGCAAAACGATATATCTTATACAATATTGCATTACTCGATGTTAGAATAGGTATCCACACAGTGCCGTAGTATTTATGTTTCCAGTATTACATACCTATACATAGGTGCATAAATTATATTTACGTGATGGAGAAGAACAGGGGATTGAGTTAGTGAAGTAACATAATTTATTGATAGCTTACAATCCCCAGAGAATTCATTCAAATAGAAGTGTAGGTATGTTCTTACCCTCAATTTTTCAATTAATGTTTCAGGTCGAGTTTTCACTCGAAACTTTTTATGCTGTTCAAACAGTTTTTCCATAATTTTACATGCGATGTTTTTTACAAGTTTTCATCGCTAATTTCATATTGCGGCACTGCAAGGCATTGCAGCACTTTTCAGGACATAATTATGTACTATTAAGTTGTGGCACCTATGGTTTTTGGAACGGAGTTCCTTATCGTACGTTATAGTTCTGATTTGTTTGCGGGCTGAGGGGCTAAACCGGCAAAAGTGAAAAACAATGAAAAAAATACGGACACCTTTTTGCATTGATTTTTGAGGCACTTCCCGATCACCTAGGAAACTAAAACATTTTTCAATCGATTCAGCTTGCCGTCAATTTGAATATGCAAAATATATTTATAATTTTAAAGTTTAAATGCCCTTTTTATTGACATTAACATATATATATAGTCATTTTTGCATGATAAATAGTGCGAGGCACAGCTTGCTGCATGAAAAGGAGACGCCGAGGAGAGAGCCGGAGGCGCACGAAGAAAACCGAAGACGTACGAGAACGCGCTGACTAGACATATACAGTACCTACGCTAGCAGCTGCTATAATTGTGTGTTTACACTGAGCATCATCTGTGTTGTTGTTATTTCAGTTTCGACATATTTTACTGAAATACTATAAATTTAATGATTCAAACTCCGTTCCAACCGTGTGTCCATACCTCTCTCTTATTTAAATGTATACGGCTTAAAACAACCTCTTTATGTGAAGTATCTGCTGCATATTTAGATGACATGGTTACGTGCAATAGCGATGCCTTTCATATTGACAATACAACAATACTCAATGCGTTAATTACTTTGTCGACCAGACGAATTTTCAAGCATTATGAAGCAATGGTTTACGAAAATTCGTCGGATTGTACGTTTGTTTAGCAACTTTGATGCTGGGCATTAAGGTTGCCCTAGTCGACGGCACGAACTATTTTGTGCGCGGGGTTAAAATGCATGCTATCTCATCCGACAACACGTGCGAAAGTGATGGTTGCTGTGATAAGCAGTAAGAAGTTAGTTCGCGTACAAATACACACCTTTTGCATATTTGTAGCGAAATGGATGATGATTTAGGATGTAAACGAGCGCCCGAAATTTTATAAACAGACCTTTGGGAGTATGGATATTAAGAAAAACTACTAAATGTATTTGTTGAAAATAAAATTATTTGCACTGCTAAACTACAGATCTTACCCTGTATGGTGACTGTTTTGCAAATTTCTTTCTTTTTATGGTATTTATTTGAATCCAAAGATGCATTAAAATTAGTGTTGAAATATAGAATTTTCGACGCTCATAACTTTCAAATATATATATTTTTATGTTTTTTTTTCCATGCAGGGAGGGCTAGATAATGATGAGACATTATGATATCATTTTTTATTTTGAACGTACACCGTCAAAAAGTGGAGTAATCGCCAGGTTACGTTTGTATGAGAGAATGATCGACTAGGGCAACCTTAATAAGGCAAATCAGATAAAATAAATCGCCTTTGTGCAGCATCATTTTGATCACTTGTGAGAAAGTCTGTTTCTAAAGCGCGATGTGTCATTAGAAACAGACTTTGATAGAAACAGACGGGATAAATTAGTAATTTAACAATGCAAATAATGTTATTTTATAAATATACATTTATTTGTTTTTTCATGATATCTAGACTCCCAAAGGTCTGTTTATAAAATATGGCGCGCTCGTTTTCGTCCCAAATCATCATCCATTTCTATACAAAATTGCAAAACTGCTCATTCGTACGCGCACTAGCTTCTTACTGCTCATCACAGCATCTATTTATTTCGCACGTGTTGTCGGATAAGATAGAATGCATTTTAACCCCGCGCACAAAGTAGTTCGTGCCGTCGACTAGTTCAACCTTAATGCGCGGTTACAGTTTTTTCCTATATTTAAAGTAATTGTAAGCTCACCGACAGAGGGTCACAAGAATAATAATAATTTAAGCACCGTTCCAATATCATTCCCCTCACAGCTCTGAATAGTATTTCTAAGTGAATGGATCGTCCATTCATTTTGTATGACAATGGATCCTGATTCATTTATGCGTTCATAAAACCTTGGGTTATGATCTATCGGCTGTAATACTTACAATTAGTGAACGTGGGGGACCTTGTTTGTCGTAAAATATTGAGGAAATTATGGGTGGAATTAATTTGTGCGCAGAATGGTGCAATATTGTTTATACGACATAAGAGGCTTATGTAAAGATGTCGATACACCTACAAGCAGTTTGTTTGTATTGAAAAGCACAGCTACATTCCATTGATCCAGTTGACGAGAAACTGTAGACGGTAACGTAATAGGACTTGGGTTTTAATCACAGTCCCATCGTCTAGTTGCTGAAACACGGTAACAAATTCAACAATAGGAAGGTGTTTTATTTAAGCATTTGTCTCCACGGAAAACAGTGTCCGGAACCAAAGATCAGGTTGGCCAAGAGTTCTACAAGTTTAATGAATATCAGCAAAAATTATGAATATAAAAGGGTCAGGTCCAAATTTTTGCCGGATACAGACACTGTGGTTTCCGACTCATAAGTGACAAAATATTGCGAACTTTACACGTCTTAAAATAATTTTGGATATTTGCTAATAATAATTATCTTTATATATTGTAAACAGTCTCATTCATTAAACAATTAAACTTTAAGCTTAATTTCTTCAAATAAAATATAATAACAATTCGGTGTCTTTTTACGCTATGCTAAATACGCATGTCCTTGCTTGACTACCTAAGAATATTTTTGCCGCAAAATGTTGCAACTTGTAGGTTATGTCGTGAATAATTTTCATTCCGTTGTGCGATTTATTTTCGTAAATTTATATTCCAATGTGACACATTGTTATTTCCGTTGTGCAATTACTTGAAAAATTTGGTCCTGACCCAAAAATTTAATATAACATTGATGTATGAAAACGAGCGTTGATTGTATCGACTAAATGCCTAACTGTGGCGATAGCTGGTCACCTAGTGTGTAGCAGCCTTTAAGCTGATACAGTATGTGAAACAGAAATGGACCGAAAACATGCTCCACCGAGTTCCTCTGTTCACATCTGTTTAGTTTCGATTCTCTTCTGTTACGCTTTCAACGTTGTGCGCAAAGGTTTTAGAGCAATTGATTGCCTGGCGACATTCAATAAATAGAGTGGAGAAACTATAAGTACATACAGTGTAGCCCAACTATATTCTATATTGGTCCGTCCAATTTTAGTTACTGCGCCGCGTTTTTTGCACTATTGTTTTAGGATTTTCGTGAAAACCGAATTGCCCGACGACTTTTACAATATTTGCCAATTTGGAAAAAAAACCTAAACGCTGATGTCCTTTTTTTTCTTTTTATTTAAGATGGGTCTGCTTTTGACTCTGGTCTAGGTCAGAGGTGACAAAGACAAAGTCAACGATGGAGTGAGCTTACCCAGAAGGAGCCTGTTCACTCTAACTTTGAAGAGATTCGGGTTGAATGCGTTCAGCAACAAGCAGGTAGTGAGCTCCAATCTTTTGCTGTGGGCATTATGAAGGATATTTGGAAGCTTTTTGTGCAAAAATACACGCATTCACGAGTAATTAACTTTAGTCGGTCAGTACATCTATATATAGTGTTTCCTTTCTGACAATCATCATGGGAAAACCATAAGGTTGTGAACTTATAGCACTGAATATAAAACATATATTTTAAATTTATGAAATGGTTTTTGTTTGAAAATATTAATTCGATGACAAAAAAAATACCGAAGGAATGCAACACTATCGTTGAGTCACTTAAGTTACAATGAATATTTTATTTCAGACAAATGCTCGGCTCCTGTGGCTCCTCCTCTGCCTCCTTTCTTCGTCCTCACCATGGAAGCGAAACCGTGGGATAAACTAGTATTGAATCTTATTATGTCAAATACCCATTTTCCTTCTTATACCGAACAAAATATTTCGCCGAGCTATTATGAACATACTGTCAAGAAGGTCTTTATCTGAACGCCAATTATTTAAGGATCGACGCTCCGTGGAGAAATAGTCACAATATGGCTACCGGATTACGAACACGTCCTTATTTTTATATATTGTTTAGTTTTGGGTATTGTTCGGTATGGTAGACTAGTTTTTTATATATTTTAACAATAAAGTATCTTATGTAAGGACAGAATAGGGAGGCCTATGCCCTGTAATACCTACTTGAAATAAAATACATAAATAAAAATAAATAAATCTTTCTTTTATTCCCTAAAACAAAATCATACGCTTAAATCATGATTATTCTGTATTTTTTTTGTATTTTTACCTAAAAAGCTATAATTCAGAAAAAATGGTGTGCAGTCGGAGGATATACATTCGCGAATTGGCTGACCCCCTGATCCTCCAACTGCACAGCATGTTTTTTTCTTATTTACAGCTTTTTAGTTCACTTCTTAGGCAGTCGGGTTATGATTTTTGAATTAACTGTTTTTATTTATAACTTTTTACTTATCATTTTATTCGAATTACTTTTAAACATATAACTTTAACCCGCACAATATGGCGCCCATCCGCCATGTTTGTTTTTTTTAACTTCTCCTATATAAAAACACTCGGGCGGTCAAGACGTATCTAACGATGTCTTGATTATATGGAAATCGTTAGCAATTTTAAAAGAAATGAACTAATAAAGAATATTACATACATATCTAATTATTACAAACTTCAATTTCGGCAGTCAGTGTCAAAAAACAAAGAAACGAAAACTGGCACACCGACTTTCGAAATTGAAGAAATTTTTCACTTTGTAGTGTTTTTATTTGGAAGTAGGTTGTTTTTTTTTTTTCTATCCATTTATGCACTTTATGTTTGTAGGAGGTTCTGCAGGAAACAATAAACTGAACACGAAAATTGTTTTACTGAAAGTAAACTACACAACCACTAGGTTGTATACTACTTTTTATCAAAAAAAAACATGGTACATCGGACACGAAGACGCGAGTAAAACCTAGTTTGATGATGAAAACATTACAAACAAGAATTTGTCCCAAGATGGTGGTCGAATTACGATCACGTCCTCACGGATATAATGTTAGTTGTAGACTTCGGTCGTACCGTATGTCAGTTCGAATTTGCGACATAACTTTTCGACGTTATGTGTTATGTAACAAGTTACTTACTTGGGTCGGTTATTTAGGATACGCCTTTAGGTACCGTTGGGCAGTCACAAGAACTATTTGACTGAGAGTTCTGGGCTAAAGATTAAGATAAATATAAAAACTAATTGCGTGTCGGGTTTAGGATTTAGGGTTCCGTAACAAACCGCAAAGTTATTTAATATTTATTTATTATTAAAATCTCCCTTATAACTACCATTACAAGTAGGTATACCTAATGCAATAGCGTGGTCTTAAAATTAACTTATATACAATGTAGAACTATGAAAACGTAAATATCTAGTATACTCCTTCCGTAGTTTAAGTTTGTTGCAATAGGAAAAATTTGGTAATTTCTTGAAATATCTGACTTATCAATAAATTTGTATATTTTTTTGGAAAATTTACGTTATAATTAACATTATCACCAAATTACAAGTTCATAGGCCAATGGGAATTTAAAAAAATATTCGGAACAAAATTTTGTGAAAAAAAGCCGACTTTTGTGGCTTCTCAAACCTTTGTCTTCCAATATTATTTAATTATCTACTCAACAAGCTCTAAACCACGATACCCCTTCGATACCCCCCATCTACTCCGTGGTAGATGAAAAAAAATCGTTTTTTGTAAAATTTTTTAGCTGTATGGCAAAACAGTTTTTAAATGTTTTTGACATTATTTATGACTTTGGGTTAACAAGATGCTTATACTGTGAATATTTGAAGACTGTAGCTCCAACCGTTGTAAAACCCGTGTGACAGATGACGGACAGACGAACATGTGACTGGCAGCAATAGGTCTCCGTTTGGACCATTTGGGTACGGAACCATTAAAACGACACTATCCAATTTTTTTTTGTGCTGTCGTAGTCATATTATTATCACCATCAACCCCAGTCTCAACATCATCATTTCACTGAGTGCTGGACGTAGGCCTCTTCCAAGCGTCGCCTCATCAACTATTCCTTTGCCGCTCCCGTACAGTTGATTCCCGTGGCCCTCACAAGGTTATCGGTCTACCTTTGCTTACATCTATAGGCCAATCCTACTGGACGCCACTGAACAAATCTTCATCCTTCTATTTGCTCAGTCATAGATAGTGCAGTAATGTTTTTATTACGATTTTCTTTTTAAGTGTCTCTTATTTTGGACCCACTCTTAAAATGAATAAAAAAAAATCAAAGGCTTGATTTGAATGCAAAATAAATGTCCCCTACATAACATTTGCCTAGCATTGAAGGGGCGTTTGTTTAAATAAGGGGCGATCCTACGGTGATAAAATAAGAGGAAAAGAAAATTAATATGGCGGCAACCACATGTGCAGAGTAATTTTCACGTAGATTGCATTTTACAAATTGTATGAAAATAAATGTATTTTTATGATTATTATGGTCTCAAGAAGCAAAGCCGATGAGGGCAAGTCCTGCTGTTTCATAGAAGATACAAAAACACATTTTTTTAAAGATAAAATAAATATGTAGAGTAGATGAATGTTCATCTCCAAAACTAAAAAAAAAATACTTTTTGGACCAGCTGCTTTTCAGACGCTCTTTGTCGATCTACAGTTTTTTCTAAACTTAACAATAAAACGTTTATTTTACGGAATTGTCTACAGCAGTAGCCAGTTTAAAAGCAAATTCGCAAAAACAATATAACGAAAACTAATTAAAAATATCTGTGACTACTGCGTTCAAAAACAATTAATAATTAAAATTAACCCAATACTAATTAATATAAACACGAACAGATTAACTCAGAATTATTATAATTGGTACGTATCCTATTAGCGGACAATTAATAAATTGGTAATGTTATATCGCACACAAAGGGTTGGGGACACGCCCCTTAACAGCGGTGTAGGGTTGAAAGGATACCCGAAGGACTTTTTTTTTTGGAAGAAAATAAAAGTTTCTGGAATCGGTAAGTTACTGTTAATATAAGTTATATGTATTCATTTTATGATGACACATAATTAAATTACATTTCCTAAATTTATAAGATGTAACACATTAAAAATAATGCAGATAAAATACGAAGCTTTCAATTTAATTGCTTTATAAGTACACACCATAGTACACAGTCATAAGTACCCACGTTGTAAATGAAGTATAAATAAATAAAATGTACAGAGAATATAAACTTTTATTTATAACCTATCACAATCTAGAATCGACACAATTTAAACGGTATCAAATAAATAAAAAACCTACATGCCAAACATTACAGCAATTAGATCAAAAAAAATCATTCGACCGGAGTCTGTATTTATTTTATACAACGCTTGTGTCTCAATCACAGAACAGAAATATCCAGAATGCAAGTATTGCACATCGAACTAATGGCCTAACCTTCGTACTTGCTGCTTTAAATATACTTATTCCGTAGCTTGGTTTCTTTCAAACACGACTTATCGAAGTAGTCCATTTCGTACAATGCTTTCTTAAAATCTATTCTTTTTTTAATAAGTAAAAAAAAACATTATAGGTTTGTAAGGCTGGTTAAGAAGGTAAGTGACGGAACATGATTGTAATTATGTTTTCATCATCGTGCCCTTCTTACCCCATGTTTTCTTCTTCCATTATTCCTTTCAAATGAAGCTTGTGATGACGTACATAACGTAACATAAAGACCCACAAAATTTTTTAGAGAAACAACGTCTAAAAAGCAAAAAATAAGCCTCGTACTCGCGTTGGGGAATCGCTTAATAAATAAAAGAAATCGCTGTAAACGTTGGCGGTTCCACCACGTCTTTGTGTCGGGGGTTGTTTAAATTTTTATTAAAATATTTATTTCATGCTTTTTAAACTACATATAATATATATCGTAGACACGCTTCAATGGACAATCTATCAAAATACGTAATTATGACATCGTCTTGCGAAAAACCCAGATTCAAAGAGTAAAATGCGGGTATCTTTTGAACGGCTAAACCGATTCTAATCAAACATAGCTAGGAACACCCTCGACAAAGTCACCTTTCAAACAAAAGAAAAAACTAAATTCAAAACGGTTCATCCATTTAAGAGCTGTGATGCCACAGACAGACACACAGATACACACGTCAAACTTATATCACCCCTCTTTTTTCGTCGGAGTTTTTAAATAGATTGATACTTTAAAAAGTTACTTAAATGAAAACAGAATTGTTTTTTCTGATAACTCCTAAGACAAAGACCGAGTTTAAAGGACATAGTGACCATCCGCACTAACCACGTTGATTCCAGCATCAGCTAATTCCGTGGTAAACTTTAATAATTCTCTTTGTTGCGAAACGGCGATCGTTTGTGTGGTACTTCCCTAATTGGAGCCATGTAGTACGAATACACTGGACTGTTCCGTTATTGTGCGGGATTCTCTTCCTAATGTCCTTATTCCTAATTGGGCCAATAAACTGGGAATAAGAGCGATAAACTAAAATGTACTATAAGGTACTAATAGTCACTGACTATTAGTACCTAATAGTACATTAGTCTAGTCCTAATCCTACGTTAAACTGTACTAAGTGTGCTTAACTATGAATTGTTAATACTTCTTCGTATATATTCTAAGACAGCTTTGTAACTTCCGAGAGCAGTCTCATCTAAGACAATAGGGACGTTTCTAGAAAATGATAATTCTATTTAGGCCGTCAGAGAAATTATCAAATAATATTGGCCTCATATTTTTTGCTTTATCAATTGAATAAAAATTGACAAAGATAAAGCGCATCAAAGTTCAGGAGTGGGGGCTTGTGACGTCACTTTGTCAGTATGAAGTGTAGCACATCGTGTCGTCTCACGATATTTCAACTTACTGTATCATCGTAATTTTTAGTTTACGTGGCAAAAGAAAAATACGTGTCCAATATTTTTAGGTTATCTGACTGGCGGAATTTTTTTTTTTTAAGTAGCGAGAGAGGTTTAGCTTTCGTTACTACGGTTGAGTTGTAGGTGACCAGCCTTTCGATTTCAGACCCCTCTGCTAGTAAGGTAAAAAAATACGGTGAATAGTTTAACTACGATCAAAGTAAAAGCCAGCGTCAAATATTTTTATTAATGCGGTCTTCAAGGAACGTTTCCTGGCCAGCGAAACGATACCAAGATTAAAAGCATTTTTAGAAACAATTTTTTCGAAAGGTACAGTTCACAAAACTCTATCATTAGGTACATCATATCTGTAAAGTCACGATTACTAAGTCAAGGCCACTTATACTAGGTCAACAAAGCTGGCCAATATTTTAATCAACCAGTACTAACTACTACGTGAGTATCCGATGCTAATATCACAGTAAAAACTACTCACATTTGCGCAACCAAAAGCCTGATCCTGCAAAATGTTCCCTAAAAACATGAACTCTCTTAAATTAATTATTCGGAATGAGTTTTAGCCGTCATCGTGTCACTACGGATGTAATTAGCTTGGCCGGATAGACAGAACTTTTGCCGGCTTTTTTGGAGTTCTTTCAGTCGCTCGAAATGGTTCCGTGATTCTTTTGAAACTGCTGGTGGGACGTGATGTTTACGTTCTTTTTGTGAAAGAATAAAATTATGTGTGTGTTAAAATAACTCCTGAGCACAAGGTCACAGGTTTGATTAGCTGATCGGGGATGGAGTTTTTGGGTTTTTTGTGCCAGACATATTTCAACAGCAGCCTGAGAGGCCAGGTAGACTCTAGATAAAGTGACATTCTGTATTCTATGTTCTGGGCTTATCCCAGTTGTAAACGACCCTTTGTGCCTATTGGCCTTGTTTGTTCTGTCTCCTGCTTGATATGGAGGGAAGTGGAAAAAAATACAAGTTTTCAAAGAATAATCTTTTCTGATTAATTTTATTGCGGAATCCAAGACAGTTAAATTCATTCTCCGGGACTTTGTGCTTTGAGCTTCATGGCCTCGGCGCTTTTTTGGTGGCCACTGTTGATTCTGGCTTTCAGGAGTTGCAGTGGTTTAAGAATAGTGCGGTGGGCTTGTCCCAAAAGCGATACCGAACGTCAAAAGTCCAAAATGTTTGGGATTGACCACGTGTAGAAAATCTTACATAAAACCTTATCTTACTTCTTACTATCTTAAATATCTACTATATACTTTATAAATGTGTTTTTTTTAGTTTTTATAACGCCAGAACGGTTGAACGGATCTGGATGAAATTTTGCACAGAGAGAGAGATAGATTGTAGTCTGGAATAGCACATTTATGCTTTTTATCCTAGTATAATGTTCCGCTGAATGTCCCGGAAGCCGCTGGCAGAAGCTAGTTCTATTTTTTTACTTTTTTCAATCGCTGTTTACATACATACATAAACTCACGCCTTTTTCCCATGGGGGTAGGCAGAAACTACAGAACGCCACCTGCTACGATCCTTACATACTTCTTTTGTTTCACGCACATTCATACATCTAGTCATACACACACGCCGGTTATGGGTACCGCGCACTTGCCCTTTTTGAAGAACATCACCTATAAGGTCTATGTATGTCTTTCTAGGGCGTCCCATCCCAGCGTTTTCATTCACGTCTGCTTTGTTTCACTTGCATTCACCTTTCCTTAGTCGCCTTTCATTCATCCTCTCAACATGGCCAAACGATTGTCGATAGAATATCATATTGTCTAGCACCTTTTGTACATTACCTGGATTTTTGCTCTTTTTTGGTCCTTAGAGGCAATTAGTTTCACCCTGTGCTACACGGGACTTATATACATACATCACCCACGTATTTATATGTTATGTAATTGTTAGGTGTAGGTGTAGGTGTAGGGTATCAAAATAAAGGGTTTTATAAAAATCACCTCGATTTCATATATATATAACACTTGTACGTTTAAATGTATACAATACGAAAAAAAATGTTAACTTAAAAGTTATAAATAAAAAAAAGGTAGATACCTGATAAAAAAAATAAAAAAACCCAGCTGCTTAAGAAACTAACTAAAAATACGTAAACAAGAAGTAAACCATGCTGTGAAGTCGGAGGATACATCTGGTTTTGGTCAACCAGCTTGCGAATATGTACCCTCCAACTGCACAGCATGGTTTTCTTCTTGTTTACGTCTTTTTAGTTCGTTTCTTAAGCAGTCGGGATCTTTTTTTATTTTTTAATCACCTTTTTTTGCTACTTATAACTGACGATGTTTATAAAATAGCTGAACAATGTTACAGAACGCCACGTGTATGCTCTTCTTAAAAACGCCCTTTGTTTTGTCCGCGTAGGTATAATAATGGTCATATATAGGTACATTATTTTCGTCACCCGGCCTTTACCACTGCGAGCGTCCAGTTGGGCAGTTGGGATATATCTGTGAGGCCCTTGTCTTTTTTGTAACGTATATGTGATTAAGTGTTGATAAAAAAAAACTACTTTTTATTGTTAACTAGCTGACCCCCGCGGCTTTGCTCCCGTCAAAATTATAAGGTGAAAGAATTTTTAAAATCGGTCCAGCCATTTCAGAGATTAGCCGGAACAAACAGACAGGCAGACAAAAATTGTAAAAAAAAATATTTTGGTGTATGTACCATATATATATTCATATACATGTAGTAAAAAACGGTTATTTCAATATTACAAACAGACACTCCAATTTTACTATATGTATATGTATAGATAATACTTCACAATAATACTTAACCAACTTTATCTAATTGTTACGAATAAAGGACCAGGAAATCAGGAATTGTCAACAGAAACGATTCTATGATAATCATAATTTTAATTAAAACTGATACCTTTTGATATTCTCGGACTTATTTTTGATTTGAAATCAAATATGGTCCACGTTATTTAAAATATTTCTTCTCTAGGATTGGAAAATGAGTTGAGTAAACGACATCTTTGCCGTCATGGATGGCGAGGCTGGAGGCTGAGACCTGGAAAAAGCTGGTACAGGAACGTGTGGACTGGCAGAAGAAAGAAGAGGCCTATGTTCTGCAATGGGTAGAGATGATGATGAGTTGCAGAATCTGAAGTATAGTAATGTAAATTTAAGTTTCAATCTTGTATCTACTGATACCCGATTGGCTGTTGAAACTCACTCACACAATCACAGCCACTAACGCATTTAACAATTTATCATATATCGAACGTTTTAAATCCAGATACTGGGCCTAAAGTAGCGAAATGATTGCGCCACGTTATTTAAGTTGCGTCGATATGTGATATCGTGCACCTGCAAATTGGTCGAATTGCGTTCATGTGAACGTCCTTGCAATTTCGGACTCATAGGTCCCTAAAAGTCAATAAATATGAATAAGGATTGAGTGTTATGAATTAAATACTAGTGTATTAACGAAGCAGGTTGAGCGTGTAATAGAAAACCAGACGACACATAATTACCAGACAGACAAAACAAAACATCACACAACATACAGAACCATTATCCACACAGTCAAATCACATTCACTCGCTTTTCATTTCAGTGAATCTCTTTCACTCCCTAAACGCTGTTAGTCTGAACTGGACTTTAGGACAAATTGAATATAATATTTAATCCAATGGCCGAGATTAGCTTAGCAACATGTGTAATTTTTTTTAGAAAATGTACGTGGATGTGGAAGTGTCGACAGTCAGATGTTTAGGGGAACTTCTGACCCTGGGCACAAAATCTAAAGTTTACAGAAAGGCCACTCCCGCCGCTTGGAAAATTGACAGCTAAACTTGACAGATTCTCTAGGGTTGCTACTATATTGTTTCCGAATTAAAAAAAAACCGAAACCAAAAAGAGTATTTGTTTATGTTACAAACATTAATACATCGATTCGTGCAACATACATCATATCATGCTAACATGCCTTAGAGGGTAATCACCAAATATCCATTAAACAACACGACGCTACATACTACGATAATTGTAGGGTTACAAGATGTAACAATAGTCTAATAATGATCTCGCTAAAAACATTAAAATGTGAAAAGCACCAAGCTCGATAAAAATAAAAATGTAAAAAAAAAGTGTTAAAAATCAAAAAATATAAATGTGTACCTACTTAAAAAAGTAGAAAATTATGCTGTGTAGTCGGCGGAAACATATTTGTGAGCTGGATGACTTAAACCATATTGTTATGACTAGTTTCGTAGCCTTCCCAATTTCGTCTATGGACTTAAAATAATTTATTATTTTTCTACTTAGATATTGAATTTCTTACTGTCATCTTGAAAAATTTGATGAATTTTATTACTTAAAGATGAATGAAAGAACGAATTTAAATAATTAATTTAATGTATATTCGGTCTGTAACTATTAATAAAGTTAACCCGGCCAATGCAACCTCGTTGCAGTAGGCATATATGAATGACGTGACAAACGCCCGCACAAAGCATTCGTGGCAGCCGTGTCTGAGCTCGGTCCAATATTGCCCAATATTCCCTGTAATATCGCAATGTCAATGTGTGTGTGCAAAATGACACTTTGTTCGTAGTGGCCTCTCTGTCTGCAGCGCGCCGCGGCTTACGTATGTTACGGCTTCGGGTATCATTTTTTTGTAAATGACACGTACCTGAAATGTGTCACGTGACAAGGTGGATCTTGATTTCCATCCACATGACCTTGACTTTGTAAAAAATACCGGAGAAAAACTGTCAAAGGTAACACGGAGGTTAAGAAACACTTGCTGCCACCCGCGCGCTCAGCTCCACCCGCGGTGAAATAGTATTTCTCCCAATATCCTTATAAATTATAATCTGGTAGCTGCCGCCTGCGGCTCCGCCCACGTGGTATTAGTATTTCTCCCACGTGGTATTAATACTTCTTCCAATATCTTTATAAAGAATAAGTAAAATTTGTAAAACTTCATCAACATTCGTTCAGTCGTTTTTGCTTCATAACAAACATTTATCCATCCTCATAAACTTTCACGTTATTAGTAGTAAGATATTAGTCATTCACGTTTTCATATTAGTAAAATTGTATTAGTGAAACAGAATGTTGGTATTGTAACACACTCCAAAAGTTTAGGAAGCATTAAAAATCTCACAAGACAATCCTTCCCCAAAATCTCTCGCTAAATCTGTTTATTTCAGCACAGTCCTTCCTAGTGAAATTACTAAAACAAAGAGACAATTATTCCTCTGATAAGACACAGAGGCAAAAAATAATTGAGGGAGCCGGCTTTTAGCTGATGCAGGCAGGATTATGAAATGGGACCAACTTAGTTAAAAGTGGAATGACAGTTTTTTGTTCGCACTTCTTTTTGAAGAAACTGCTTGTGACACTGAAAGATAATTTGGAACTGGTTGAGTCATCTTAAGTTTTCTAAATTATTCTAGGTCTTAGTTTCTTTATCGCCAGAAGCACTACTTTCCAACTTTTTGTTTTATTTTTTTCTTTTCCCCACACTAGGAATCTCGATATGTATCGTGGGTGCGTTTACAAACATTTAAACTAAAATACACAAGACACACGCAAACAGTCCATCTATCTTTTCTTTGGCCGATCCCTCCTTCTTCATCTATCCACATTTATAATATGCATAACTCTTTTACGTTCATCCCTCCTCATCACCTGACCATACCAAGATAAACGGTTACCTTTAAACTTTTCTGTTACTGGCGCCACTTTCAAACTTCCTCTAATATACTCATTTCTCACTTTATCCATTGTCACTTCGAACATCCATCTCAATATTCTCATCTCTGCATCATGCAATCTCTTTCCATCCATCTTTTTCACAGCCCAACATTCTGATCCGTTTTGTAACTTTCTAAAGCAAACATACTCCTTAGTAACGGCTAAGTTAAAACGTTTGAAAAAAAATTATTTATTATTGTTTCATGTACTATTTGTGAAATATGGTTTTTTCGTACAAGGAATGGTTTTGCTTTTTAAAACAATACATAACAACATGATATTTTTCGCTACTTTTGGATACTCCAAAATGACTTATATGTTTAAAAAAAATTGTACACAGAAAATTGTATGGCTAGAATTTCTTCATAACTGAAATAGCATATGTAAATCTATATATAAAACAAAGTCGTGTTAGTAATAACTAACCACCAACCTACCAACTAACTAACCATAACTAACCACTTATAATATAAAATAAAATCGGTTCTTATGATGCCACAGACAGATACACAAACACACAGGTACACACGTCAAAATTATAACACTCCTCTGTTTTCCATCAGGGACCACATCATCATCATTTCAGCCGAAAGACGTCTACTGTTGTTGGACAAAGGACTATAGGGATAGCCTACCCAAAGGCGCCACTTTGACTGATTTTATGCATCTCGCATCCAGCGGAATCCCGCGGACTTAGCCGGGCCATCGGTCCACCTTCTGCAGATTATCAGGGACAACACTCTATAATAAATTGTCTTGAATGTTCAGTCTTCTCAAATAAGGTGTCTAAGATACCTAAAGGTGTCATTGGGGTCTTAACATTGACATTTCTGATTAAATTCGGTTCATGTCCACGAACCGTTGCATCCGGTCACTGTGTTTTGTTTTATTTAAAATAAAAATAGGGTTCCTTTACGATATTGGTTAGATTGGCGAAGAAACTATAATGTTTCGGACTTCAAATTATATAAAGTTGGAAACAAAATGGTTACGAGAAACATACTAGTAACATATAAAATTATATAAAAAAAGCTGAAAATCTACTGGTTAATAGAAAAAATATCTACCTATTTAATTTTCGTTTATCCTCATCTTCTAAAATCGGTTTCTATTTTAATAGATTGTAATTTAGTTTTAATCTAATTATATTAGTAATTACTAGACAAATTAAGGGCTGTTAACGTCTAATTAATTAATTATTATGAAAAACACAGTTTTGTGGTAAATAAATAAAGTAAATGTTTAGATTATAATATACTAGGGGACGCCTCGTGGTTTCACCCGCGTAGTTCCCGTTCCCGTGGGAATACAGGGATAAACCAATTGGCGTGGAGGTGGGAGTCCATCAGGGTTCAGTCCTGAGCCCACTAATATTTAACTTGTGCATAGACTATATCACACGGGACATACAAAAGACGGCACCGGAGTGTATGCTTTATGCGGACGATATAGTCCTAGTATCTAAGAATGCATCAGATCTGCAGGAAACACTCAGTTAGAAAAACATGGGCTACGCATAAATCAAAATAAAACTGAGTATTTGGAATGTAACTACGGAGGGCCAGCAGAAACGGGTTGCGATATTTTTATACACAAACAGGCACTACCCAAAGTGGACCACTTCAAGTACATGGGTTCGGTGCTTACCTCTGACGCAAATGTGGATAAGGATGTAGACCATCGCATCAAAACCGCCTGGCTCTAGTGCAGATCGTTATCAGGTGTTCTTTGTGATCGCAAGATGCCCATCCGTGTTAAGGGTAAAGTATACAAAACGGTAGTACGACCGGCTATGACTTACGGAGCGGAGTGCTGACTTTGACCTTCAAGAAAGCACACGAACAACAACTGCATACAAGTGAAATGAAAATGTTCCGATGGGCGGGAGGAGTAACCCGCCTAGGCAAAGTGCGAAACGAGTATGTCAGGGGTTCGTTCAAAGTAGCACCGAATAGCGAGAAGGTCAAAGAAAGCAGATTACGTTGGTACGGCCACATTCTGAGACGTGGAGATGACAACCCTATCAAAAAGGCCCTAAATATCCCCGAAGAAAGGGGAAGACCGCCCGCCACCTGGTGGTCAAACATGCAGAAAGAGGTCCGGAAGGAGAACCTGAGCACTCAGACAACCCAGAACAGAGCTCTCTGGCGCAGACGTACAAGGAGACCCGACCCAAGCTGAACTGTGAAGAGGGTTGGACAAAGAAGAAGAAGATCAAGCAATTTTTTTTTGTCCTATCATTTTTATTAGGATGATAACCTCTTCTATAACTAATTTTATGCAAAGCTAAGACGCGAGTTGAACAATTCTTAAAGCAAAATTGTTAAAATAATGTACAGAACCCAATAAACAGTAAACTTTTAAGTGCCATCCTTAGACTCATCAAAACTTACAATAGTCAATTGTCAACCGCGTGCCAAGCGAAGCGTGCAGTACCTACACAAAAATGTAGACAAAAAATAAAGGTAAGGTTTGATAGACGCAGCGATAACGCCCGGTTATAGTTTAGCTTTCTTAGTTCGCACGTTAGTAATTAAAGTTAGTATATGCAAGATGTTTACATTCTTTTTATCAGTTTTACTAATACGAGTACAACTTTATTCAGCATATAAAGGTGTTGCAATTGTTTTTTTTTAAATATGGTCCTATTCATAGGTGGTTTGTACGAGTAAATAAAATAAAAAATCAAAATAAAAAAATAAAAAAGCCTCTTTATTCCTTATTAATTAAAATAACAATTGTTTTCCTTAATATTAACATGCATAATATTTATTTACGATAAACATGCATCATCACTTTATAATAGTTTATTAGTGTTAGCTAATAAGGACCTCTCAACGAGTAAAGGCCTCCTCCATTTTTCTCTACACGGTTCTGTCCTTCGCTATTTCCATCCAGTCTAGTCCTGCAGTCTTCTGTATCTCATCGAGCCATCTATCTGCTGGTCTACCTCTTGACCTCTTGCCTGTTGGGCCGTTCCATGTTGTTATCCGTTTTGTCCATTTATCATCACACATGCGTGCAATATGGCCTGCCCATTTCCATTTGAGTTTTTTGCAGTGTTCTAGAGCGTCAATTGCTTTGGTTGTTTCCCCTATGTCTTTATTTCTTTTTCGGTCTTTTAATTTCAGATTCAGTATGCTGCGCTCCATGGATCTTTGAGTTGTTAGTATCTTATTCTTAGTGTGTTTGTTATAAATCCAGGTTTGTGATGCATATGAGAGACATGGTAAGAGACATGAATCTAAAACTTTTTTCTTCATGCTGACAGGGAGATTTGATTTTAGAACTTCTTTGTAACTCCAGAACTTGTTCCAGGTTAGGTTCACACGTCTAGTTACTTCGTCTCGTTGTCTGGATTTTTTGAATGAAATTTGTTTACCTAGATAAGTGTACTCCTGAACATATTCCAACCGAGCATTTTCGATGCATATGGGGATGTTTATGCTGTTTGTCATAACTTTGTACGAGTAATTAGGACCAAATAATTGTTTACTAAAACTAGCTGAAAAGTTCAAGGTTATTCTTAGGTTTTTTTAAATGGACGACTAACCTTTCAAACCATTCAAACGTAAAAAAATTCAGTCTCACCAACAAACATAAATCTAACTAGATAACGCAAGTCCCACCATCTGTATGAAAACCAAGCGTGCCACTTTTTCACAAACAAATTTAAACAAATTAAAAAACTAATTTACTTACCAATGAAAGAAAACATTTCCAATGCCTCGGCCAACTTTTTCTATACATTCTTTACAGCTTATATGGCATAAAAAGGCATTTTTCTAGATTTCGGTGGATTTTCGGTGCCGATAATGCTAAATTGAAGGTCAGATTACGATCATTGATCGTAACTTTACTCCGACTTTTGGCACGCGAAGTACATACAATCGCGTCATCTAGTTAGATTTATGTCTGTGGTCACACCAGTTTATGGTTATGATATCGAACAAAGCAATTATGAATACATATTTTTGATCTGAACCTGTATCGTATACTACATGACTAAGCGTGCCGAAAAAAAGGGACAACGTTATGCCACTTCCTGCGCAAGAAAGAGATACCAACACTATATTGGAAGCTCACGATCACAGCGCATAAGCGTAAAGTGTAACTAATTCGCGTTTATTTATTTTTGACGGTGATTAAGTGTGCATTGACCTTTATTTTAAAAAAGAACTAGCTTTTGTTAGTTTATTTGTGACGTTATAGCTGTTGGTAATGCAACTACACATTAATTACATTCATTAATCATTTTAGAGCAAAAACAAATTAGTAGGTACAGTCGACACATCCATTCCGTTGTAGATCATCAGAGCTAATTTGCAACTGTAACTTTAAAACTAGTTTTATTGTAAGTTTATCCATTGAGTAATCAATACTTAGACATCGGTTGCCAAAAAAAAAACAAGAAGTTTGGAAAATAATGCTAAGGTTGAAAGTGTAGTGGAAGGTGCCTATTCTTGCCTGCATACTTTATAGCTTGATCGACTGTACCGCATATAGTATTAAGTATTAATCACCATTGTATTTACATAATACATTTGACGAAGAGTTTGATAAAAAGTACGAATTAAAAATTGCGAAAATATCCACAATTTTTTTAATTTCTTACTTTTAAACTACATAATTTATCTAGTAGTAGACATATTTCGATGAACAGTCTATCAAACACGTAATTATGACACGATATCTTGCGAAAACACCCCGATTAAAACAGTAAAACGCCCATAACTCTTGAACGGCTGAACCAATTTCATCAAACATAACTAAGAACACGCCCGATAATGTCACCTTTCAAACAAAAAATACTTCATTAAAATCGTTTCATCCGTTAAGGAGCTATGATGCCACAGACAGATACACAAATACACAAACACACAGGTACACTCTTCAAACTAATAACAACCCTCTTTTTCCTTCGGGGATTAAGAAGAGAACTTTGTATTATTTATTTCATCACCACTGAGCTCAAAACATTGAGTAAGTTACCGGAGTTACGTGAGGAAACCGGCATATCCTATAACCCAAAATTCAAAGATATCAACATCTACCAATTTGTATTGGGTCCGCGTGGTGGATTCAGCCCATTCCATCTCACAGAGAGAGAGCCTTATGTCCCAGCAGTAAGAACACCCTCTGATTATGTATGCTTTCAGAGAAGAGGTCTTAGCCCCGAAGTGGGACAATTTACCTAAATTACTACTAAAGTAAATTAATATTGTAGTTTGGGTACTGGCGATATGGTTATTTTTTTTTATTTTTTTTCTACTCATTTGTCTTCCGCGGACATGTGGCAGTCCGCGCTCTTTTTTATTGTGTTTATATTTTGTTTGCTTTCTTTGTTTTTTTTTTTCATTAAAATTACAATTGCTAGACTCCTTTCCTACGTTGAACATTATTTTAGGCTTACTTAATGGCGATATGGTTCATAATGATGGTATGACATATTTCAGTGTCGAAAGTTTATTGGCTGACGTCACAATAATATGCCAATAAATAAAAAATCATTATCACTGCACTTATCTTTGTAAATGTTTTGTCCTGTAATTTTTAAGTGGTGTACAATAAAGTATATAATAAATAATAATAAACACAAAAGTATCTTTAAAAAGTCATTCATTTGGAATTCGGTCGCAGTCACCGATTCATTAATTTATGACTCAAAATGAATGAGTAACGAACGAATGTTAAATTACCACTTTTTAATATAATTTCTGATAAAATTTTAACGGAAAGTGCCTGCACTTGGTATTTCAACATTTTGAGTCTGTCAGACAATAGTTTTTGTCAAAAGCAATTTCAAATTGTGATTTATAATTTTAAAACATGGTTGAATGGTACGTTTGGTTACATTAATGCTTATCAGTAACATATTTAGGAAAATGTAGAAGCTTTTATACGAATCATTTTGTAAAGAAACTGTCCAGTGGCAAAGCGATGCTATGTAAATATATGCAATTGTTGTTCCTATAAAATATTTTTGGATTAACGACAGGTAAGTAACCGAATAGCGTACAAGGGTTGAGAAAGGAAGTGTTTAGTAGTCGTCCGGTGACGAAATGGGCAGACGAGACTCAAACAATCGGCAAAAGGAAAGAGATCTGTTTCCCAGCTGTGGGAAAAGTCGGGATACAGAATGATCGTGACGATTTTAGTTATTCGGAGAAGCACAGAAGAAAGAAAACCAAAATCAAATTGGAAGAAATTAGAACACGAGTTTATGTTCGTCTATTAGTGAATGATAATAACACACTAATATTATAAAGGCTAAATTGTTACTCTTTCACGCAAAAAGTACTGAACGGATCTGGATGAAATTTGGACAGAGATAGGTTATAGTCTGGAATAGCACTTATAATATCCCTGGACAATGTTCCCTTGGGATAATTTTCGAAATCCACGCGGGTGAAACCGCTGGCAGAAGCTAGTCTAAAATAAGCTTCAATTTAAAAACCTTGTACAGCTACTCTCATAACCTTTATGTTTCACATAACAAACCTACCAAGTTAAAAAAAATCTACTTTAAAAATATTCCTTCAGTGTATACAGAAGTTTAATCATTCCTTCCACAATCCTGGCAATAAAAAACCGTTAAAGTTAATTAAAAGTAATGCTATCCTGTCTTCGCGGTAGGTGTGCCAACAAGCTCCGCCGGTGCCAAGCCTCAGCCGCTATGTCTAGCACTCAATTAGTTACTGTTTAATCTGCTAGATATGAGCTGGACCTCTTTGTTCTGATTTTAGGAGATTAAAAAAAAATGCGCGTTTAAAAACTTTAATTTATGAACAGAAAATATTTGCTAAGGTAAACTTAGAGTAAAATTCGTTGTTTCAAAAAACAACAAAAATATACTCGTTCTATCCCCGTGGTCCCTTCCGTAGTCCCTGGAAGGTACCACCGGTAATTTTTTCACCCGTGGTCCCTGCGAGAAATACAACGCTGCCGAATTAAAATGGTAGTCCGTAGAAGGTATCATCTCGCCTAGAAGATCAACGCTGCCGACTTAAAATTGTACCTATGTACAGTCATAATGCAGTCAAAGACATTATTTAAAAAGATGCATTATGGAAGCGCCGGGAGGGGACGCTCTAGAAAGACATACATAAACCTTATTGGTGAAGTTCTTCAGAAAGGCCAAGTGTGCATTACCCATAACTGGCGTGCGTGTATGACTAGATGTATGAACGTGAGTGAAGCAAAAGATGTATGTAAGGATAGGACGTAGTAGGTGGCGTTCTGTTGTTTCTGCCTACCCCCAAGGGAAAAAGGGGTGAGTTTATGTATGTACGCATTACCTACTTTTATATGTTTTATGAATAAAGTTGATTTATTCTTGTCCTATCGGATGACCGTTATGATTAATTCCTACTCAATTAAAAATTCTCTGGTAAATATCAATTAAAACTCTTTGACAAAAATCTTCTCTTTTCTTTATTTTATAATCTATTATATTAAAACCAAGAGGGAACTCTAGTGGGCCTTTCTCCATACAAAAACATTCTGCTAATCCATCGCTTTGCTGCTTTTAGTGTAGTCTCACCTTAAGAACATACTGCATTCCTTCAACAATTAGTCATCTAAAAGTATGTTAAATATTCTTTTTTAAAACCGTATTGTAAGTTGAAACATTTTAAGAATACTTCTAAACAAGGTGACATAAAGTTATGTTTAAAGTAATGTCAAGTTTTAAGATTGGGCACATTCTTTCGTAAGTTACTCATACAGCCAAAAAATATACGATGACGTAAGCGTATGGATTTTAGGTCATTTACCCGCCATTGCTATTTAGGAATTCTTGGCTAAGTACGAGTAATAACAGCAAGGTTAAGCAATGCTTGCCGAGGACGGTCCATGGACGGGTGACCATGCATCACATACAGAGGTGTTTTTTTTTCTGACTAAGTAAAATGCATACTGTGCTACCACTAATGAGCACTCATCGCGAACCCGCTTCGGCTGTTCGTAACCGGACCCTCCTCTGGGGTATACCCCTCATCAACGGCGCACCAGAACACATTGCACACCGTGACCGAACCATCACATGGGCGCCAGACGATCTCGTGTGTGGCACCCTTGGTCCCCAAGTGACGAGTCAGGTCAGTGGCCCCGCCACCTACCACTTTTCGGCTGCAGGAGATAGGGACCTCCTTTGCAGCTCCACCACATCCAACATTAGACGGCGATCCCGTCCAGGCCGCGGCAGGAAAAAAGAGCGGCGCACCGTTATACTCCTCCACACTCCGCACTCCTCACCCGCCGTGGCCTACAAACCTCAGCCACGATATCGTAAGGGACATGGGACGTATTTGCGATGTCACTTGTTACCGGCGGTGCTGTAAGCGGCACCGCAACCTACTTGTGGGCCGCTACGTTGTCGGCTTAATCGCCAAAAGCCCTGACAAGCGGCCCCTCCTCGGGTTCCTCTTCGCTTCACCATGTGTGACCAAGCCACGGCTACTGAACCCCCGCCTCGATAGTGCTGGTACCCACCGAGGGTGACATGCAGAGGTCTACTCCTTTCTTCGGCAAACAAAAACACGTTCAGCCGTTGGGTTCATCAGGATTTCATTTATAGATCGTTGACAGTCATTAGAGTAATTAGAAGCAAATCTGACATTAGTCGTGTCAAAGGGTATCGTGTTGCCCAGCTACTGGAAACTTGAAGTCCCCAAAAGAGTTTGAAAAACTTGGAAGATTGATTAGACAGTCCTATTCAGTAAAGTTAACATCAAATGTCAGTCAATGAGAGCTTAAGTTTTTGTGCTGCACCGTCTGGCAGAAGTGCAATTAACCCCTTCGGACCCGGCGTCCATCTCAATGGACACGATATATTATTGCGTATAATATGAAACACTGTGATAAAAATGCTAGTGTAAATATTTGAATATACCGGTGACTTACCTGGAGACGTTATAGTAAACAAAACACAATCGGATTTGTTATGGGTAGGACGAAATAATTAGTCAAATGTTGACGTTTGCCATGGGTATACACAAAGCAAGTAAGTCTTTAGTTTTATATTATTTACTCTATAACAACGTGATCGATTTTTTTGATATTTTTATTTTGTGTAGTAAACGAGTTTGGTGAGACATCTTTATACAAAAAAATACAAATTATTTGCTGTTTGTAATAAAATATTGCAGTTGAAGTTATGTCCATTTCAGTGGACATAGGGTCACAATAGTTGTCGAATGTTCGTATTTACAATAATATTTCTTACTGAATTATACATGTTATTTTTATTTATTTTTAGGTTTTGATGTTTCCAAAGGACAATATGTGAATTGTTTACTCAATTTATTAGAAATTGGAACAAAATCGGACATTGACGAAGAAAGTGATGATAAAAAAGTTGATAAAATTGGGCAGAAAAATTGTTTGAGTGGTACTAACACATTCAAACGAAACAGTAATAGCTGATCACTCTGAAGAAGAGGAATATATAGCAGAGGAGGAAGAACCAAGAGCTGGATCAAGTAGTAAGCCAGACACAATTTGGAGAAAACATTTACAGCTTCAATCACCACAATTCATTTTGTCAGCACCACCGCCTTCTGTAATAGATTCACTTCTCACTCCCATCGATTATTTTTCAAAATAAATAACTGACTCTCTAATTGAAAACTTTACTTTCAATACAAATTTGTATGCTCAAAGAAATGAAGGCTCTGTGACTAACAAATTTTGCTGGAATTGGAAACCAAGACGAAGTGTGACGATGGAATAAAGTGTCCAAAAATTACATAACTATATCGCGTCCTGAACTAGTACGATTATATGACAATGGTATGGGTTCTGTAAATAAAAATGAGCATTTGATAAGATTTTACCGTATCTTCATTAGATCAGAAAACAGACATAGGTATATAAATCACGCCATTATGATATTTCACGCCATTGACCTAGCACTAACCAATAGCTGGCTAGAATACTAAGAAGATTGCAAGACATGTAATTTACCAAGTACATACGTTTTAGATCTGTAGCACTTTCGTCAGCGTGTTGCAGAGGCTCTAATAAAAATGGGGCGGCCAATTCCTAGCAGAAAAAGAGGACCGCCTGCATCTGGTGGTAGCAGCCCAGTAAATATACCTATTACATCAAAACAACACCGTTTCAGAAATGAAAAAAGACCAGCGAGTGAAATCCAGTAAGACCCTGTCGACCATCTGCCAGAATATGATAAAAAGAAAGAAGCAACAAGATGTAAAAACAAACATAAAAACAGAATACAAAAAGAGAAGATGCATGAAGATGTTTACTGTCTAAAATGTGAAATACATCTATGTTTTCCTAGGGATTAAATATTCGAAATTGCTTTCGAATATTGCATCAAAATAAAATATAATCCTAAAGTCTATATTATGTTTACATAATATTGAAAAATAAATAAACCAACAAATAATATTATCTAGTTTTACTAAAAAATATAAAATTTGTACTAGTATCATGAAATAATTACATACGCATTTATACAACACTATAGACCTGATGTCCATTCAAGTGGACATCAAAATTTCCAAAAATGAAAAATCATTTATTTTTACAAAAATCCCTTAACTGTACCTCTAACACACAGAAAAACCATAAAAATATTTTTTTTGATGCTTTATTTAAATTCAGGTCCGAAGGGGTTAAATATAAAATCAAGTATGCTGCAGTTTCGCGCTGTCCCTTTTTTATGAAAAATAGTAAAACAACATTTTCCGAAATATAAAACTCTATTAAAGCAATGGTCGGTAAAACCCGTACCTAATTTTACCTTTAATCTGCTATATTTGGAAAACATTCACAACAATAAAAACGTTGTAAATAAATCGCGCTAAAAGCCAAAACACTATGAAATTTGACATAATATTGAAGGCCTCACTCTACACAAGCGCCTCTAGCGACAAATTCAAACGCGATAGCATTCATTAACGGCATACATCGAAAACGAAATCATTTGTTTTTAAATATTCGTTACATGTCAACACTATTCGAATTACGAAGTAATGTTTAGAGAACAACACTGTTGGTCAAAGAGCCTCTTGTTAGTTTATTCAGTTAGGTCAAAGGCTTGATTCAGAAAGCAGTCACTGTGTATAGGCCTATTGTTAGGAAGTTCCACTCTGTAGCACCCTGAATGCCTGTGGCTTGGACCTTTGTCAGTGTTATTTATACCAAACGAATATACTATAACTAAATAAATAGATGCAAAGCATTATTTTCTAGATTTATTTATTTATTTACTTTTTTATTTTTTTATATTTGCATGGACACAAAAAAAATGAAATTCTATCAGCGATAACGTTTTAAAAAAGATTTAGGATTGACTACGTGACATTTTGGTAAGTCATGTCAATTCCTTTTGTTTTGTAATGGCCACTTGAGCAAGAAATACCATAACTATATTTCATGATAATTTCAAGTGTATATCTATTAAAATTGCAAAGATACCTACAGCCCCTTGACAGACAGATGGACGAACCAATAGACAGCAGAAGCTGGAATCACGAAGAAGCAATTTGGCTGGAATCACGAGCGATAAAGACTCACAAACTACCAGGACTATGAACATGTACGGTTCTGGTTTTCGCTTTGTGGGTACGGAACCTTGAAAAAGGTAGATTAAGTAGATATGAAAAGGTGTGAAATAATGAGGTAGCCTTCAACAAATAAATAAAGCACCTCCTTACAAAACAACTCCGCAACTATTCAGAAGTTCTGAAGGACTTCTTAACAAAAACATAATGCTTCTAACGAAACGCTGCCTCTATTGAAAGCACTATAACCCACAACAAATTGTCAACTAACACAAAACTTAAGGAAAACACTTGCCGTAAAGGGTGGTTCATACAATTGGTAATTTTATTTTTGTAATAATCATGGGAATATTGAAAATGTCTGCCTTTGAAAAAGCTACAAGCTGTAAGGTAGAGCGTCATCATCGTCATCATTTCACCTGAAAGACTGCTGGACATAGGCCTCCTATAAGTGTCACCACATCGATCGGTTTTGTGGATCTCGCATCCAGGGGATTCTCGTAGCCTTTACCAGGATAGGTCTACCTAGGTCCTAGAGCGAGGCCTTCCAACTGCGTCTACCAGTTCGCGGTCGATACTCCAGAACTTTCGGCTCCATTGACCATCGGTTCGACAAACAATGTCCTGCCCTGCCCTCTACCACTTGAATATGGCAATTCTTCGGGCTTTGTCAGTAACCCTGGTTCCCCTACCGATATCTTCATTTCTGATTTGGTCACAATACGAAACGCTGAGCATAGCGTTCTCCAATGCCCTTCGGATGACTTTAAGGTTGACGGTGACATACGAATTTGTAAACGAAACAGCGAAACTTGAAGACATAGCTTTTATACGCTATAGCAATAAGAGTTAATCTCGTAATTCATGGTGATTTACTTTATTATACTTCCCTATCTATTTTGTGGTAAGCGTATTGCCATCAATCAAGCAGGCATCGGAGCAACAATCCAGACCCTAGTTCCTAACGGAACACCTCAATACTTATTACATAACATCAACTGTACACATATGCGTACGCTCTAAAGGGATACGCAGATGTGTACAGTTCACCCTGGTACACTCTAATTTCACATGTTCTGTTCAAGTTTTATGTTATTCGGGTAATCTATTCTAGTATAACTGTGGATTACAGATATGTTATTCAACTTAAAAGTGAAAAGTAAAATCATTTAGAATAATATAAAAACCGACTTCCAAATAAAAACACTACGAAGTAAAATAAAACTTCAATTTCGGAAGTCGGTGTCAAAGAAATCGAAAAATCAAAAACAAGAACACTGACTGCCGAAATTGAAGTATTTTTTCACTTTGTAGTGTTTTTATTTGGGAGTCGGTTGTTTTTTTTGTAATAAAGTTTTTCTATAATTGTTTGGTATTTTATGTAAGATATACAAGAAGATTGGTGAAGGCTTAGTGAAGGTTGCAGGGATCCACTGGATGCGAGACGCACGGGACCGGTCAATGTGGCGAAGCTTGGCGAAGGCATATGTCCAGCAGTGGACGTCTTTCGGCTGATATGATGATAAAGAAGATGATGATGAATGTAGGAGCTCACCCTTAGATAGTGTCTTCTGCCACCAACAGAACAAAAACACATTCATGAAGAGCTATATTTTCTATTAATTTTTCTGGCTACTTTGCTCACGAGAAAGTCAAAAATAATATTCCACGGGATCATGGTACTGATATACAAAAGAAGTTATTTTTTTATTTGTGACCCGCACAGAAGACCACGATAAAATATAAAACAATAAAAAAAATACAAATTTAAAAAAGGAACCCCGTGCTAGATTGAAAAGGTTCCCATCTCAGTATGTGCAGTGAACAAACAAAGTTTTAATAAAATATATACAAAGAACATTTATACAAAGTCCGATTTCAAATCTTTCACGATTCAATGCAAGTCGGTTGTGGAATGCATTCCCTGTTGAAACAAGACGTGCTCAAACACTGGCAACATTTAAGAAAATGGTGTATGTATACCCTTCATTTCTCTATGATTTTTATTCTTCTCCTTTCTCTGTTATATATTTCATATGTATTTGTATATTAAGTAATATTGTATGTTTGTATTTTATGTTATTATGTCTTGTACACTGACAGCCCTAAATGCTTTTCCTATAATTCAATCCATCCAAAGGCTGTCTGTAAGAGATTGCCTAGTGCGATAAGACCGCCCATAGTACACTTGTGTTTGTGAACGTTTGTATCCTGTATGCTTTTGTGTTGTACAATAAAGTATATAATAATAAATAAAATAAATAATAAAATGTTTCGTTCAAATCCATTCAGCTGTTAAGCAGTAAAAAATTCCGCATTTATGATCATAGAGATATAGATATTGTCAGGACATTTATCTGAAATACCCAATCACCCCTGACTGAAATAGTTGAGTCCTTCAGTAGAACAATAGCTTAAAACCAGAACACCAGAGTGTGTACAAGGCACAAGTGACCCAAAATCGGGGTGAGTGCAAAGTTTTGGCACAAGAGTACGTCGGTAAATAATATTAAAGACTTTTCTTCTATATCGGCTCTTTATTCTTTCGTTAGTTTTTTGTTTTGAGTGTTGTGACACAAGCAAGCTGAGTTTTTATGGCAATGGATTACTAATTCGAGTGAAAATGAATGGGTTATAGGCGGCAGGTTACTTAGCGCAAATAATAGTAGATTATTGCATCGAGCGCAAAGTGAGTGATTAATGCATGAGTGTTATTTTGGTGCCCGAGTAAATTAATATGAGTGCATTAATTACTCACTTTAGCGAGGTGCGTAATCTACTTTTTTTGCAACTACCAATCTACCTTTCATCTATTTCCATTGTTTTATACTTTTCTTGCTAAATATGAAGTACCTACCTTGTTTTACAATGGTACGAAATGCGGGGCATTTTTTTTTCGCCTAATTGGTTTTATTCAACCGATTTTATTTTCAGACAGTACCTTTTTGATCTAATGCATACATTTTATATTAAACTTAATGGGAGATATTAAACCCCTGTGGTAAATGTATATCTAAATAAAAATAAAAAACAGTGCATCAATGAAAAACTGTGCAATAATAAAATTTCATAAAACATTTCTGCACTGTTTTGGTTCTAAGCAAAAAATACGTCCTTTGTGATAGGGTTTGTAGTGATTAATGATAACATTACTACGTAATTGACAGAATCCTCATTTTCTTTCTTACTTTACAATCATTATTATTTACATGGTGGATTGTTTAGTTTAATGTCAAAATATTTATTATATTTGGTAAGATACACTGTTTGTTCCTTATGAGTTTGGTGTCATGGTTTGGATATTACATATACCTGATTTTGAAAAATAAAACCTTTATTTTACTCTTGTATATTTTCGCTAGAAAATACAAAAGGCACCTTATTATGAAAAATAACCTAATTAAATAAGGGCGAAAAACGTAAATAATAATTATAAGCAGGTGGATTTAAAAAAATATAGATTTAAACATTCTTAAAAGAGTTTTCTAAAAAAAAGGACACAGACAGATCTTTAATTTGAGAATTCTACCTAATAGTTTGAACCTGGCGAATAACAGAGCTGTCCGAGTAGCTACATACTCATGGTCGGACAAAATCTGAATGGTTGAGACTATTGTTATGACATGAGTTGCCGCAAAGCAAGATAAAAATAAATAAAAATAGGCACAAAAAAAGTTAATTAAAAAAATTAAAAACCTGACTGCTTGAAAAGCGAAATAAAAAGACGTAAACATAGAGAAAATCATGCTGTGCAGTCGGAGGATACATCTGGTTTTGGTCAGCCAGCTCGCGAATATGTTATATATAACTTTTTAGTTTTTATTTCGAATTTGGTACCTTTAAACATATAAGTGTTGTATATTTTTGAAAACAATTCTTACTCGTACTTAATTTTGATCCCCACAGGATGGGTATGGAAGAATAAAAAAATTGGGCCCTCACAATATAGCGCCCAAAATCCGCCATTTTCCAATTTAAAATGTAGCCAGTGACAGTGACAATAGCAGGGTTAAGACGAATTGATTGACGTAAGAACTATCAAAATCGGCCAACGGCGTAGAACGCCACATAGGAACAAACATACATACATAAATAGACTGATAAACACATTACCCTCCTTCGGCAGTCGAGTAAAAAGACGTACAGCAACCCCGTTAATCACCATATTATCACAACTTTATCACCGCGATATCACCGTAATGTCTTTGTATCACCGCGCGATGTTTACGACGTGTATTGAATGTTAATTCATCACCATCGGCTCGGTTTTATTATCGGGTTTAAATGCGTTGATTTAAAGCATTAGTGTGGTGATTGTGTTAGGGAGTGGGTACACTACCTTTAACATCTGATCTAAAGATTTTTTTTACAAAAATGAAAAAGCAAACTTTTTTTGTTAATTTAATTTAAAATATAGATAATACTTTTAGGGCATTTCGTGTTTTTTATTTAATAAAAAAAAAATTGTTTCAAATGAAATGATAAAAAATGGTAATAATGGTAATCCCACTCACAAACTAAATTAACAAAAAAATTACGACTAATTAATTTGCACGATAAATATATCGGTTTTTCTAAATCAGTTTACTCCACAAGAACAATACAAACCTACTTTTAATGGAATTAAGATAGTCACCAAAATGTTTAAGCCTGTTTTAAAAAGAAATAAAGTGTCCAAAAGTTGTCTTATCTCTTCTTTAGAGATAGTTGAAAGTTTTATGACTTCTTAAATCAGATTATGTTCGCTTATTCAACTGTATTGTCACAGATAATGTAGACTTTTGAAAAAAGTTTAGTCTCTTAGGGAATTAAATTTTAAGACGATTTTTACCCAATTTTTCTTTTGCTATTTAGTCTGTTGGAAGACGCTGGACAACTTATCTAAATATTTTTGCGTTACATTTTTAACTTTTCAAAGTTACAAAAGTCTAGAGGTCGCATCAGAACTTTAAATAAAATAAAAACAAGCATGTTAATTGCGTCACACACTAAATCGCATTTTCTTTCATAATTGAAGGCAATTTCTGATTCATTACTTAATAAGTTTAAAAAAAAAATTCGCCGACGATATAAAGAATGCGTTGAATGCAGTTGAATTTTCAATAAATCCATTGCCATCGATTGGGTCAATTTTGCGTTATGCAATAACCCAGCTTTTATTGCTGGTAAAAACAAAAAAGAACTACAATGTGAGTGGGTGTGGGCCATTGCGGGTTGGCGGATGTCTCATGTCTTTGAATTTTTTGATTTAGGTCCGGTTTCCTTCACCGGTTTGAGAGTAGTGGTAATGAAATAGTTTACACAAAGTAAATGACCTATCTGGGTACAAGTACAAGTTGTAGGTAGAGGTTTCGACCACGACTTACAACTTGTAAATCACAGTCCAGGGCCACCACTTCACTAGTGTAAACGCTTCTTAACAATAGCGTGACCAAAAAACCAATGTGTTGTTTCCATAATTATGCCCACTTCTTAATGCAGTGTAGTAAAGTGCATCTGATTATGTTTAATTAAATTAATCTTTTGAAGTGCCCGTATTTCAATTAGGGACGTACCTACTTATCGATTGTAAAACGATTATTCGCATGTTTATACGAGTGGTCGAATAATTGGAATAATTCGGTCTCTTGGTTGGCATTGAAATGAGTTGGTACTTGGAAATCATTAGGTAAATAAATTATTTACGGTTGTAATTCATTATTATTGTTTTGATAAATTTTAAAAGGGTTATGCTTGGAGTCTCTGTAAGGGATTTAATCTAGTACGAGGTTATCAGGTAAAAGCAGTGGTGGCCCAGTGGAAACGGTCCCGACTCGTTTCATAGGTCGGGGGTTCAAAACCAGGATCACCACTGCTCAAAAAAGGGTAAAAGCAAAACATCTTGAGGTAATTGGCATGTCCTACAACCAAAAATCCCAGATCCATCAACACGCATTGAGGCCACGTGGTGGATTTAGACCACGTACGTACATTTACCAAAGTTTTACAGCTCACTTATTTTTAACCCAAGATAATATTATACCGGGATGAAAAATAGCCAGAACCATTCCAGACTAAAAATCAGTGCCAAATTTAATCCAGATCCGATTAGCCGTTCTGACGTGACAAACATACATCCCACACACACATCCAACCAAACTTTCACATTTATAATGCTAATAAGACTGAAACTAAGACCGATGTGGTAGACGTATTCTTAAGCAAAGAGCGGGAATATATAACCTAAGGTAGGACACCTTCCATCCAGACAGTTCAGGGGAATGATGTGTATCTGCAGAGACCTTTGTACAACAGTGGACTGCTGCATGATGATGAAGATCAAAATTATTATTGGTAAGAAACATCAGAGCTAGTTAACTGATGCGTGTATTTCAGATAGCTTGGAGATAGAGACTCAGATTCTAGACTATCCAAAAACCAATCGATTTATTAAAATAATTGTTTGGCCTTTGCAATAACTTCACAGCACCTACATAGGTTAGATGAAAATCTTCAAACTATCATCCTGAATTTTGATTTTAAATCTAAAGAACCTAATACCTCATAAAGAGTTTAAGACGGTACCCTGACCAAAAAATCGGCATGAGATATGAGCATTCCTATTGGTCTAGCGGCACTGGTGGCGCATGAATTACAGTAGTGAATACGCCCAGATTTTAAAATAAAATCTTTATAAAATCGAATTTGGGTCTTTTGAAAAAAAAAAATCTACAAAAATGTTCGTTATTAAATTGTCTATCCATTAGTCTTAGTGTACAAAAAGTAATTAATGAACACTTTACGAGGAGATGCATAATATCAATATTATTTCTCATTTTTATATTTTTTTGGAAGGAGATTAGTGAAATATATACAACATTTAAAAAAAAAACTAAATCTACCATTTTAAAATCAATAATATGTAGAATTTTAATGTATTTTTATTAATTGATATTTCTTTTTAAATTACGAGTAGATAGCTCCTAAAAACAGCACGAAAAACGGCTTGCGCGGCGTTTTGCTCGGGGTACCGCCTTAAGTCGTTTTACGGAACCAGAGTTAACGCGTGAAAATGTTTTTATTATGCCGTTACCAATTTATTACTATAATATTTTTATGATAACTCCCTTGGTTGCACGGTTACAATCCGACTTTTATGTCCCTAATGAAATATTACTGGTCGGAAATTAACTATAAAAAATTGAATTTATTGATTTTATGTACACCTGTTACAGAGATTTCTCTAAGAGAAGAAGTTATAATATAAAGCTGGATAAAGTTTAAGTCCTGACTTACTTGGTTGTGGAGCTCAGATAGACAGTCGCTCCAGGTGAAATACTGATATTCTACTGCATCTGGTCAAACTGGAAGCATAGTTAACATAAAAAAACTTTAACACAAAAAAAAATAAACGTACTTCCGAAACAAGTTATTTTTCGCTATGTAGTGTTTACTAAATAGCGAAAAATAACTTTTTGTCGATGACAAAACGAAAAAAAAATTGGTACCAAAGACTGAATGAATCTCACTGAATGTAATTTGCAAGACAGTATTTTTTTTGTCAAAACGGTTTTATTGTTCTCTTTTAATTTTTGGTACCATACATCACCATGAAAATCATTTATAGCCAGAGGCTTCTCATAACAATTCCAACAAGCCTAAACACGACTGGGATACGTTGTTTTATTACGGAGTTCCGGTGCCTACCTTCATCACCAGATCAGTTCAACGGTACCATTTTCATTAGAACCACCATTTCATTATATTTGCCTCATAACAGTAATTTAACTATTCGAGATATCTTAAACCCAAAACAAACATATCATTGAGGAGTTCCAGTGGCCATCTTTGGTCTTATGCCATGTTGATGAAAATACCGAAATCGCTACGTATATGACTATAAAATTTAGGAGTTCTCTCGATTTCCATTGGATCCCATCATCAGATCTTGACATGATAACCATGGGACCATCTGGGATGTATATTTTTTTTTTAAACAAAAGAAGAATTTTCCAAATCGGTCCAAGCGTTTTTGAGTAATCGGGGAACAAAAATAAAAATAAAGATTCCGACGAATTGAGATTATTCTCCTTTCTAATTGAAGGTTCCTTATTGTCCCGTCTAATATTCTTGACAATTAATATTTAAAGATTTTGGTTGATTGATACCAATCGTAGGTTCATTCTTGTTTTACAACTACCAGGTCCTAAGTACTAAGTATTTTATTTTGGTTCATTTTAGCATTAGCAAAAAAGAAAGGGTGCTAATTAAGGCAGCTTCTTTAAAATGTCATTCTCGTCTGCAAATATATTTAGTTGTCTAATTAATTAATAGGTCAGCGACAAACTTTTAGCGTCTAATAAATGGTTTATAAGCGACCATATATTGTAAAACAAGCTACTGTTAATATGACGCAACATGGTGATAATTCTTAAGCAACTAAATTTGTGATATGTCTACTCATTGCTAGCTTCTAATAAGTGTATCAACTTCATCTATAAAATAATATCAACGTACTCTAATTTCATAGAGTCACCTTTATTTTTATACTTTAGCATAAGTAATTGATGAGTGAATCTACTATATTTGAACATAAAATTTCCTTATTATTGTCATCAAATAATGGTCAATAAAAGCTATAATTTCATGTATTCGCCTATCTATTTATAATGTTACCATAAGTAATTGACTGTTATACCTACCCAAATGAACATACAAAAAATAGGGTGGTATTTAATACTTTAACTGTAATTCCCCTTTTTTCAATCAAAATATTCGAAATTACTACCAAAAATACTGAATTGCACACTAAATTTGCTCATCAAATAAATGAATTATACTATACTGCTAGATCTTTAAAGCTTAACTGTTTTACTGAATAACTATCTGTTAACTAAAAGTAAATCTAATAATTCTTCGAGTGCAACAAAATATTTAAGTTTTAAGGGAGGGGGGGAAACGAAACAAAGTCGACGGAGCCCCGCTGCGCAGGGCTCCTATTTCTGTCTGCAGGGTCTAAAGTAACCTAACATGAAGGAGATGACGGGAGCTGAGTTCGCTCGCTTTGCTCGCTCACTTCAGCTCTCGTCATCTCCTTCGAACCTAACCTATCCGTGTCGGGGTGCCCTAAGCTCCCGAGCTCGCTTCGCTCGCTCTTGGACTAATTCACATTTATTTTATATTTAATTGAATAATTTGTGTGTTGCAAACTTTCACGAAAAAAGAATATGATTTATTAATTTAGTTGTTGAATGAAAAACTTTGATTGCTAATTTTGAGGCTGGAATTTGATTTTATTAGCAGACAGATGTTGAATCTCTAAAATATATAAAGTAGCTCACTTACAACATTAGTCGCTGAGTTATCAAATCAGAAGTAAATATATTTATCGGTAGCTCGGAGTCATATTAATTTACGCTCGTAAATTGACGCTGGTTTTTTGATATTCTGTTGGAGTAGTAAAGATGATGAATTAATATAATTGAAGCTGTTCTATTAACTCGTCGCCCACATATAAAAAAAGACGCTAGGTTGCAGGTGCTAAAGAAAACTTTTGTTGCCGCACATATAATTTCCCAAAAAGAAATACCTAATTCCATTCTAAGAATTGTTATCATGAAAGCATATAATAGTAATTTTCGATTTAAACAAAATTAATTGCATATATTTTTCTAATAACTTGGAATTAATTCTTTCTGGACATTAATACGCATTATCTCAAAGCATGGACAACATTAGATAGAAACCAATCAATATTGCTAGTTCCCATGGCAACCCGTATTCCAGTAATATACAAGTATTATAATAAAACTTGATTAGGTACCTACTGTGACTATTATCTTGTACATGGTGTTTCTTAAATAAAGCAAAATAAAAAAACAAAATTGTGACTCTTTCATGTGTCTGTTTCTTACGTTTTCTCGCCTAATGCTGGAGTCCCTCAGGGGTCGGTACTCTCATTAACTTTATTCGTGCTGCACATTAACGATCTGCTAAAACCCGGCACTACCCCGAACCCGTTCTGGGGGCCTTTAAGTCAAGAGTGAATAGGTTACTTCTAGGCAAGCGTCCTTCACCATAGACCACATCATCGCTTACCATCAGGTGAGATAGTGGTCAAGCGCAAGATCACAAGATTATAAAAAAAAACCGCTGATCTAATTCTGATGAATTTTAATATAGAAATTAATTGGACCTTAAAAAATATGCATATGGTAGATACTTTTTTATCCCGCTAGTACGTTCACTTGGGATTATTTCCAACTGCACTGCGGCCAAAGCTGCTGGTAAATGCTAGTTAAAAAATAAATGTTATAAGTATTACTGCCGTAATAATTTAAAGCGTTCGGCTTTGCTTTCATGTCTTATTTTACAGAAAACGTGTAATTTTCCGAGATAAGATACGCGGTTTTTATTGCTGTACTTGTTTCTTGTTTAGCTTTCTGTCATCATACAGCATCATCATTTTAGCCAAAAGACGTTCACTGCTGGACATAGGCCTCCCCGAAGCGTTACCACATTGATCGTTCCTGAACATCTCGCATTCGCTGGCCTCCCGCAGCCTTGACTAGGTCATCGCTTCACCAAGAGGAATCCCTTCCATAGTTGCGTCTACCGACACGCAGTCGCCCCTCCAGAATTTTTCAGCCACACACAACGACCATCCGTTCTGCGAGAAATGTGCCTTGCCCACTATCACTTAAGTTTGGCAATTGTTCGGGCTATGTCGGCATTAGCATCATTTATATATCATCGAGCCTTTATATAATAAAAAGACCTCACTATTGGTAGGTTTAACGAGATTATAGAAATGTTAATATTATAACAATTCTACGGATAAAGGTCGCCGTTTTGTGTAGAAATTTTATATAGTAAAAACAATAAAAACATGGTCGAAAACTCTACAAAAAAGGTAATTATTAAATATATTTGCTTATACTTTTCAATAAGTTTAAAGAAATCGAATAAAAATTCTAATTGAGAATTCTATCTTTGGGTTCCAGTTGATTAGTGTTTATGGTGACATCGTCAAAATTTTGACATTTATATATTTTACTAATGCTACAACTCATTCTACTTATTTTATAATTTTATGAATTGTGTAATGTTCCACATAAACGTACTAAGTTTTTGACCAAGAGTTGTACATATTACAATTTAGATTTATAATAAATTATATTTTATTTATCTATCTATCTGACCAATCGATATCCATCCATTAATTAACCTAACAAAAAAAAAAATTATCCAACAAAAAGTACAACCCAAAAAGAATACACGCTGTATTCCACCGAAACAGATTCATTAAGTGTCCGGACACACCTGTCGCCCCCGACCAATGGGACCCCATAGACACCACATAAATATTGGACCAAACCTTATCTGATACATCCTATGACGCTGGCAGGGACTTTGTCAAATTATTTTCGGTAAACCGGTATTTATAAAAATTCGGTATCCCGTTCTGCTGTGGATAAATTGATTGTTAGTTTGTTATATTAATGATGGTATTTTTGTTTGTCAAATAATGTAGCGTTTAGGTACGTAATTAAAATGGTTTGGGCAATTAAAATTATTTAACTGCTATTGACTTTGTTGATTGGTATTTTTGAGACTACTTATTTACATACCTCCTTAACGGTGAGAAGATTAGTCATGATCATCATCTGCCTGTTCTTATCCCATGTAACTTGAGTTTGGCACAACACGTTTTCTTCTTCCACTCTCCCCTATCAACCGTTCTTTTCATTTTTAGGGTTCCGTTCCTCAAAAGGAAAATAAGGAACCCATATAGGATCACTTCGTTTTCTGTCTGTCTGTTCGTGTGTGTGTTATCGTTACTCTACAGCGTTCTGTTTTTTTTTTTTTTTTTTTTTTTTTTTTTTTTTTTTTTTTTTTTTTTTTTTTTTTTTTTTTTTATACCACTTAGGTGGCAGACAAGCACACGGCCCACCTGATGGGAAGCGGTCACCGTGGCCTAGGGACGCGTGCAACACCAGGGGCATCACACTCGCGCTGCCGACCCCGCAAAAACCTTCTAATGCCCTTCTTGAAGAACCCCATATTGTAGTCGCTAGGGAAAACCACGGCAGGGAGATCATTCCACAGCCTAAGCGTGCGCGGAATAAAATTTCTTTCAAACCTTACAGTGCGTACTGCAGGCGGATGCAATGTGTGAGGATGAATTCCCTGCCTGTGGCGAGCGGTGCGATGATAAAAAGTGGCCGTGGGCATCATGTCGAACAATTCATCTGAACACATACCATTATATAGGCGGTAGAAGACGCACAGAGAGGCGAAATCTCTCCTCAGGCTAAGCGGCTCCACACCGCCCAAAAGTATGGGATCGTCGACTATCCGCAGCGCACGTCTTTGTACCGACTCGAAGGGGTCAAGCTGGTATGCAGGTGCCCCGGCAAAAAGGTGACAGCAGTACTCCATGTGGGGCCGGACTTGTGACTTATAAAGAATAAGTCTTTGCCCCGCAGTGAAGTACTGCTTCGCCCTGTTGAGCACTCCAAGTTTCTTAGATGCCAACTTGACCCTGTCTTCAAGGTGATTACGGTACTGGACGTCACTGGAGATATCGACACCAAGGATCCCAATACTCGAGGAGATGGTGAGTGGTGTGTTCAGGAATTGTGGCGCTACAATGAATGGGGTTTTCTTAGCGGTGAATGCACAAACTTGTGTCTTAGTGGGGTTGAATTGGACTAGGTTTAGTCTTCCCCAATCGGACACTCCTGTGAGAGTAGTCTCGATTTCAGACACAAGTTGTTCGCGACTTTCCTCCACTGCGGACCGAGGGAGGTTAGCCCGGCCCGTGTAAAATGCATCCCCGGTACTGTCATCTGCATAGCAATGAACGGAGTCAGCAGACAGCATGTCATTGATATGCAGCAGGAACAGGGTCGGGGATAGCACGGAGCCTTGTGGAACGCCAGCATTTATGTCCATGCGGTCCGAGCAGCTGCCGTCAACAACGACTTGAATGCTTCTGTTGGACAGAAAGCTGGCAATCCATTCGCAAAGTCCCTCGGGCAGTCCATAGGACGGCAACTTCGCCAGAAGACCTCTGTGCCAGACCCGGTCGAAGGCCTTCGCTATGTCCAGGCCGACCGCCAGTGCCTCACCCCCACTCTCGATGGCTTGCGCCCATCGGTGTGTGAGATACACAAGAAGGTCACCGGTTGAGCGACTGTGGCGGAAGCCGTACTGCCGGTCGCTCAATAAATCGTTTCCTTCTAGGTATCCCAGGAGCTGTGCGTTAATAACACGCTCCATTACCTTCGAGAGGAGGGAAGTGACAGCGATAGGCCTGTAATTGGACGGGTCTGTCCTGTCGCCTTTCTTAGGTACAGGGTGCACGAAAGCGGTCTTCCACGAAGCTGGGACTTGTCTCGTGGAGTAGGAAAGTGCGAAAAGACGTGTAAGCACAGGGCACAACTCTGGGGCACACTGTTTAAGCACCATTGCCGATATGCCATCAGGCCCACTCGACTTGTGAACGTCTAGGGATTTGAGCTCCCGCCGGACCACCCGTTGTGTGATTTTTATTTCTGTTAAAGAAACACCACACCAGGGTATAGTGGGTGGTACGGCATTCCCGTCGTTCATTGTCGAGTTTGACGCAAAGAGGTTACCTAAAAGATCGGCCTTCTCCTTAGCGCCATGGGCCAGACTGCCGTCGGGTTTAAGCAGCGGCGGCAAACAAGGCCGACAGAAATTTCCCTCGGCAGCTTTGGCGAGCGACCAAAATGCACGGGTACCCGACGGGTATCGCGCCAGCCGTTCACCAATTCTGCCGATGAAATCAAATTTGGCCCTAGCCGTTGCTCTTTTACTGGACCTCGAGGCGGCATTCAATTTCCGCTTCACTTCAGCGATATTTGGATCCTTGTTCGCAAGAGCCGTGGTCCAAGCCTTATAAGCAGATTGCTTGTTAAGACTAGCCTCTCTGCAAGGCCGATTAAACCACGGTCGCTTACTAGCCCCCGTAGCGATCCAGCGGTTCGGAATGAAGCATTCCATACCCGCTAGAATCGCCTCAGTAACTGCTGTTGCACAGGAGCTAGGATCTTCTGAAGTGAAGCAGAGCCGTCTCCACGGGTACGAAGCGAAGTATTCTCGCAATCCATCGCAGTCCGCTGACCTATAGTGCCAAACATGCCGCCATTTAACTGGCCGAGGTGGTTCTGGCCGAGCGAGAGGCACTTGCGTCCGGATGAGGCAGTGGTCTGAAGTACCTAGGGGTGCTTCCACAGTTATGGAGTATTCATCCGGGCGCGTAGTCAGCAGAAGATCCAGTAGAGAGCTTTTATGGGACTCGACATCTGGTATTCTAGTGATAGAATGAACCACTTGCGAGAGCCCATAGGTCAAGGCAAATTTATGAGCAGCCCTTCCCGCAAAATCAGTGACCGAGGACCCCAGCCACTCAATGTGATGAGCGTTGAAGTCCCCTAAGAACACTAAGTCCGCGGTGGGGTACTGCTCAATTGCCTTGTCCGCCTATCGCTGCAGGTGGTCAAACAGTTGAGTCGCGCCCAAGTCACCGCTATGAGACCTGTAGAGGCACGCATAGATACGGGTGTGGCCACCGTAATCCACACGTACCCACAAAGTGGACAGGTCCCTGTCTTCCAGGCCATTAAGACGGCGACAACAAACATCATCCCGGACGTACAAGCATACCCCGGCACGACTCAAAAAATTATGTTCGAGTTTGTACCCGGGGTACAGTAAGTAGGCTGTATCGGCAGGGCATGATATTTGTGTCTCCGTCAGGAAAAACAAGGTCGGCTTCGCGGTTTCTAAGTGGTAATGGACCGCATTCAGATTAGCATGTAGTCCCCTGATGTTGCATAAGTCCACTTGCAGAGTGGATGAGGATGCCGCTGTCACAACAGTTTTCCTTTTTCTATTAATGGCCATTTTCAAAGAGTGGGTGGTATGTGGAAGGTTAAGAGAGTCTCTGTGCTGACAACGCAGGAGACAAAGCAAGACTTCATGCCACCACCGACAAGTATGGGTTATGTGACCGGCTGGTGCGGCGGGCGGAAGGGCCCCCGGTCCCCCCCTGGATACTGTAATCGGGTCCACTCCGGTCTCCTCCTCCGGCACGACCACAGCACCAGGGACTTTGCACAGACCGCTGGTTCAGCCTCCTGGGGCGGAGATTAAGTATTCCCCAGGTTCGGGAACCGTACGAGCCTGCGGGCGGCCAGCGGATAACCGTTTCACCGGGTCTCCCTGACCGCCACACCAACATTTCACGCCCACACAAGTCAGCGATGATAACCCAAGCCTACGGTCTCTCCGTTGGCAGCACAGAATCCCTCCAGTGAGCTCTGGCTACCCTACTTACCGCCGGGAACACAACACGATGGTTATTATGGCCGTGGTCTTCTGTAGGGCGGAGGTACTTCCCCAGTCGGACAGCTCATTTCGGACGGGCGATACCGTCGTGTCCTACCTCCTCGAAAAGTTTATTCCTACAACTCCCTTTTATCTCAAAGAACGCTTTAAGTTCCTTCATGACACACATTCTAGACACTTGAGATCATCGGAGAATTTGAGACTTTTGATGCCTGCTCATTCTACTAAATTCTACAGTAAATCGTTCACGGTCCAGGCTGTTCGATTGTGGAATGAGTTGCCGATGTCAGTAAGACAAGCCCAGTCACTAGCATCTTTTAAAAATCTTGTCAAGAACCATTTCCTTTGTCTTTAATGCTTTTCTGTTTCTTCCATTTTTTTTTCCAATCATTGTTCAACCATTCTTTAATTCTTATTTTTTTAAATATAATATTATGTATGTATATATATTTGTAAGTTTGTGTATAGTATTTTATATAGCTATATAATGTTTATGTATTAATTTTTTTTTTGATATAACAGTACACCCTATCCTCTGTTTTTATCTTAAGTTCTTTAGTCCATCCTAAGGTTGTCTGGTAGATATCGCTGTCAGCGATAAGACCGCCTTTGTACCCATAGTATTAAGTTTTGTATAATATGTGTTATTTCTTTTTTTGGTGTACAATAAAGTATATTCTATTCTATTCTATTATATTCTATTCAAGACCTTTTTCTCTGGAATGCCTGGAAGTATCAAGTTGAAATCAATATCATATACTCAAGTCTGCAACCCATTGGAGCTGTGAAAAAAACTAACTTCTAAATCAAAGCAATCAAAAGATCACCCGTTTATGATGCATTTTTACAAAAGTCATATTAGTACAAAAAGTTGATATTCCGTCTGTCGAGACCTTTTTCTCGAAATGCTTGACCGAATTTCATTTTACCTAAAACTTTTCATCTATTATCGTTTCGTTTTTTTTTTACTTCATCGAAGTCACGTCTGCCGCTGTTTCAGTTGACCTATTATCAGTTCGATTTTGTTCGTTACTTTGACGTTTCATTTGGTCGAAAAACTTTTAACCGAAGTTACATTTAGCCGAAATAACATTTGTTCGGAGTATTTATTTTTTATATGCACATCAATTACGCATAATAAATAACGCCGAAACTGATAAACATTAAAACACTGAATATTTCTTACTGTAATACTAAGTGGTAGAGAAACAGGCGAATACAAATATTTGAAAGAGTGATTTGGGGGCTACCATTTCTGTCTGCAGGGTCTAAAGTAACTTAACATGAAGGAGATGACGGTAGCTGAGTTCCCTCGCTTTGCTCGCAGACTTCAACTCACGTCATCCCCTTCGAACCTAACCTATCCGTGTCGGGGTGCCCTAAATTCTCGAGCCCGCTTGGCTCACTCTTGGACTAATTCTTTGAGACATTTTATTATTAAAAATGTCTAATACATGACAGTTGTTAATAAATCATTTGCATAAAAATTCAATGTAAATACGTAAACACAGACAAGACTGCAAATTCAAATTCAAATTCTTTATTGCGAACTAAGTGTACAGAATTTTGATGATGTTAACATAAAGTTGGTGAGTGTGAGTCGATTTTGTAGCGATTCGTTTCTGTCAGTTAATTTTTGTAGCATAACATGTTGACATTTTATGGCACTATTTCAATTTTAAATTGAAAATGCTACCAAGTAACCGGCTAAATATTTGTGACCAAATAATGTTCCGTAAAATTTTGTTTCTGTGTGGTGAAAATATGGCAAATGACAAGTAAAATTTCAAAATTTAAAATCCCCCGGCACATTTATCCTGCGAAAACACCCCGATTTAAACAGTAAAACGCCCATAACTTTTGAACGGCTGAACCGATTTTATTCAAACATAGCTAAGAACACTCTCGCCAAATTTACCTTTCAAACAAAAAAAACTAAATTAAAATCGGTTCATCCGTTTAGGCGCTATGATGCCACAGCCAGACACACAGATACACAGATGCACAGATACACAGATACACAGCAACACACGTGAAACTTATAACACCCCTCTTTTTCCGGCGGGGATTAAAAATAGTTCAAAAGAGGCTTCGGCCAAAAGCAGAAAGTTATTTTGTAAATCGGTGAAATGTTGTTCGGTAAAATAATACATATACCACATGATACTTTGTTGTTCTGAAAATATGTCAAATAATGCATATAACAAAAAAGACGTCGGTCAATATGTTTCGGTAAAATGATATTTGAACAAAAAAAAATTCGTAAAAGTGATCGCTTCCCAGAATTATGGAATACGGCAATAAAGGCAAACTTTGACAGGTTCATAACATAACCTATAAAAATGTGTATTCCCACTTTTTTAGCGGTGTAGCTTTGAAAAAAAAAAGAACACCCGGTTTGGTACATCCTGGTACAGCACACAGAGGCATATTTCGAGAAAATTTAAAACTGAATGATAGGTTACAAAATGTATGGAATTGACAGCTTTCAATACCCATAGCGACCATGCGCCACGTGTCGTGAAAAATCGGCCAAGTGCGAGTCAGAATCGCGCACGAAGGGTTCCATACCATAATCGCAAAAAACGGCAAAAAAGCACGTTTGTTGTATGGAACCCCACTAAAATATTTATTTTATTCTGTTTTTAGTATTTGTTGTCATTGCGGCAACAGAAGTACATTATTATTTATTGTTTTAACCCTTAGGGTACGGAACCCTAAAAATGGCAGTTTAGATACTGATTGGTAAACTGACCGCGACTTATATGGATGTGCGGGCACAACAGTTAATTTTGTCCCTCAGTCAAGCTTACCTTTTCGTTAGAGCAATGTTCAGTTCTTTAAGAATTTCAGTAATTTTACCTAATTATTTCGGTGATTTTAGTGTTTAAGGAACCCTCGGTGCGCGAGTCCGACTCGCACTTTCTTTTCATAAAAATATTAGTTAAATATAATTTTAGAGATAATTAAACAAACCATTATGTCGATCAAAGAATCACACTAATACTGTGAAGGCGAAAGTTTGTAAGTGTGTGTGTTTGTTTGTATGTTTGTCACGCTCAAAAAGCTGGACAGATCTGGATGTAATTTAGCACAAGGGTAGACTACAGTCAGAAATAGCACTTAAGATACTTTTTATCCCGGGCACAGGCTCCCTTGGGATAAATTTCAACAATCACGCGGGCGAAGCCGCTAGCAGAAGGTAGTCTAAAAATATAGGGCAATTCTTAAATAATGTTATGCTTAAATGGCGTTTTGGGTCTCGCAAAAACAGTTAAGACATACAACAATAATCGGATTACAAAGCATTAACTTTAAAACATCTAACATGCTCAAACTCATCAGAAATTCATTTGAAAATAAAAGCGACAGCGAGGCATGGTTAAATAAGGCGCTGTACAAAGAAAACGGAAGATTTTCCTCTGAAACAATAATGCAGAAAGCTGAAGGAAGTGCACGAATTATGTTGGGTAGAGGTGGGTATTTGGATGTGGCATTATTTATGTTTTAAAGTGATTTTGCCTGTACGTACGTTAAATGGCTTAAGTGGGTTTATTTTATACTATTACCATCATCAAATCAGCCGAAAGATATCCATTGCTGAATATAGACCTTACCCAAGAACCGTAACGTCATCTGGTCCTGGGTTTCTTGCAACCAGAACATAACATTTCTACAGCTTTCATGAGATAGGAGAGAGGCCTGCCAACGTTACCCCTATAATGTAGTGTAAAAATCTATTGATATACGAAGAATTGTCTCACATATATATCGAATAAGGCATTGCAATTATGTAATTTATAGGCATACCCACATTTAATTCCTTAGTTATCAATCTTTCAGGCAGTGACTAATAAGCGACTTGTATCAAGCGCAAGTTCGGTCATGCATGGAGTACTGATCTCATCTCTGGGACGGATCTGCCAAGTATCAGCTGGATGCACTACAGTTGATCGAAAAACGGGCCAAGAGGCTCATCGGCAATGAGATACTGGTCGAGTTTAGGCTCCAGAGCCTGGCACATCGGTGTCAAGTTGCCAGACTGTCTGTTTTTTATCGGTTACATTTCGGGGAGTGTGCGATGGAATTGCATGAACTAATTCCTCCTAGCCCGTTCCAACATCGGACTACAAGACGTATGGCGGTGCGTCATCGGTACATGGTGGATATGCCACCCATATGCACCAAACGTATTGGGAATACTTTTATTATGCGCCAGAGTCTGTATTTCCTGATAGCTACAACCTTGAACATAGTCGCCGAGTTACCAGTCTATCGGTTTCTTATCGGTTACATTTCGGGGAGTGGTAGCTACAACCTGGGACTCTTTAAGTCAAGAGTGAATAGGTTTCTTCTAAGTAAGCGTTCTACATCGTCGACCACATCATCGCTTACCATCAGGTGAGATAGTGGTCAAGCGCGAGCCTATTAATATCATACACATTTTTTTTTTGACATGACAAAAGACTCCTGAGTGCAAAGGGCGAAGCTTTAATTCGATATTTAAACTTGACAATACCTAAAGGAAAGCGGCTCGGTTTATTTTCTATCAATACTACCACATTACGAAAGCACATCCATTCACACTCCTTACTCCCAGAATGTCACAGACATTTGCAAAACGCGCCAGTCCCTGTAAAGTGAACGAGTCCTTTGAGCCGGGATCACCTTAGAAATCCTGTGTGAAACGAACTGAGGTATGACTTAGAACATGAATACTAGAAAACTGTTCTCCGACTATTGTTAGCTTTGCTCTGAGAACCCAAACAAAGTGACATTCTATATTTAACCATCATAATCATTTCAGTCTAAAGTCGTTCACTGCTGGACGCCACAAATAATTTAACCATGAGAGAACTTTGTGAGACCAGCCCCCCTAGCCAAGTTACAAACGTTTCGTATCGAATCTCCTTCTACAATCGTTAACGCCTTCTTTTCGTATGGTCTGACCACGTGACTTAACGTTCAGATGTGTCATGCCGATACATTGATTAGTTTCTACTAGCGTTATCGATTATAGATTGTCAACTTGATTAGGGAGACTGCACTAGGACTGTCGTCGTGGCTATGTTCTGTTCGAAACACAGCATATAAATTAAGCATTGAATATGGAATCACCAACACGAAGAAGAAGAAGTGTTGCGTTATCGAACGATCTAGTGTTTTTGCATCCAGCAGACTTCCATGGCCTTCACCAGGTCATGAGCCCACTTTATGGGAGGCCTCCAATGCTAAGTCTTCCAGTACATGATCTCCACTCCAAAATATTTTTGTTCCCATTAACTATCCGTTGGGCAAGTGTTGTATTAGGCTGAGGCCTCATTAATGCGTCGCGTTGCATCGTCACAACGGATCAATGCATAGTAAGCCACACCTGCGTTGCGATAACGTACGACGTCGCAACGCAAGAGAAAACTGGCCATCGTGGCGTCGTCGCACCGGAGCTCCGACAGCACAGCGCATCACCTTTCCCCGCTTCGTCTCTCGTACGTCAATCCGAAACGTCGCGAGCGACGACGCAACGCAAAATGTGGCATGTAATAAAAAAATAATGTGTAACCCAACGCAACGTACTAATTAGGTAGCAGCCTAATGTGTGAATCAATCTTTCAGCTTATCGCCGAAAGCCGAACATTCAAAAATTTATGGATTTGACATGCGCTTTCAAAATATACCCAACAATCATTTTGGACTTTTTAAAAATCATTGTCGCTAATAGAATATTACTTTATCTTGAGCCCCTGAAGGATAGACTTCTCAAAAAAATAAAATTAAATGTTAAAGAAAATTAATCCAATTATTTTAAGATTCCGATTTGACCTTTTGTTATTCATTATTGAATCGTGTTTGACCTTTAAGATGTTTACACAAAAACTTCCTGTAGGAAAAAGAAGCAACAATTTGAATAAAAAAATGAACCTTTGACTCAAGGCGTCAGTCGAAGTAGCAAAATGATAATAATCGCCGCTAGAAATCTCAACAAACTAAAAAGATAACTTATTTTTCTAAAGACCTACCTATTCCAAAGATCAACAAGGATTTTATTACTTTCCGTTTCTCAGAAAACGGTAAAAACTCTTCATAAATACTATCTCCGATTCGCGGCAGAATGCCAGTTGAGCGAATATCATATTTCTTTGAGAAGTTACTACTAAACACAAATGCTTCTTTAGCTAAAAGAGCGGGCTCGTCTCCTCATATTTTATTCTAGGACAAACTGGGCAAACTGTAAGTTTCACAAAAGAATTTCACTTGTAATGGAGAAACAGATTTTAATTTGAATAAGGAAATTGTTTTTAGCCGTACTTTATTGTTGGTCACCAGAAAATACATGGTGTCGTTTTTGTTTTTTTTTATTCTGATGATGGAACGAGCTGTAAAAGAGTAGTTCATACCGTTGTAAAAACTGCCCATTTGGTGGCGTATCAACCTAAATTTTTCCTAAATATATACGGGGTTGGCTTCCAGTCTAACCAAATTCAGCTGGATAGCAGTATATTGGAGCTTGGAGATATACATGGAGCGACTATCTATCCTCCATAACCCATTAACTGGGCATCACGTATACTCCTTGGTAAGACTGCATGTGTGACTGCAATTTACACACATGCAGTCTTACCAAGGAGTATACGTGATACCCAGTTAATGTTTAGCTCTAGACAATGTATCGACGATGACGTGGCGATAATTATGGTTAAAAACGTCACGTGACCTATACATGCTAAGTATTATATTATATGTGCCAATACCATACATTTTGTTTCGATAGACGTTTTCTCTGAATAGACAGCGATTGTCAAAATGATAAAATGTTTTGGATTGACCATTAAAGTAAAGTAAATGTTTATTTGCATGGATTGTTGGTACAGTAAATAAGATGTGACAGTTAAAATATGGGGGATCCTTGGACAATCTACCATATATTAGGCATGCAAACATTATTTAATGAGATGCTATCTTTTATGATGATTATCTTTTATATATAACAACAGTCGGCACTATGGTAGCGTTTGTATATCTAATACATTTAGACTTTTGACAGTCGTAATCGTCGTAATTCAAGTTAAAACTACTAGATGACCAATAAGAAAACACGCGTAGAATTTTAAAATTAGGTATGGTTCTCGCCAAACTTCTGGGCCGCCCTGAAGTTGGTTTTTTCAGATGCGCAAAGATTTACTACTGCGCAGCGATTGTAGTCAACTTCAGGGCGGCCAAGAAGTTTGGTGAAAACTATACGATTTTCTAGCGCAAAAGACTTTTTCTATTCTATGTATAGTTACTTGACTCAAAACATGCTTAACTTATTAAACATTGCTGCTCACGCTTTAACGCAGACTTCAGGATTCTGAAATACATACCGTAGTAAAAGTATAAAATATGCTTATATGAAACACCTCTGCTTAACCTGAGGTGTAATATGAAACAAGATAATCTCCAACTCCGTTATTAACTCGTAGCCTATATAATATATGTTACCAATTCTCCATGCATGTAGTTACAGCAAGGTCTTCGGTGTATACGCGGTTCAAGTTCATAAGAGAGAGCGATTTTGTCTAAAATTTTCTTTTTTTAAATGTCGTTTTAATCTGCCTATACCCCATTTGAAATAACATTAGAAATTTTTACAACCCCTTTTTACAGTCCGTTCAACCGATTTTGAGTTCTATCCCGTAAATATAAGGATGGCATAAAAAGCATAAACCTGTTACCAAAACTAACTGTTTAATACAGCTGCCATTTGTCATATCACCAACGCATGATAAGTCAAAATCCGTTGAACCGGTGTAAAATTGGATTATTTAAGTGTCTAATGTTATCTTCTGTTCTGTTGGGGGTTTTGCTTTCAGTCTAACTACATGTAGCTGAATAGTAGTATATTACATAGAGAAACGGCCTCTCTGACCTCTAAAACCTAGTACTGAGTAACAGAATATGCCTTGGCCACAGACTTATGGTCCTGCCGATTTGTAACCGCTGTCACACACTAATGACAACTGGTACTAATAATGTTTAACATGCTTTCCCAGATACGGTACTCGGTATGAAAACGCATGGTCCGCCATCCTCGGACTAATTGCAGCAAGCGTAGCTTAATCCTTACATAGTATAAAACAAAGTCACCTTCCGCTGTCTGTCTGTCCCTATGTATGCTTATATTTTTAAAACTACGCAACGGATTTTGATGCGGTTTTTAATAGATAGGGTGATTCAAGAGGAAGGTTTATATGTATAATACACGCGCGCGAAGCCGCTGACAGAAGCTAGTGATCTGCGATAAAGTTAGTAAAGTTTTTAAGATTTATTTATTCGGGAGACGATTTATTTTTCAACTTATCTCTTTCATGCCAAAATTAAGTCACTAAAAGCTTCGATTTGAACTATTTCTGTCTGGTTTGAACACGTATCATCAATCGCTTTCCCTCGAAACTTGTACCACCACAACCGTAGTAACAGAACTATTGCAAGTCAAGCCGTTAACTGCCCACATGGGTTTCTCAGCGCCAGGAATTTGAATTTTATCACACAGCAATGTGCAAAGTGTACCAGACAGGGTTGTAGTTCGCCGTTGAGCTTATTATTTTTGAGCTGTTTCTGTTTCTGTTCTCGAGTGTGTTTGCTTTGTAATGCTCAATTTAACAAGAATGGGTTCTTAACAAAAACTTTCTTATTGCGTGAGGAATACAATGTTGGCTTTATTTGCTACAGTTTTACAGAGAGAAAATCCTTTGAAAACCATGCACAGCATTCACAGACTGGGCATGAGACCCAACATCGAAGAAACCTCATCTCATTCAATTGAAAAATCGTAGGTACTAGCGTATTAGCTAAATTTGTTTGCTAATGTACAATTCCGTCCTTCAGACCCCTTCAAAAAGTAGAGACATATCTTAAGATTGCCCTAGTTGACGGCACGAACTATTTTGTGCGCGGGATTAAAATGCATGCTATCTCATCCGACAACACGTGTGAAAGAGATATATGCTGTGATGAGCAGTAAAAAGCTAGTTCGCGCACGAATACACACTTATGCAAATTTGTAGCGAAATGGGCGAAATTTTATAAACTGGCCTTTGGGAATATGGATATCATGAATAAACGACTAAAATGTATCTGTTCAAAATACATTATTTGCATTGTTGAACTACTAATATATCACTGTATAATGACTTTTTTGCAAGTTTCCTTTTTTATGGTATTTATTCGCGCCCAAAGATCCGTTACAATTAGTGTTAAAATATGGAGCTTTCGTCGCTCATAACTTTCAAATTATTATTTTTTACTTTTTTGTTTCTATACTGGGAATAATGAGATAAATAGACACTTTTTTATTTTGAACGTACACTGTCAACCAGTAGAGTTATCACCAGATACGTTTGTATGGAAAAATGAGCGTCTAAGGCAACCTCAATATAATTTTATGCATTAGTATAATGTCATTATCTTATGGATTATAATCATGATGAGATATCCTTATTAATAAACTCACCTATCTTCGAACCACAATCACACCCTTAAACGTTTTCACAGACCAAGCCTCTAAAGTATTCCTTCTAATCAAGTATTTTATCCACACGGGAATCCGGTTGGTCTTTTACAGCGGAGACTACAAAAGCTTATAAATAAATTAAATTTCACAAGAAAACTCGAGTTAACTGCCTTTTCTTTTACCTTTAGACTTAAAAACTATGTATCCATTTTTAACTACTACTAAAATATTATGACATGGGATTTACATGGTAATACAGAGTTTCTATCGTCTATGTAGGGCACGGAGTGACTAGAAAATGGAGTACACAATTTGACCCAATACATTGTAGAATAATGTTTCAAATCAGATTTTCTTCGGATTGGCTAATAAAACGGTTATTCACCAATCATATAAAGAAAAAGATTTTTATTTTTGTAACGAATAAACTCAAAAACTACTGGACCAATTTTAACCATTTTTCACCAATAGAAAGCTAAATTATCAGGCAGTAACAAAGGTTAAAATTTATTTTCAATAAAAATTGAGATACTTAAGAAAATTGGCATAATGTAACCCAAAGTAGCAATATTCTGCCTATAAAATTCTACTTACTAGTAATTCTACCGGAGGACACGGTGGAGCATACGGTGGTGATCTGCCCCGCTTGGGCGGAGCACCGCCGTGTCCTCATGGAGGCGATCGGTGGTGGCAACCTCTCGCGTCCGGCCCTGGTCCAGGCCATGGTACGGAGCGAGAGGGCATGGGAAGCTGTCTCCTCCTTCTGCGAAGCAGTAATGCTTGCAAAGGAGGAGGCGGAACGCGTGAGGGAGACGCAAAGGAGACACCCTCACGTCACGCCCCTACCCACCGCAGGAGACGCCCCGAGCGTCGGGAGTCGCAAGCCGATTCCCGGCCACCGTAGGCACGGGCTTGCGGACGGCTAGTTATGGGTAGCTTACCGTCCGATAAGGACCAAGCCCGAGTTTACGGCGCGTAGTGTTCCACGCGCGCCTCAAAAAGATGTCAGCAAACGGGGCCCGATAGGGCCGATGCCTGTCTGGGTCGCGGATAAATTTGAAAGAGAGTTACCGCGGCCCTGGCGCAAGCATCTGAAGGAACACGGGTGGGTTTTAGTCAGTAAAAGTCTGACACGCCCTCCCGCTTCACCCAGAGCGGGTGAAGTCATTGGATGATTTCCCACCCAAAACAAAAAAAAAAAGACTTCTCAAGTCGGGATACATTTTTCAATAGCTGTGTGTCCGGCTTCTCAAGTCGGTTATCGCGTAGTATTAATTCTTTGTCAAATAAATAGTTTCATCATCGAGGGTATTTATGTAAAAGGTCTTAGACAAAAAAAAAAAACAAATTGGTAGATAGCGAGGTAGGTAGGGTAGGGTAGGTAGGTAGGGTAGGGTAGGTAGGTAGGGTAGGGTAGGTAGGTAGGGTAGGGTAGGTAGGTAGGGTAGGGTAGGTAGGTAGGGTAGGGTAGATAGGTAGGGTAGGGTAGGTAAGGTAGGTGGGTAGTTAGATAAGGTAGGGAAGGTAGGGTAGGGTGATCGCTAACGAAGCCGTGGGTAACAGAAAGTCACTAATATCAAGCCTGTATACAGCCTAGTTCAACAATGTAGTCACATAAAATAATACAATACACCTAAATGCACCTAAGAAGCTTAACTAATGCATAAATATAATATAACATAATTACATAAACACTAAAACGACACCAAGAAGAAGACATAAACACTCCATTTACTTCATCCTCTGTGTACTAAACCGTATTTGCATCAACGTCTCCGGGGACTTGCCACAGTCTACCTCTTACAATTTTTGAATTAAAAGAAAATGTAATGCAAAGTGTCACAGACACTCTTGATCCTAGCTTAGTTTTTTTATTCTAGAACACAGTTTTTGAATAAGCAATTTCTGTGATAAGGGATAAAATGTAATGCGTGGTAAGGTAATAAGGTTTCTTGTCGTAGTGTTTTTAGTTGCATACATAATAAGATGAATGGACTATGCAAAACATGATATTGCTTAAAATAGTTACTTATAGACTACTGGGCTGATGAATAATGGAGCATTATGGAAGACGAAGATCGCAAATGATTTCGGGTAAGGATCGGTGAATGAGTCTGTCGTCCATAATGAGTCTTTAAGGCTTTTTTTAACCCCTGCTAGGTTGCAAGTCCGGACATGGATCACAAATAATCAATTTAGAGATAATCACTAAATTGATTATTGATTGAATCGTACTAAAATTTCAGTAAATATTCATATTAGACATAGTCAAGACCAAAACTCTAACGACATTTAACAAAAACCAGACATACCCAAAAAAAAACCACCTTTAACATCATAACTGACACTACACCCGAAAAACAAGCAATAAGGCTTAAATTCTTAACTCCATCCAAGCTGTCGCCAACACATCAAATATTAAAATATACACGAATAACTAGGTGAAAAAGATTCACAATCTCTACATCTTTTATCCAACTGCGCTGTCCAATGATTTCTCGAGGGACCCAAGACGTAGCCATTTGACCGCGATTTGTTTTAAATTCTTAATAAACGGTAAAAAAAACTTGCCTTTGCCTTTTTTTTCTCTATTTTTAACTAGCTTTTCTTGCCTCGGGGGTAAATTATTTGATTTATTCAATAATTAAGTTGTATCTTCTTTTTACTGCTGTTGTTACCGGGTGTAAAAAGACGCTCGGGTTTGCATAATTAATTTGCTAGAGTAAGGAATAACGCTGAAATTGTTGAGGGCGATGGACTTGTATTTGTCACTTGTTTATCTTTAAGTTTTCTTTGGGTAGTTGCCAGAATTTGTGAACCTGAAAATGGTGGCAAATCATATTTAGTTTTTTATCCATTCACTGTTGATCATAAGACCGTCTGCAAATTGAACGCTCTCTACCAAAAATTCCTATAGGACCCTAGTGATCATTATAGTAATCAATTGCTATTAGTTTCCTTTCTTCTACTATAAAATACTAATTTAATTGGAGAAAAGAAACAACAGTTGCAGTCCCACTAGTTACAATTAAGAAACTTGCACATCAAACGTGGAACATTCAAAAACCCATTTAAAACTTTCATGAAATCCTTGCACCAAATCAGGTATTCCAATTAACTGTAATGACAGTGCAATTTAAAATCGCACCTCTACTAATCCTTCATTCCTTTTACTTTTTTAATTAGCGCCACAATACAAAGAGGCCCCAATTCAGGTCACAGCAATTAACGTATTTGGTTTTATTTCGTGCCTGTGCCAAATTTTGAAAAAAAAACGTATCTTGAATGCCCGCCAACATTCTCCAGTGTTAGATTAACTGATGTTAAAAGTTGGCAAGCCCTGGCCGTATGCCAATTGTTTAGCTTGAATGATTTATATAGATGTCGAAGCGATGTTGTTTATAAAAGTAGTGATGCTGAAGGGAACCTGAAAGTTCTTAAAGGAAATGTATTTTGAGTTTGCTTTTACCACGATTGGTTTCACTTGAAAAGTGCCTTTTTTATTCGTGTACTTTTTGACGTATAGGCATTGAACAGGCGTCCTCGAATTCGAGGTGAAAAAAGTGGAATGACGAACAGATTTTTTGCTCCGTTCTTCAGAGGTGACCAATCTTTTAAAAGTACCTCTGAGTTTGGCTTCATGGACACATTTATATCTAAAGGTCTCCTAGATGGTGTTGCAATATGTCCGTCACCAATGACCAGATTAATTCAACCGATATCCATACCCTTTAGACCGGAGGGCGGGACACAGAAATGCTAGTTGGCGAAATAATTACGGTGCTTCCCCAGACGAACTCTATGACTATTCATACCTCTCTATAAATGAACAGAAAATGGCTCTTTGGATGAATATTAACGGAGTCTATTTCGTACTGGCATTTATGCAGTATCTAAAAGCGACAGACAGATGTACTCATTTTGAATTAAGTTCCAAATGTAGATAACATTGCGTTCAGCAATTTTGTTTTCTAAGGACGTTAGGTTGTGATTACTACTCTTCGTCATTTTAAACTAGATAGGATTGTCGGAAATGAATATCAAAAGTAAAATAGAGGAAGTATTTTGATGCTAGTCCCACTGCAGCGCCAAGGCCTGTTCTCATACAGTCAAGGTACGAGTATAATCACCACGTGTGCTCGAGCCCAGCTGGCGTTTTCAAACGTATATAAACTACTATTTGTGCCCGCAGCTTCCCTCCAGGCAACTGCCTACCCTACTTACCTTACTACCTACCCTACCCTGCAGTACCTAACAATTTTTTTCTAGGGTCTTTTAGGTTCTGTTGGTTATCGTTTAATACCCTGGCTATTTATTTTAAAAATATTTTCGAGTTCCATAAACATTCTACAGATTTATTATAAGTATATTCGTGATGATATTGATGATTGATATTGCCACAGGTTTTTTGAATGATCATGAATTACTAGAAATTAAAATTAATCATTCAGCAGCTTGGGAAAGGTTATATATATCTCACATAAAAGAGATTGAGCGTGAGTGAAGCGAAAGATGTATCTAAGGATCGTAGCAGGTGGCGTTCTGTACTTTCTGCCTACCCTCATGGGCAAAAGGCGTGAGTTTATGTATTTACCTATGTATAAAAGAGATATTTTCGCAAGCGATCAACTGGAACACAGGGCACACAGAACTTTTTACAAAATAACTCATCCATATCACATTTTCTTCCACACACAAGAAAAAGGCATACACAAACATGAATATCACAAAACAAACGACACAAAATCTAGTTTACAAATGAAAACAGAAATACAAAATAAGCAAGATATGTTTATCTTGACATGAGTTGAAGCAAACTCTTGAATCTATTGTGTTGGTGCTCTTTGCTATGCTTATTTCTAAAGATAGGGAATATAAAAGTAAAAGGAATATGTAGCAGTATTTTTATTGTTGTGTTATTGTGTATGGATGAGAAATCTGGTAATAATGTGAAGATGAAATGTGTTTTCATCAAAAAAACCGTATTGCATGAAAATCAACATGATTTGAACGGTTTTGTGTAGTAGCTCGGTTGACCAATGCCCTGGTGAGTTCTGCAAGAGTAGGATGGATGCAAGATTAGTTAGTTTATCCTCTTACGTAGAATGCCTTGCAGCAATTACACCAATGGAGCACAGTCCAGGTTTCCTCACGATGTTTTCCTTCACCGTTGTCAGCGATGTTAAAAATTAACTTAGAAAGTATATATGAATTGATTAATGCTCGTCGAATATATGTTATGTCGAAGCAATGAGTAGTCGAACTATTGTTTTCAGGGTTCCGTAGCCAAATGGCAAAAAACGGAACCCTTATAGATTCGTCATGTCTGTCTGTCTGTCTGTCTGTCTATCTGTCCGTCCGTATGTCACAGGCACTTTTTTCCGAAACTATTATAACTATGCTGTTGAAACTTGGTGAGTAGATGTATTCTGTGAACCGCATTAAGATTTTCACTCAAAAATAGAAAAAAACAATAAATTTTGGGGGTCCTCATACTTGTAACTGAAATTTAAAAAAAAAAAAACATCAAACCCATACGTGTGGGGTATCTATGGATAGGTCTTCAAAAATGATATAGAGGTTTCTAATATAATTTTTTTCTAAACTGAATAGTTTGCGCGAGAGACACTTCTAAAATAAGAGAATGATAAAACTAAAAAAAATATATGATGTACATTACAATGTAAACTACCAGCGAAAATTGGTTTGAACGAGATCTAGTAAGTAGTTTTTTATTAGTACGTCATAAATCGTAAACCGCAATTTACCTAGTAGGAACCCTTCGTGCGCGAGTCCGACTCGCACTTGGCCGGTTTTTTGAAATTGGGACAGTGTCGAAATAATTAACTGTCGAAATCCAGAATGACACTCGCGATTGGATTGTCGCCACATTGACAGATCCCGTGCATCTACCATCCAGCGGTTTCGTGCAACCTTAACCAGGTCATCGTTCCACCTAGTGGGAGACTCTCCAACGCATCGTCTTACGATCGGCGGTCGCCTGTCCATAATTTTTTTGCCCCATCGACAATCCGTTCTGCGAGCACTGTGCCCTGCCCACTGCCACTTAATACTTGTTTTAATATGGGGCAGCGGAAATCAATTGCATTCATTCATTTGGAAGATTATTATTAAAACACAGTATTTATTCAGTCTTAAATTTTGATAAATACATCAGTTACTCACACGGATTTTTTTACCTACTATATTTCAAGAGACATAAATAAATATTTGCTTTCTTTAAATGTTTTCTCTAATATTTTTTTGCAAGTAAGTTAAAAAAAAATACCTTGAATTTTGTTATGTCGAGTGGTTATATTTATCTTAAAAACCACCAAATTAAATGCATCAATGGATCCATAGCAGATGCTATAAATAACTTGCTATCTGATCGTCACAGCTGTTGTAAGTACCGCAGTTCTCAAGATACATACAGGTAAGGATTAATTATTTACCCGCTGGTTGCCTCACGATCTTACTCCGCCGTTTGCGGAACATAAAATATAGATTGTGTAGTTCTATCGTCTGCTAGTTTTCTATTTATGAGTGATATTTCAGTTTGTGCTGATCTACTAGATTGATATTTGGCTGTATCTGCTTGAATCGATTCTCTGTCCGGTTTATGGTGACACAGATAATATAATACTAGTATACAGATGCCTTATCCCATACAAAGAAACCGTGCGGACGTAACTAACGGCATTTGTCTAAATTAGATGATTATTTTTATAAGCATTTCGATTGCTTTCGGTTCCGTTCCACGGCTGTAGATGGTGTTAGCACCCTTTTACTTGCAAGTAAAAGGGTTTTCTCGGTCCGCGACTACTTTGGTCTTTAAATACATTGACGATTTGTTTTATAGTACTTTTTGCAAGTTTTTACAGTTTCATTGTACCAAAATGTTTGTAAATAAAACAAATTTAAAAAATCGAGTTGCATGTCTCATAATTTGAAAACCGCGCCATCTATTGAATCAATTTTAAATGATCCGTTCAAATATTCTTTGAAATGTGAATTACGAGTAAGAGCCCAATATTCCATAATTTTGTGCTTATGAGAGTTGATTAAAAAAGAACATACAATTTTTATGATCAATTCTAGAAAATATTAATTCTACAAACAATTCAATAAGGAATCAATGCATATCGCGCGCTGGGAACCCGTGATGGTGATACGATCTCTTACGAGGGACTTAATCATAAATCAAGGCGAAAAATGATTATGCCTACTGTGAACCTCTGTCCAAATCTTCGGGAGCTACAGGCGTGAAGTTATATGGTAGGCATCAGATAAATTCTTTGTTTGTTAATTTATCTGGATTAATTAATCAAACAGGATTTCTATCCTCGTTACATCCTCCTGTCATTTCAATCGTAAGTCTTACCATCAGGTGACATGGAGGTTAAGATCTGGCTCAAAAAGTGAGAAAACTTTTCACAAAAAATTAACCAACTTCCAAAGCAAAATCTAAAATGTGCAGAAATGACTACTAGCTTCGGAAGTCAGTGTTGCAAAACGATAAAAACTTTTCACAAAAAATTTACCGACTTCCAAAGCAAAAAACTAAAATGTGCAGAAATGACTACTGTTTCGGAAGTCGGTGTCTTGTTTTTATAGATTTACAACACCGAATTCTATAACGAAAATTATTGCAATATATGTGAATATTGTGCAATTCCAACAATATAACATACATACGTGTCGAATGGATTACCTTCTTTTTTTTAGAAATCGGTAATAATAAAAACAAGAGTTACCAAAGACACCAACTTCTGAAACGAAAGTTATTTTTGCACTTTTTAGTGTTTTGCTTTAGAAGTCAGTTTTTTTTGTGAAAAAGTTTTATTTCTCACTATTTAGCTATAGTACCCTATCACTCAAAAGTGAGCCAAGTCAGTTAGTAAGGTACCTAAAGGATTGCCAACATACCCATACTAACTTCATTTACACATTCGTGCTGTTTATCGCTAAGGAGTTCGGTTGTATGTACCATATCTTGAAAACTGATGAACCGATTTTGACAAAACTTGTACTGTTCTCTAAGGTGAGAGATACCTCATCCAATAAAAAAGAATGATAACGATCCCGATAGTTTCGGGGATATGCTTGGACAAACATACACACATACATACATGCATGAAATTTGGCACATCTGTTTAGAAGCCCACATATTCGTAGAGTAGAATATTGTGCAATTCCAGCAATATCACATACCTACATACGTGTCGAATTGAAGACCTCCTTTTTTAATTCGGTAAAAATAAAATAAAACCTGCGCTTTTGCCGACAAAGCAGAAATTACTATAATTTCACCAACACACGTGCTACATACCGGAACAGCAATATTGCTTGGCGGTATTAAAAAATATATGGTTCTTATTTACTCGGAGTATTTTACAAGGAGCATCATCATATCCAGCTTAACTATAGTTTAACTATAACTCATAGCATTGAACTCTGTTTCCTGTACCATATTGTACACGAAAGATACGAATCTATTGTACAATCATCAATATTATCGTCAAGAATAAAGGTCTACCGCGGAAGTGTGGGGATATAGACCAAGAAAACACTGTAGAAGTGATACTTTTACAAGTATGTAAACAAATCGTCGGTGCTCCATGGACCACTTAGAATTTGACCAATTGGTCTATGGGGAAAATTACATGTTTCCATCGTCCAATTATCAACTGGGCTATAGAGAATTGAGAAATGTTCCGCTGCCCAGTTTAATAGTATACTAAAGCCTTGTCCATAACTATTTCAATTAAAAAAAACAAGATCAATTTTTGAAACAATAATCATTTACTGCTTAGTCACGACATAACAATTCATTTGTACAAAGATTACAATACAAATCAATGTGAACATCTATCTCAGAGTCCGTTGGGATCCTAGAATTGGCGACAACAGTCTTTGCAATACCCTCATCCCGGAGACAAACTGTCATTTGGCAAGTTATAGAAAAAAATAGTCCTTAAATATATCTATCAGCATTGGCGAACTTTTAAATGTAAACCACATGTCGAAGAAATAAATACGTCAATTCTTCCTTCTGGGAGGCAAACGAGATAATCCAAAAATTAATACATTGTCATTACATTGACACCATACATAATGCCAAAATTTTTGGTGAAGTGGCCATTTCAAACAGTTTACATACTTTTTATGAGAACCAGGGCTACCGCCATAGCCCGAAGAATTGCCAAACTTAGGTAGCAGTGGGCAGAGCAGATTGCTCGCAGAACGGATGGTCGATGGTGCAGAAAGGTTCTAAAGTGGCGACCGCCAACCGGAAGTCGTTGCGTTGGATGGCCTCCCACCAGGTGGACCGATGACCTGGTGAAGGTTGCGGGGATCCGCTGGATGCGAGACCCACGGGACCAATCAAATGGCGACGCTTGGGTGAGACGTATGTCCAGCATTGGACGTCTTCCGGCTGATATGATGATGATGACATACTTTTCTATCTTTTCATTGAAGATTATATTTAAATTAACTATAATTAGCTTACATTATATCGTATTAATTTATTAATAATATTTTTAAATTCAGTTTGATGTGAACCAAAAAATATAACAAAGGCTTCTTTGAACCCAAAGTATAGGAAAATGGTGTGAACTCGGGGTTATAATGTTATAATAGAACATAGTTTTGGTTTACGTCCAGTGTTCTCCATAGCCCAGTTGGTAATTGGACGATGGAAACATGTAATTTTACCCATAGACCAATTGGTCAAATTCGAATTGGTCTACGGAGCACCGACGAAACAAATCTATATAGAACTTATATATTTCCTATGTGCATGAGCCAATGATCAGATTAGGCACAGTTCCCTTGTCTGCCCTAGCTACACTTCACATGTGTGGATTAGGTTAGCACTTTGTTGCGATTTGTATGATAATACCTCACCTTATTATCAGCCTACAGTAGTACTGGTACTGGATATAGGCCTCTCCAACCGTTCTCCATTTATCTCGATTCCCATCAACTCTCATCTAGCTGTTACCAGTCACCCTGCAAACACTTTTTTTTCTTTAGGTCCCTTCAAAAGGCACCTGGACTTTTGGGGAAAAGACCAAGGAGTGTGGGATTTTTGCCTCACTAAAACCACCTCGGTGATCACCATCAGCACCTAGATGGGGCCCCGTCACCTCTTAAAAGACCACACCAGAAACCTCTCGGTGTAATGCCTGTTACGGCACATCCCTGGGAAAGCTGAAAGAAGTGCCTTCCCTGAACCTCGCTGTGCAGGGCAGCACGTGATCACTATGTTGCCGTCTTTCTTGAAGTCACTTGGTAGTCGGACGGAGTCCCCAATCTAACCACCCGCGACCCCGGAGTCATACGCAGGCGGGGCTTCGGCGTTTTAGGCATCGAGTTGGTTGCATCCCCGATGCCTTCTTCTTCGAGTGGAATCGGCCCTCTCACGATCCTGCTCGGCAGACCCTGCAAACCCAACTAGCCTGAGTCTTCACTCTAGAACATGTCTACCCCAACGGTCATCGGTTCTACGGCTAATATGGTCGGCCTGTTGCTAGCTAGCTTTTTCTGTGAGATTAGTCGAAAACTTTGGTACTCAGTATTTATACAACCTGATTTTACCACCATCCAAAATATTTCAATAACGATCTATGCTAAAATTAACTCTTAAAAAACCAACCAAGTGCGAGTCGAACTCGCGCACGAAGGGTTCCTTTCCATTATCGCTAAAAACGGCAAAAAAAAACACGTTTGTTGTATGGGAGCCCCACTTAAATATTTATTTTATTCTGTTTTTAGTATTTGTTGTTATAGCGGCAAAAGAAATACATAATCTGTGAAAATTGCAACTGTCTAGCTATCACGGTTCATGAGATACAGCCTGGTGACAGAGAGACAGACAGGCAGACAGACAGACAGACAGACGGACCGCGGAGTCTTAGTAATAGGGTCCCGTTTTTACCCTTTGGGTACGGAACCCTAAAAAGTAATCAGGCCAGCCAGGGTCATCTTTATTTATTTTAATTTCTTATTTATTAACAGTGCCATCTATATTTACGCATAGAGTATCTTGCCTAGTGGTCATTTGGCATGTAGTTGATGTAATTTGTCGAATCCGTTTTGAGCCAGGCAGTGTTTATTGCCAAAGTCTTTTTTCTCCGTTTCGGACCGGCGGTTGGTGTTGTATGTTTGGTATGCTCTATTGCAGTGCCCTCGCTTGCTCTTTCCTTTCTACAGTCTCCTGATCTATGGTAGTACCTTCTAATATGTATTTGTAGATAAAAAGCGTGTATGCGGTACGTACCGCTACCGATCGTAATTACGTTACGTCATTACGTATTTGATGCGGTCGCGGTTAGTTTTTTTTAGTTTTGTGCATGGCTGTGAGAAAGTTACAAGAGTTTTGTTGATTTGTATAATTTTAAGATATAGCGATATTGAGTACTATGACATTTTTTTTCAATATTTAGGAAAGATTTGATATATCCGCAATACAGAACAAAGTCCAACAAAAAATACCTACAATAGTGGACTTTTATAAAACGTTCAAACACAATTATTTTTTGGGTTTTTAAGGGTTTCTCTGATTGATTTTTTTGGCTTATTGCCGCAAGATTTTAATCTTAAAACTGATTTATGAATTTAAAAAAAATAAAGATTGTGTTACCTACACCACTGTGTTGAATTTTTATTTAGCCTGAAAATCTGCCAAAGTTTGGCAATAAAATATGGTTTGACACGTTCTTAACGCCAAATACTCAATTCAGAAACTGATCTCTAATGTGGTAAAACCTCAGCCAATACTCTATTTTGTTAATCTGATGTGCTAATGCAAACGGCATAATTTAGTCCTCCAAAATATATATCATATTCAATAGAGAAATTCTACAGTCTACGCTAAACGGGACCGTCAACGTAATTCCCACACCAAAAGCTCTCAAACAGTTTCTCCAAAACCTGACCTTTACTAAAAACATCTTTGTACCAAGTACACACGAGTGCCAAGTATTTTCTCACTCAACAAAAACAGCGTAGGACTTACTCCGTCCATGCATCGGCCACCGCAACAGAGTTATTACCTTCAAGATATCCACAATTGAATTAAGATAGTGTCATTAAGTTGGTACGGCCGAAAGAAAATAGTCACCACCACAAAAAGTTGTGAGAAATGTGTGTTTGAACGAATTCTTTTGATATTATTAGGTTGGCAGTATTGTTTTGAGTTTTGGGTGTTGGTGTTTTAACTGTAAGTGGTGTTTACGGTACTTGTAATGTAATCTGTCAGTTATTTGTTGATATATTGCTGTCATTGACCAAGGTAATTTTGTCTCAGAGTCCACCAAACTGGCGTTTGACTACCACTATTTCACTTGATGGCAATTTAAATGTGGTCCATGAGGAATGATCTGTATTTTTTGACATTGAGGACCTTTTCTCCCTTATTCTATCCAGAAAAAAAATAACCACAATTCCAGATTACTAGTAAACAAATACTAATAGGAATAAAAGTCGTTAACATCTGTCTACCAATGTATTCCAATATTTAAAAAACATACGACAAAAGATAAAGGCACTATCGCTAACACGATCAAAACAAACGTATCGCGGTAAGGGGCGTCCTTGAGTCTTTCACTAGGCATTCAGTAATGAGTTAGTATCTCATTAACGCGTAGATTGATTTACATGATTTAAAATTGTTCTACACCTATATCTTTCTTATGAGATCAAAATTCTCAAAATATCTCAATAAACAAAAAAACATGTTTTCATGTTACATCGTTATACTTTTTGGTACAAGTCGGATCAATGTCTTTATTTTGTTTTTATTTGGCGGAGACTTTAGTTAGGGTCAAGGCTTATTAAGTTCTAATATATAGGTAGAAACCTACTTTAAAGTATTGTGACATTTGCCTTTATGCCTAAGGACTAAGACGCTATGACCTCGAACCCAACTCCTAGCGACTAAGCTGTACCTTTTTGAAAACTTTCTTTTCACATTTGTGTGGCCCAATATGTTCACGGTCTTTGCAAAAAATAAAGATTGTTAGCTTTATTCTTTAAGTGCCACGATCAAAAATCACAAGATGTTGTATAAACAAAATCCCTCTGAAAACTTCTAACAATCTTGTTTAAAGAACCATTAACTACTATAAAACTTTATACACTGATCCCCTTCTCCAATTATCCCTTTCCAGGATCAAAAACGGCTAAAATATTCAGAATCCGAAAAACAATTTCGATAAGGGCAAACAAACTATCGGGAATCGAGTTAGGAAGCGGAAAATAGTCGATTATCCTCTCGAGTTTGTAGCTTTGAACAAAATCAATTATACACTGACGTTAGGGGGCTAAAGGGATATGTTTGGTATCGAATCCGTATCGGATGTCTGTTCAATCGAGTGAATTTTAAAGAGTTTGAACACTAGTGGCTTTTGAATTTAGAAGAATTTGGAATGCTGTTTTGTTTTTTTAAATGCATCGTGGGTTATATAATAGCTAAGGTGGAGAGTCACTATTCAAAGAATTGCCTGGTTTTTATATTGCCTTTGGGTTTAAAATAAATGCCTTTTACATAAAGTGAGACATTTCATATTCTTTATATAACAATACTTCGTAAAGAAAATAAAAAAATAACATACACACACAATAGTTTTGTTCATCAACAGGTTAATAACTGGGGGTTGACCACAAGCTCTTAGAGTAAGGTTATTTTGAGATCGAGTAAGGGACAGATGTATCTGACTTGTATACATCTGTCACTTACTCGATCTCAAAATAACCTTACTCTAAGAGCTTGTGGTTACCCCCCTGAAGTCTAAAAAGATTATTTGTTGTGTTCAATGATCTCAGCAGTGGAAGTCTCTTAGATAGCTCAAAGTGATATGGTTTTTGCCGATAATAATAATGAGAGACTTATTAATGATTTTTTATTAAAAATAAAGGTTGCTTAATACGCACTTCTTCCAACATGGCGATTCAAACAAAATCATTGGGAAGAGACCAGACGGGATGACCATAATGCCTTGGAAGGTGGGTAGGCCTTTGGTGTGGGATGCAACATGTGTCGACACCCTTGCGCCATCCCATTTACTTAGCACGGCGGGCTGTGCTGGGGCGGCTGCTGCCGGTGCAGAAAACCTCAAACGGCGCAAATATAACAACCTTGTTGGGAGTTATATGTTTGAGCCGTTTGGGGTTGAAACATTAGGTCCATGGGGTCCGAGTGCGCATCGAGTTTCTCGAGAAATTAGTACAAAGCTCGTCGACTCTTCACGTGACCAGAGGGCTGGCCTTTTCTTCGGCCAGAGAATCAGCATTGCCATCCAACGTGGCAATGCTGCCAGCGTTCTGGGCACGTTTCCCATTGACATCGATGTGGATGAATTTTTTGATGCACAATGAGGTCTTTTCCGTCTCCCTTTTGTATTTGTATATAGGTTTGTTTTTGTTTTTAGAATTTTCAATTGTATATATGTTAATAAAATGTTCTTCTATTTATTGATCAAAATCAAAATCTAGAGTAATTAAAAACGCCTAAAATGAAAAAAAAAAACAAAATCATTTACATACTGACGTTAGGGGGCTAAAGGGATATGTTTGGTATCGCATCCGTATCGGATGTATGTCGAGTCGAGTTAATTTTAAAAGTTTAAGCACTAGTGAATTTGATATTGGATTTTGAATGCTGTTTTATTTTTTTACTGCTAAGGGAGAGAAAAGCCAAAAAAAAAATTGCTCCGTTTTTCATGAGAATTTAAATGCTTTCCTGGTTTCAATTTTCTTTTGTTTCTAAATGTTTATGAGGTTTCCTCTTGTGACGTCACAAGAGGAAATCTCTTAGTCAAGAGTCAACGCTTTTGTAGGATCACGTCCACAAAAACACAAGAAAATACAATTTAATAGAAAAAAAACCGGTCAAGTGCATATCGGACTTCGCACATTGAGAGTTTTGTACCAAACCGCAAATTTAAGTTGGATATACTTTATAATATTACTAGGTTCGGCCAGCGGCTTCGCCCGCGTGAAAGTCGAAACGGGATAAAAATCATCTCCTATTTGCTATTCTAGACTTTAATCTATCTCTGTGACAAACATCCAAATCCGTCCAGCCTTTTGAACGTGAAGAAGTAACAAACATACAAACACACACACACACACATACATACTCAAAAACGTTCGACTTTATAATATTATGTATAGATCACAGTATCAACCACTCATACAATTATACCCACCAACATTAGGTATTGTATTCAGCACATTACATTGTTCTGTTCATGCAAGCTTACCGTGCGGTTTCCGGGCACAGATGCCTCTGCCCACACGTTTCCCGTGGATGGGGCAATTAAATAATACATCGATGAACTTGAGGTGTGTTCTGTGATTGTATTAATAGCATAACATAATATCAAGATAAATATTATTAGAGTAGGATAACATTACATTGTGTCTGTTTTCAATGAAGGGTTTGGTAGAGGTGTATTATGTCCATCGTATAGTTTCTTGTATGTTCTTCTTCTTTCAACTACGCTTTGGAATGGTTTTTTTCTGACTTACCGAGTTTTTGTTAGTATAAATTTACTTAAAATGTTTTCATTGACATTAATGCATTGAAATTGAGTTTACCCACGTTTACTTATGACAAACTGTGGTAATGGTGAGCCTTTTGCCAGAATTGTGGTTGTTTTTTGAGAAATTTGTATGTTGTATCGAACCACTGAACATTGAGCCAGGTAGTGTGCTCCGTGTATCAAACTCAATAGATCCAGGAGCCTTTTTGGTATCACCCGGAGTTATTTTTGAATTATTGTTTATTTTTTATCCATTTTTTTTTTGTTCACGTCTCATGGTTTGGTTTTGGTTAGTATTTAATTTATTCAGCACATCACAGCCGAATCAACCTGTAACGTTGTATAACTGTTTTTTAAAGGAACGCACGTTCGCTTTTCAAAAAGAACGAGAAAAATCTTTTCATTTAAAACCTATTTCTACTTGGCCATATAAAAAACAATCACTATACTGAAAAAAAAAAGAAATCTAAACTTACAACTAGTTTCACCGCAGCACTAGGGAGTTCCATTCGAAAATCGAATACCTACGAGACTCGATAACCCTTGAAACGATGCAAGACACTATCGGCCAAAATAACCTGACCCTTTAATCTAATCAAAATTCTTTTCAGAGCCCCGTTTAAGAAAACAATTGCGGAGCGTGGAAGTTTAATTTACATTGGTGTTCTCATAGAGCAAAAACAGTTCATTTGGCACCTGAATTTCGGCCAGCTCTTTTTATATTGTATTCAGTTTTGCGTGGTAGTAAGTGTAACAGATTCTTTTTTAGCTCGAAAACTGAATTGAATATCAGGCTGCTCTAGTTTTAGTCGATATTGAATAAGTGATATTCAAGCATTTACTTTTTTTAAAGTGAAGATTCGTTATGGAGCGTTTGGTAGCTATTTGATTTATTGAGTATTTTCTGAGTATTTCAAGTAGTTGGATAATGGAGGATGCTTTTGTGACTAAAGGGGGTATTACACTATCATAATAATCTAGGATCATAGATCTATGAGTCATATTTATAATTCATTATTAAATTTACATAGTATAAAATACGGAATTAACAATAACTACCTATATATACACATAAATAAGAATAAAACAACAAACGCGTAGAAAAGGGCACAGGCCATTGGGCGTCAAAAAATTCATCCCCATCGCTGTCAAAGTGAAAAGTGCCCAGAACGCTGGCAGCATTGCCACGTTAGATGCCAATACTGATTCTCTGGCCAAGGAAAGGCCAGCCCTCTGGTCACGTGAAGAGTCGACTAACCATTTGCTTACATCTTATCATATAAATGATAATGTAATATAGACATACGAATCATATCGTCTTTGATAAAAAAAAAATACATTTGTTGTTAGATACGATCATAGAAACAGGAGCAAGACGGAGCTATACAAGACAAATAGCTCCGTCCCTTTTACTGTCGCATTATAACGTCATGGTTCCAAGGCCCGTGGTCTTGCCACATCGAATCTTGCTATATTTTTTGGTTAATCGCAGGTTTACATTCGGTAGGCGGTTTTTTACTGTCTACAGTCTGTAGCCCGTGACCATCTGTTGTTATGCAGTTCGGTTGATCTTTGGTGGATTCATGCACGAACATGTGAGAAAGGCAGTATGTGTATAGGATAAGAGATAGGATCCTAGGTTTGTTCCTACAAATATTATAGTGTAATACCCCCTTTTCCAACATTGTCAATTAACAAGAATCAAGGTCATATATAAGGCGAGTTATACAAAATATTTGTCCCATTATGTTTGGGACGGCATATAAGTTTAATCTGACACAGCTGAGTACCAGTATTTTTATTTGAGCAACTGCCTATCTGACCTTTACAACCCAGCTTCTGAATACCACAACATCCCTTGGCAAGACTGGTAGCCAGAGTTTCAAGCTTATGACTACCGGTAACGGTATTTAAAGATGTACTAACAACAGCCAGAACCAACAGCTTAACATGCTTTCCGTGGCACGGAGGAATCTCACTATATAAGGATGGTCACCCATCCACGGACCGACCTCGGCAAGTGTTGCTTAACCTTGTAGAATTTTTAGGCAAACGTGCTACACAGTCGACCACTTCATCACTTACAATCAGGCGAGATAGTGGTCAAACGCGAGCCTAAAAAAAAAAAAAAGAATGTTCCATTTTATCTAAACCCTCTGAAACTAAACTAGGCAAGGCCGAATAAAAAATAAATGCTGCAGCCTCTAAATTAGATCCCAAACCTGTCAGTAATATAACAACTAGTCTCCCTATTTCAACCTGAAGCAGTGAAAGGGTTAACATTTCATATTTGTACGCTCGGGCTACAAATATGATGTTTATTCAAACCTCCCGTGCTATGATGTTGGAAGTAAATTGGAGCTACTTGGTTGTATTTGAACAACGATAGTGATTTTTAGGGGACCAATGACATGGATAAGGTTCCAGGCATCCGATGGATGAGAAACGCACGAGACTGGTGCATGTGGCGATGCTTTAGGAAAGCTTATGTCCAGCTGTGGACGTTTTTAGGATATAATGATGATGAATGGGTTTCACGTCTTACTTGGAAATAGTTTAGCTTACAGTAAGTTTTGCAGCTTTAGTTCTTTTGTTTGGTAATAATGAATAGTCTGAGTCAGTTTTCGGATCCAGAAGATTTCTGTTTGAGTGAAAATTTAAGCTTACATTACCAGACATTGTGAGGCTTTAATGCTGCCACTGCGACACAAGACTCTTCTCTGTGTGATGGAGAGGGATCTAGGCCAATTGCGGGTCATAGTAAAAGAGCACCGATTTATAGCTATTGCGTGTTTGATAAACTACCAGTGGGCTTAATGCGAGTTTTGTGTCACGCTGGAACGCGTTAACTTTAACGCCAATTTTTATTGAAACTTGATAAAAGCCGTCTGGTGTCAGTAAGGACAAATTCCTTGGTTTGTATACAAATTCACATAAGTGATGGTTAACGTTATCAGGATCGAGAACGTTAAGAAAATCGGAATAAGCGCACTAGGCATTTAGTTTTAGTCATTGGTTTAATGGGAGGGCAGGTATCATATTGCTCAATTGTCTGGTGCTCAGAGTCGCCAGGTAAAGTGACATTCTATCTGCGACAGCTATTGTCCAAAGTCCAAAATATATGAGACTAGCTGACCCTCGCGGCTTCGCGCCCGTGAGCTGGCTACCTTACTACTTACGACCTACCTATCTACCCTACTTACCTTCCCACCTACCTTACCTACCTGCCAACCTACTCACCTGCCCTACCGATCAACTTTCCTACCCTACCCTATCCTACATATCCACCTACTAGGCATGACATAATGGAACTGTAATTTACCTAACATCTGTCTGTATAACCTATGTACTACTAAATACAATATACTACTATGTACAATAAAAAGATTTGATTTGATTTGAACCCTACCTGTCCTAACCTACCAATATGTTAAACTATTGATTTGTATCAGAATTAATACTACAATACGAACGCCTCTGCAGCAGAAGGACAGATAAGCAAAATCCCGGAATAGCAAAATCCCAGATTCGCAGAAGGACAGATTTGCATATTCGCAGAAGTACAGACCCACACAGAAAACAAAAATAAAATTGAATAGTCACAATTCGAAAAAAAATATTTGAAAGTAGATATTATTAAATACAAAGTAGACATTACAAAGTAGACATTCCATTGAGTACAAAGCCCAAATTGCGGCCAAAAACTGGGCATCCTAAATAGAGTGAAGCGATACTTCACGCCTGGACAGCTTTTAACCCTATACAAAGCGCAAGTCCGATCCTGCATGGAGTATTGCAGCCACCTTTGGGATGGCTCAGCAAAGTATCAGCTTGCCGCGCTTGACTCGGTGGATCGCAGAGCCAAGAGGCTCATCGGCGACGTTGAAACCGCAAAACGGAAGACGTTGCGTTGGAAGGCCTCCCACTAGGTGGAGTGATGACCTGGTGAAGGTTGCGGGGATCCGCTGGATGCGAAACGCACGGAACCAATCAATGTGGTGACGCTTAGGGGAGGCTCAGCAGTGGACGCCTTTCAGCTGATATGATGGTGAAGAGATAATAAGAGCAGAGTAAACTTCACCATTATAATTATGTAAACTAGCACAGCACATTATGGAATGTGTCCAGCATGGGGAGAGGCCATACACCAGCACTAACCATGTCTTTCAGACGAAAAGTTGGTGTTCTCTCGCGTGTTCGTAATTTCAAACACCGGGATTTTGCTTATCTGTCCTTCTGCTGCAGAGGCATACGAACATAACCAACTTTTGTTTCTACCGCGCGATCTAATTAAATTTTAGAACACAAAAGCTGCTATTGTGACTTAACTATGAGTGAAATATATTCTGTCGTAAAAAAATTGTAGGTAATAATAAGTACTTTAATAATGCAGTACATATTTTTTATGTATCATCTATAGTTTTCTCAGCGCACGCCAAACAAATAATTTTATAGGCAAATTTCCGCTACTTTGGGTTACTTTATTGCAATTTTTATAAGGAACTCATTTTTTTTTTTAAATTAATTATGGTTTCTGTTACTCGGGAATAATGTAGCTTTCCATAGGTGATAGAATGTTTAAAATCGGTCCAGTAGTTTTGGAGCCTATTCAGTACAAAAAAAAAACCATTTCGTAGCACAGGTCAGTCTTATACATTTTGAAATTTATCGCAATCAATGGCGCTGAGGTAAGTTCGCCTTGTATAGAAGATCTGTTTGTAAAAGCAGATTGTGCATAGCATCAATGGTAGCTTACGTCCCAAATTTAAAGCTAGCCTACGCCTTAACTTTAATACATACGCATCTTTTTAATATACCTCCTCCAGAAATTCCCACATCACCGACCACGACCTTTTCTATCTAAAATATTAACGTTGGGCTCGTATGAAAAACGGTTGAGGCGGCGGGCAGAGCCGCGGGCACAGTATAGCCTTCATTCGTGGTTTCATTAATTAATCATCCCCTGTAATTCATGGGAACCCAGTGGTTTTCGTACTTCATAATTCTGTTATTGGAAGTTGATATCCTTGGCTATTTTTGTGAGAGAAATGACAGAATTTAAGAGGTAAAAAGAAATGGTGAACAATTATTGTGCTTTTTAAAAACGATATATTTATTGGTATTTATTTACGATTATTATTGTAAAATACCGTTGTGGTAGACGTTTTCTTATGTTGCGTTGCGTTGGAAAGCCTCTTACTGGGTGAACCGATGACCTCTTTAAGGCTGCAGCTGGATGCGTGACGCACAGGGCTGGTCGATGTATTGACACTTGGGGGAGGTCTATGTTCAGAAGTTGACGTCTTTCGGCAGAAATGACGTGTTCATGAGTGGAGACCACGAATCAAGAAACGTAAGATGGGACGCCTTCAGGTTTGATGGAGCGGCTACCAGGTATCTAGTAACAGCCGGATAAAAGTGGCCGAGAATGGAGATAAATGAGGTGTGCTTGGAGATGTTCTTATCTAGTAGTGGACTGCTGAAGTCAAAGATGATGGTCATGAAACTCCTTTCTGCAAATAACAATAAACTATAAAATTTGGCTGTAGTAATGAAAAAAATTAAGGTCTAAAGAGATTAATATCATTATTTGTATAATAGGAACTCCTTTGTAAGGCATGATTTCAATATAAAAAAAACGGGCAAGTGCGATTCTGACTCGCGAGTTTCGTATAAACAGCTACATTCACCATAGTAAATAGGTTTCATTGCTAACGTTCATAATTAATGAAAGCACCGAATACTGCTCTAAAGAAGGGACAAAATTAGCTTTGCCATTCGAAAACTATTCTCCCCATACATCTATACTAATATTATAAAGCTGAAGAGTTTTTTTGTTTGTTTGAACGCGCTAATCTGAGGAACTACTGGTTGGAATTGAAAAAATCTTTTTGTGTTGGATAGTCCATTTATCGAAGAAGGTTATAGGCTATATAACATCACGCTACGACCAATAGGAGTGGAGCATCAATGAAAAATGTTACAAAAACGGGAAAAATATTCCTTTTTGAGAGCTTCCGTTGCGTAAGCATATGTAGGGTAGGTAGGGTAGGTTGACGGGAGCGAAGCCACGTGGGACAGCTATCTTTATATAAATATGATAGTATTCCTTTTAATTTCTTTACATCCTTGAGTTTTTTCATATATCCAAAAGCAACAATTCAGCTGGTACTTGACTCTAACAAAAAATTGCAATTTAAAGCTTAATTTAACGCAAACTGATCCTTTAATCGAAAAATGATTTTCACAGACCCGTAATATTTTTTAAAGGCCTATCCGAAGTTACCCCACACCATAAAAACAAATTCTTGTTTTTATATTACCACTTTTTCGACGTGATTAATATGTATTTCCATGCCAAATTATAGCTTTCTAGTACTAAAAGTCTCTGAGCTAAGCTGCGGACGGACGGACGTGGCGAAACTATAAGGGTTCTTTGTTGACTACGGAACCCTAAAAACATTATACATATGTACTCGTATATGGTTACGTTGTATATTTTCCAAAGTTTTATGACTCTCTTTTAAAGATCTTTAATTAAGTGGCAAGTTTCCGGTTCAAGTTTTTGCGGGACAACGTGATTTTTATTTTATAGAAAAACTTTTTTATGCTACCCAACATTATATGGATTCACACCAACCGTGTTCACCTTTAAAAACTTGCGTCAACAATTGCCGAAATACCGAAGAAAAACAAGAATCTTTAATAAAGCACAAAAGAGTTGTAATCACAAAGAAAATAATAACAAAGGATAATACAAAAGTTCGGAAAGAGACTTTATCAATGAGTCAGGATAACAAACAAAATATATGGAACGAAATATTATATAATTTAATCAGTTGCTAAACATCTAATAACGAGTACAAAGGCGACAATATGTTACATTGTAGAAACAAACAAAAGAAGGTCGACGTGATTTTCAAATAAAGGAGAAGTCCTACTTAATGATCGTTGAAAGTTTTTAACCGACTTCAAAAAAAGGAGGAGGTTCTCAATACGTCGGGATCTTTTTTTTTTTTTGTTCCCCGATTACTCAAAGACGCCTGGACCGATTCCAAAAATTCTTCTTCTGTTTGAAAGGGTATACTTTTTAGTTGGTCCCATAGTCATCAGGTCAGGATCTGATGATGGAATCCTAGAGAAATCGAGGGAAATCCTCGAATATTATGGGCAAACATATAGCGATTTTGGTATTTTCATCAACAATGCAATCATTTGCACTCAAAAAGTATCATTTGGTGAAGTGGAACTGATGAAGAAGACCACAGATGGCCACTGGAACTCCTAAATGCTAAGTATGTCACGGGCATAAGATATCTCGACTATAATGAAGCAAATACTTATAAATAAATGGTACTGATGAAAATGGCACCATCGAACTGATCTGATGATGAAGCCGGAAGGTAGGCACTGGAACTCTCAAATAAAACAAAGTATCTTAGTCGTGTTTGGGCTTATTGGAATCGCCATGAGCTTTGGCTATAAATTATAATCATGTTAATTGGAGGTACCTACCAAAACAAAAATTAGAAAAATAAAAAACTTTTTAACACACCGAAAAAGACACCGACTTCGGTAAAGAATTTTATTTTTTGCTTTGTAGTTTTTTGTTCTGGAAGTCGGTTTGATTTTTTGTTAAAAAGTTTTTAACAAGTTGTTGGTCCAGAGACCAAATCGTCTGCAAAGGATTCTTGATTTCTTTCTTACTCTTCCGCTGTTTTTCCTGATCAATTTAATTGCAGGATCCTAGATAGTAGAATTGTTGTTTTGGAGCACGTTCAGCTTCATTACCTCGGTGCTTTCCTGATGCTTCTGGCTACTGTTGATGCTAGTTTTCAGAAGTTGCAGTAGTTGGGAATAGTGTGGCGGGCTGGCCTTTGGATTTTAATCGATCAGTGACCAAAATCAGCTGGACAAACTCTACAACATAACAAAGTAACAGGCCCTATACCTTCGAAATTCAGTCTCCACCTTCTCCAGTTATAACCAAGCAAAATCCCCAAAACAATTTCACAGACAATTCAAACTGAATCCACCACACTCAACCTACAAAATTGAACAGATACAGAAAAGAAAGAAACACGCACAAGTGTATTCTACCATATGTTTCGTTCCAACATGACAGATCGCATGATAGCCCTTTGATGTGTTAATATCGTCTATATCCTTTTAGAAACAATCCGGGGATTTTTCGGGTTGTCCAGGGTTGCTAACTCAAGGATTTAGAGCAGAATTTTTGAGGGATAATTCGGTGTTGAAGATCTTGGGTCTAGGTTTATCTTTTTTACCTGAGAAAAACTAGAGACTTTTATGTGAACACCTAATATTTTTTTATGACCACGTAAAAGTATTTAATGTACTGTTTTTTTTTTAAGATTTTCTTTTTCATTTATGTTGATGTTTCTACATAGTGGTTTTGACATTTGATGTCAAGTAAGTATTAATTTTGAGTGTCGAATCAGGCTCATTTCCTTTTTACAAGTTTTATATTACCCTACTTTCGTATGTGCGTCGGGCAAACATAATACATTTTTCAAGTACTTCCTGGTATCCGATTAAACTGAAACTTGCAGTTAAATAAGTACTTATTTAACTCTGGAAACATTGAAATATTAAGGTTATATGGCAATTCAGCCAGACAAGATAGCGCCATATGATGTGTTTGACGAGCAATATCACTTGTCAAACACATTATATTATGATTTAATCAATCAAAACTTAACAAATCAAATTAAAAATAAAGTATTGAATATCTAATTTTTTGATGCACAAAATGAGCCTTATTCCCTCTCCCCTTTGTATTTGTATCATTGTCATCAACATATCAGCCGAAAGACGTCCACTGCTAGACGTAGACCTACCCCAAGCGTAGCCACATTCTCCGGTCCCTTTCATATTTGTATATAGGTTTTTTTTTAGAATATTTGTTTGTATATATGTTAATATATTTGTTACTTTAATAAAGGTTAAAAAAAGATTAAAAAAATAATCTTTTTGTTCAAAAAAGCTTTATTTTTTATGTTTTTATTATTATTACTTACCTATTTATTTTGAGTCAGTGCAACACAAATAAATATTTTTCTTTCTTCTTTCTTTCTTTCAACATAATTTCCCTTTCAACTATACCTACCAACTCTTTTCACTGGTCGATCTTTACTATAGTCATGCTATTTTCACAATACATCCATCGATTCTATAGTCTTCCCCTGAGAACATTTGAATACAACTAATTGTTGAAGTATCGAGTTACGGCAACATCAGCAGAATTTAATAGGGATGTTTCCTGGGTACAAAAACGATAACTCTATTTAGTCCGTCAGTGAAATTAATAATACTCGTACTGAAATAATATTAGACACGTATTTTTTGCTTTACCAAATCAATAAAAAATTACAAAGTTAAAGCGCATCAAAGTTCAGGAGTGGTGGCTTGTGACGTCACTAAGGCAGTATAAATTGTACTAGCGGCGTGACGTTTCACGATATTTCAACACATTATATCGTCGTCACTTTATGTTTACGTGTCAAAAGAAAAAAAATGTGTCACATTTAAGAATTATAATTTATTGAAATAATTATTTTATCTTTGTTTCAATATAAAATTAAATTATTTTTGTTATTAACATTCAAATTATTATTTTCTTAAAAATTCAATCAAATAATAGCCACAACGACACGTCCTGTAACTAGTCAAATAACCCGCCCGTAACTGTTCCCGGCGTAAAGATATTATAGAAAAAAAAAAACTTTAAATTCAGCATATAGCTTAAGACACACTTATCTAAAGTATAATATTCGTATTGCTAGGTATCAAGGACTATTGTATGTTTTACTTACGTTTGTTCTTTCTATTATTTCATGAATAGACCACCCTTGCCACCCCTAACGTTTGTTGTAAGGTATAATATCGTCTAGGGCTGTATGAGGGCTTTCGTTTGTCTATTGATTCCTGTAATACCAACTCAACTGTGGAGGGCCTTTCCAATCTTCACATATTTCCACGTTTCGGAATGGGGAATTGATATTATTGATCTGATTTCAGTACTAATACTGATAGAAGAAGACATTTCATTTACATATTGGCATGGTTCTGCCTTGTTGATTTGATTACCCGGTCAGGTAATGTTTTATAGCTTTTGGCCGCGGCTTCACTCGCGTAAAAAGTGTTTTATCATCCCAAGAGATTAGAAACTATCCTATGTCCTTACTAGGGTCTCAAACTATTTCCAAGCCAAATTTCATCTAAATCGGTTTAGTAGATCTAGAGATTACCCCCTATACAACCTCACAAACTCACAAACTTTGTCTCTTTTCTTTGTATACCTTACATACAGTATAGATATTTATTTTTTCAGTAGTAGCCTGGAATCTGGATTTGTGCCTCACATTTTTTTTTTTTTTTGGCCTATATTAGAAGACTTCTGTATCGCGGGTGCGTTTACAAACTTTTAAAATAACTTACACAAAGAGTCAAACCCGGAACGACGCAGCGATGCAGCGCAGAACTAAATTGCTCAGCCACTGCTTTCACCGTGCTGACGATGACGTTATGTGACTGGGCATGGACATAGGACTTATGTTTGGGCCTAAACGTAGGTGTAGGTACATAGATTTTTTTTTTCTGAAAGGTTCAGCATTGGTGTACCTGTGTACACCAATGCTGAACCTTTCAGAAACTATGCGTCTCATTATGTGCATGTGTGACCGTTAGCTACATTGAAATACTTATAATAATTATGTATTTTTGCATCCCCTTACAATAATCTGATGCCAATTGTTTTATTTGCGTTAAATATTTTACGCAAAATACTTGCATTAGAATGTAGCGCGAATCAACGAGCATAATTATTATACTTTTGAAAATTAAAATGTAATAGTAGTTTCTGCAATGGTCATATAATTGGGGTTATTAAAACACGAGCGTGGGTTTATCACATGAGGCGGAGCCAAATGTGATAATGTTAACACGCTCGTGTTTCAATACCTAATTATATGCCGTTGCATACACTATTTTATCTTCACTCATACAGTTGGCATAAAATAAAAGTGGAAACGGAAACAAATATGCAGCATGGCGGTAGATTCACATTGTACCATGACTGTCAATGTCAATGAGCCCATAAGCGCCAATAAATTAAAAAGTAAAGGTGTGCTATAAAAATTAAAAAGTTATTTTATTATGCAGTTGTTTGAAAATCGAAAGTAAATGTTGTATTATAATGGTATATTTTTTTAATTTTACCTATCCACGAATTAAAAGACGAAAAAAAAGTAAATCCACTTCAATTTATTGAAAAAAAAAAATGAAAACAGCTTTATCTACACTCACAACGTAATCTTCTGAATATGAATTCAAAAAATATTGTATAAACACGTACTTTACATTTAGTCCAATAGCCAGAAGAATATTGCATTCGATAATTCGAATGAATACCTTATGTGAATTCATTGCTATGTACGTAAAAAATGCTAACAGTATAGAGTGATGCAATAGGTATGAATGTGGAATTTCCTATTATATCGTGTTATAGCAATAAAATTAAATTAAATTTAAAATAATTTGCTGTTTCTTTATTAGTACTATCTAAACTTTATATTAGTGAAAATCCTAACAGATAGGTACAGTGGAAAAATAGAAAACTGAAAATGGCTCGTAACTCTTTTAATAAAAGATTTAAGTTTTTCAATTCATTTCCACATCTAAGTATAATGCTACACAGGTAAATGTACCTGTGCAGCATAATACTTAGATGTTAGAACTTTTGTTGTAAGGTGTAACTAATCTCTCTATGCATATAGAAAATCATTTGAAAAACTTTGATCTCTTATTGAACGAGTTACGAGCCGTTTTCAGTTTTGCATTTTTCCACAGTACCCATCTGTTCGCATTTTCACTAATATCAAGTTTAGCTAATACTAATAAAGAAAAAGTAAATTATTTAAATTTAAATATTTTATTATTGTTATAACACGAAATAATAGGAAATAGCTACTTCATACCTATTGCATAACTCTAAACTGTTAGCATTTTTGTACATAGCAATGAATTCACCTAAGTTATCCACCCAGCGAAAATAAAAACTTTGGAATTATCAAAGGTTATGTGAAAAATAATTGTATTCCTACTGGACTAATTGGTATATATTTTTTTTTTTTTTTTGGGACAATTCCACCGCACTATTCCCAAACCACTGCAACTCCTGAAAGCCAGAATCAACAGTGGCGACCACCAGAAAAGCGCCGAGGCAATTAAGCTCGACGAAGTCCCGGAGAATGAATTTACCTGTCTTTGATCTTGCAACGAAATTAATCAGATAAGAATAACGGAGGAGTAGGAAAAATGTAAATTTCCACTTCCCTCCATATCAAGCAGGAGACAGAACAAACAAGGCCAATAGGCACAAAGGGTCATATACAACTGGGATAAGCCCAGTTGCCTAGCACCACGGATAAAAAAATTGTATTAATACATATTAATGGGTCCTAACATTGTGTGCTGCTATATTTGGTTCCAATAATAGGTATGGCAAAAACTCTTGAACGCACGGAAATTTCTAGTTTCCACAAGTTTTACAAGGTCCGTATAGTAAACAACTCCTGATGCAGCCTGTACATTATTCAACATAATATTACGTTCATTCTGCCAAAGAATACACTCCCATAAGATATGATGTGCAGATTGTACATATTCGCAGTCAGATGTAGAACACTGACATAAAGGCGAGGCAACGAGCTTGAAAGAAAATAATTTACTTTTAAAGTTACCATGTCCCGTGAGAAATTGGGCAACACAGTGATCCACTTCCAGCCTCGTGCTGGCCAGCCGCACGCGTACGGATGGAAAGAATTGGTGGAGGTGTCGGCCCTTGATGGAATTATCCCACCTATATTGCCATTCGGATAAAAGTTCCTCCCAGACGTCAATAGGTGGTTTAAATAATCTAGAGATTTTCTCACGGTCACTCCGCGTTAAAAAGTTCGCGTCCGCGTTCTCTCGTGCGGAATAGTACATTGCAGCACGTCGCTGCACTTCAAGGTCGACCGGAAGTACACCAGCAAGTATCGGTAAGGCCTTAGTACTAACCGTCCTGTACGCTTTGCATAAGAATATTAAAGCCAAACGCTGACTTTGAAGTAATTTACGTCGTACCGCCCCTATGGTGGCCCTATCAGCCCAAATATATATATTTGGATTGTAGTTCTAATATTAATTGCAATGGTGTATAATTATATAACGTAACGGAAGTGGTCACCGGCCCGTGAAACACAGGTGCTGTAACCTAGCTCAGGGGTCAGGGTTTCACATTTTTTGTAAATTTTGAAGGAAACAAACCATTTATTTTTTATTTATTAATATTCCTTGTGCTTAAATCTTTCTTTTTCTCGTATTCATGTTATAAAATATAGTATGCAACTCTTGAATAAAACGGATTTATATTGAGGGCCACGAGGCGAGGGACTCGCCATGCTCGTGATTGAATCATCACGAATCACTCCCTACGGTCGTGATTCAGTCGTTAGAATCCTTCACTTGCTCGTGATTCATCTATGGCCCTCGCTTTAAATCCGTCCTTTATTCACTAGTTGCATAATATACTAATATTTTTATTTTAAGTACCTGGGCGACCGAGCTCTGCTCGGGTGAAAATGAAGAAAACGACGATTTCTAAAAAATAAACCTAGCTAGATCGATTTATCGTCCCTGAAACACCCTGCATACTAAATTTCTTGAAAACTGTTGGAGCCGTTTCCGAGATTCAGATTATATATACGAGAATTGCTCGTTTAAAGGCATTGGATATATATATATGTCACGTCGAAGTACCTATGAATCGTAGAATCGCCATCTTTAATTCCAATGTCTAGAGGCAATTCCTTTATTCTTGACTGGAGCGGGTTACTTCAATAACACACAACACTGGATTGAAACTCAAGAGTGTTTATTTGATTTAGTTACAGGCACTTTGAGTTTTCAAATGAACTTGAAGCTAAAACCACATCGCGTGGCTTGCTAGATCGCTAAGCCCTTGTCGATCGCTGGAGGAGATCTAGCAAGAAACTCCAGGACACTCTTTTTAAATGTTTTTATAGATTACACAATCACTTTATGACAATTAATTAGGTTTTCAAACATCTATTCGATTACATTTATTAATCAGTTCTTATTTTTCACACATAGTCCGCGCGACGCGCGTTCTAAGTGGGCGGAACTTCCATATTGTTTTTGTTTAGACACTAATTACTTGGATAGTTGAGTAAAGTTAGCAAACAATACTAAAATGCTGATCAGTTAATTATTTTAACATTAAACAACCTCAATACTCACAAATACAAAGTGGTTTGTAGTTTATTATTGAAATAGTCATCTAATAACAAAACTATTCAAGTTTCCGGTGATCTAACAATCTTACTAATTAGAAAGTTTCTCATTATTACATAGCTGTGTAAAATAGTCTTATGACTTCTTAGTATTTAATCATTTACTCAAATTTGTTTAGTTCTCGTATTAAATTATTAAATCTGGTTATTGGTCATAGAAATTATAACATCCGCCATTGTTTGACAACTTAATAAGAATAACATAATGAAACACATTTACTTCGTCAAATGTGCAATAGTTAAAATGAGAACAAATCCGAAAGTCCTACAATAAGTGTTCCTGTTTAATTTAAACATCTCGTATTAATTAAACATTGAAATTAGCATATGAATTATGAATCAATACTGATTCCACAGTGAGCCAATAGATGGCGCTGAACTCAAAACCCAACTTAAATAGACATAGACACTTAAAACGATTAGTTAGGATAATAAATCAGCAAATTCACGCCTACGCGGCGACACGGCCATTGTGATCGGAGGCTCGTGCTCTGGGCCTTCCGGTGTCCTCAGTCTCTGTGTTTCTTGGTTGTTATCTGTAATAGCGGAGAAATATTTGTCGGCAGATTATTGTTGTTTATCATCCTACAGTATTAATTAAGTTTAGAATCTGATAACAACTGATTTTATTTATCATTGACAGCTTGTAATAAATCTAAGCTGAGTATGCCTTATTTTGGAAATATTGAATGTATTTTTACACCCACAGCTATATGCTTTAGGTATTCTACTTGCTATATGGTAAAGACCAATGTTGTTAGGAAACAACTAACTGCTACATGTCATGTCAATGAAGGCATACAATTTCTATTTCAGATTTTTGACATGGAATAATCAGTTGCTAGCTTATTTAGTCCAATTTGAATCTTGTTTGCAGAATGTTATTGTTTGTATTATCTTACAATATTCATTGATTTGTAATAGGTAATAGTCAGTTTAAGTTATCAATTTATCACTGAATACTTATGAAATTAGGTAACTATTAAGTTTATCTCAAATTAAAATATTTGATGCATTAATGAGCACATACCTACTTATAAGAAGGCTTTCATAGCAGCCTTGTATTTGGTAAGTATAGTGTAGGTAGTGTAGGAGTATTGTGATCAGCTGTTTTTTGTTTAGTTTCATTCTCACGGGACGGTAATGCTCTGTGATAGACACAAAGTCTTTGATTTGACAGGATTTAAGGATAGGATCAGGAACACCGCTCTGTGATAGACACAAAGTCTTTGATTTGACAGGATTAAAGGTTAAGGAGTTTAGGATCATTGCTCCGTGACAGGCACGAAGTCTTTGATTTGACAGGATATAAGGAACCAGGCTCTGGGTGGTCTTGTACACCGTGGACCCAGCAGGATAACATGAGAGATTGTTCATTAGCGGCCTCCACGCCTAACCAATGGATATTAAATCTTTATTAGTTGCTTCCACAGCAAACCAATAGATTGTGTGTTGTATTATCACTATTAGTTTCCTCCACGGATTACTAACAGACAGCTTATTGTGTTATCATTATTAGTTGCTTCCACAGCATACCAACAGTATAGTTTATTGTGTTATCATTATTAGTTGCTTCCACAGCATACCAACAAGATAGTTGTGTTATCATTATTACTTGATTCCACAGCATACCAATAGGATAGTTTGTTGTGTTATCAATCTTAGTTGCTTCCACAGCATAATAAGATAGTTTATTGTGTTCTCATTATTACCTCAAATCCATCTCCATGGATGCTGATAGTTTGGTGTTGATATAACCTATTATTTTATTAAGTGCCTCCAGAGCTATAGGTTATTGGACATCTCAATAATTAGAGCTTGTTTTATTATTCATTTTTATAATTGACTAAATATGACAATAGAATAGCATAAACTGAAACGAGTTACAAAAACATAATAATAACAGTAGTCCTCCTGACTGTTGAGCCATCTGCATAAGGAGGTACTATGGTGCACAAGGCCAATGGCTCAACATGCTTTTTGAAGCATGGGGGTTCACCAATTTCAAAACTCTGGGCTGCTACAGAGGAATCCCTATTGGAAAAACCCCATAAACAAATTTTGCCCAACCTAGGAATTGAACCCAGGAATAATAATTTAAAAGTACTTTGTTGCATGGTAGTATCATGCACAAGCGTCATGTAGTTATTCGACATGGCTATTGTGTTGAGCCTTCTGATACAACAACACCGTATCAGTTAGCGAGGTGAGTAGAAGATAGTTTGAAAACTTCTCACCTTTTACTTTAGTTATGTTGGGCTGGAAGTCATTTTTCAGCTGACCTCTATTTGGTGGCTTGTATGTATGTTGGTAGCTTCTAAGGTCCTGACCCGGCGACACGGTCACTTGCAAACCAGGTATTTTTAGTTTTGTTTCCACATCCTTGATAATACTTGACTATGTAGGTAACCATTTTGATTTTTGATATGACACAGGAATCTGGAATGTGAGAAGGTATACAGATAAATAATAATAAAAGAAAAGATGATCCTATTAATATTTAAATAAGTAGGAGTTAGTACTGATAACAATTAAATTATGTTATTGTTTTGAAATAGTAAGTGAGTAATTCAAAGTTAACTAGAATCTGATGACACTGAAATGAATAACTATGAAGATTGCTGCATTACTTATGACGGTGTTTGCACTAGCTAAAGATTAATGTTAAAACATGTTGAAAACTACTTTTAATGATGCATGTTTGCATACCACACACGCAACAACCTATTTACACACCTATTACAAACCTATTTCATTACAAAACATTTATGTGTGAACAAGTTTGAATACAAGCTAGGTAAAAAGTTGCAAAAAGAAAAGAAAGTTATTGAATGCTAAAAGTGACAAATTATCAAAAAACAAACCTGTCTTTTGATTGTTTTTATTCTGTGCAAGTGCATCCAATAACAAGCTTTGAAATCTGTCAGAAATTACTAATCTATTTACACCCATGTACCATAACAAGTAAAATTCAACTAAACCCATTGTGAGATTTAATTCATTAGGAAGGTTCTCAAATATTGAATGATTAAATAAACTTTATTATAACAAACTTAACTTGAACAAGCATAAATCTTAGAGCTTATAAAAGGCCCCATCAGTATCCAACTGACAGTCTGAACCAAGAATGTAGGGTCAGACAATTTTTTAATTAGATTTAACTTATAGCGCTATCACTGTCAAGAACCCCATAGCCAAAACAAATCTACCAGATCATGTAGACAGATAAGATGGAACACAGTAATCACATTAGATTCACTCAAATATGTCTTACATACACAGGACCATTAATTTACCAAAAATCACAAGGTCCATACATAATAGGTTACTCACACATACTAAGCGTACCTACTTGTAAATTAAAAGTTACCAGGTGGCTATCAGCTTATGACTATTTATTATTATATTATGATTATGCATGAACTGAAGCTCTGCTGATACTTACCCTGATTATAAAGTTTGTAATGACTCACCCAGGTGTATCACAACCCTTTCACCCATTCATACAAATACATTTATATTAGATGCATACTCACTCTACAAAAACCTCTAGATAATATTTTAAATATTGTTTAGTCTTGTAACCAAACAATTATTCTCACCCCAGCTACTTAAATGCAAATCGTTGTAAGTATTTTCTTGAGCACACTATAATTTTATTTTTATTTGTTGTGCTTTTCATGTTTAAGGAATGTGTTAATACATTTTCTTATCTTACTTTACTTTAAAAAAAGTATGACATGCAACGGGTTCCACATTATTCAATAATAAACCCCGTTTGGTAGTCGGGTAAAAACAATAAATTGCAAAAATGCCAATTAGTGCGTCAACATGAATATGTCATGGCACTTTCTGCCAAATGTTTACTACTTCTGTTGCACATACATTCTGTAACTTACTTAACTTATTTACCTACTAAACTTTTGTTTTAGCTACCTAAATGTAATGAATGCTATAAAAATAAGTTGTTACTTTTTGTCCGGTACAAAACTCAACGTAGGTACTTTGAATTGTTTAACATTCATACACTCACACCTTGTCCCCATGGGGATAGGCAGCAACCACAGATTGCCACTTGCTACGATCCTTACATACTCCTCAAATAAAATAAAATTTCTCAAATAACTGAGCCATTGCAATTCTTAAGACAAAAGAACCATATTTAAACAATAACATTGAGTTCCTAGTCAGCTGTCTTATTTTATGGAGTAATTTAAGCCGTTTCATTCATTTTAATTCCACAAATTGCCACACAAACAACAGCAGGGACCACTCAGTCAGTAAGGGGTATTGTGTTACCCAGTTACTGGGTTTTGGTTGCTCCATGTAAAGCACTGGTACTCAGCTGAATCCAGTTAGAATGGAAGCTGTCCCGGACTTGGTTGGGAAAAGACTAGGCAGATTGATTAAAATTGTCACACAAAAGGTCACTGACCTTGCCTTGTATGATGAAAATAATTAAGAATGTTAAGTTACATAAATAAAAAAAAACAGAATACTCCCCTCAACCATGATGGAATCTATCAATGGACAGATCAAGTTGTTCGCTTAGCTGCTTCGGTCATTCTGTGCTGTATAAAGTTTTGGCCACAATGGTGTAGGACAGCATCCATGCCACTAGTCAGTAGCTTCTTCTGTCGTTTCAATAGAGTTCAGATCGTTCACGTAAAAATATTCCAGTTATTTTCGCCTATGTCTGGACATCGCTTACTCTTGGAAATTATCATAGGAAAATCTTTTGCCATACCCTCGGCGCTGGCGATGTTGTACAAAATTCTTCGGATGGCTTTCATAGCATGGGCAGAAGGCGATAGTGGGAGCTGAGCCCAATTCTGATGTCACGTCGAAGTACCTATGAATCGTAGAATCGCCATCTTTAATTCCAATGTCTAGAGGCAATTCCTTTATTCTTGACTGAAGCGGGTTACTTCAATAACACACAACACTGGATTGAAACTCAAGAGTGTTTATTTGATTTAGTTACAGGCACTTTGAGTTTTCAAATGAACTTGAAGCTAAAACCACATCGCGTGGCTTGCTAGATCGCTAAGCCCTTGTCGATCGCTGGAGGAGATCTAGCAAGAAACTCCAGGACACTCTTTTTAAATGTTTTTATAGATTACACAATCACTTTATGACAATTAATTAGGTTTTCAAACATCTATTCGATTACATTTATTAATCAGTTCTTATTTTTCACACATAGTCCGCGCGACGCGCGTTCTAAGTGGGCGGAACTTCCATATTGTTTTTGTTTAGACACTAATTACTTGGATAGTTGAGTAAAGTTAGCAAACAATACTAAAATGCTGATCAGTTAATTATTTTAACATTAAACAACCTCAATACTCACAAATACAAAGTGGTTTGTAGTTTATTATTGAAATAGTCATCTAATAACAAAACTATTCAAGTTTCCGGTGATCTAACAATCTTACTAATTAGAAAGTTTCTCATTATTACATAGCTGTGTAAAATAGTCTTATGACATCTTAGTATTTAATCATTTACTCAAATTTGTTTAGTTCTCGTATTAAATTATTAAATCTGGTTATTGGTCATAGAAATTATAACATCCGCCATTGTTTGACAACTTAATAAGAATAACATAATGAAACACATTTACTTCGTCAAATGTGCAATAGTTAAAATGAGAACAAATCCGAAAGTCCTACAATAAGTGTTCCTGTTTAATTTAAACATCTCGTATTAATTAAACATTGAAATTAGCATATGAATTATGAATCAATACTGATTCCACAGTGAGCCAATAGATGGCGCTGAACTCAAAACCCAACTTAAATAGACATAGACACTTAAAACGATTAGTTAGGATAATAAATCAGCAAATTCACGCCTACGCGGCGACATATATATATTCCTCTAGAATTGAGTCTGATATAGCCCAAATAATTATGTCACTATGCTAAGATCCTAATGAGTATCTGAGGCTCTAGTCAAGTGACATTTGATGTCAGCGATGGATTCGATATCGCTTGTCAATCCCATACATTTTTATGCCTTTTTGTTAAACGCTGTCGCTACGATTTCGATGATAGAATGTAACTTGTCTATTGCCTTTGAGGCTCTAGTCAAGTGACATTCGATGTCAGCGATGGATTCGATATCGCTTGTCAATCCCATATATATTTTTGCCTTTTTGGCAATCGTTGTCGCTACGGTTTCGATGGTAGAATGTAACTTGTCTATTGCCTCTGAGGCTCTAGTCAAGCGACATTCAATGTCAACGATGGATTCGATATCGCTTGTCAATCCCATATGTATTTTTGCCTTTTTGGCAATCGTTGTCGCTACGATTTCGATGATAGAATGTAACTTGTCTATTGCCTCTGAGGCTCTAGTCACGTGACATTCGATGTCAGCGATGGATTCGATATCGCTTCTCAATCCTATATATATTTTTGCCTTTTTGGCAATCGTTGTCGCTACGATTTCGATGATAGAATGTAACTTGTCTATTGCCTCTGAGGCTCTAGTCAAGTGACATTCGATGTCAGCGATGGATTCGATATCGCTTGTCAATCCCATATATATTTTTGCCTTTTTGGCAATCGTTGTCGCTACGATTTCGATGATAGAATGTAACTTGTCTATGGCCTCTGAGGCTCTAGTCAAGTGTCATTCGATGTAAGAGATGGCGATGGTCTAAATGCCAAAATGTAAGGGATTGATCACGTGTTAATTCAATAGCGTTTGACATTTCCATACATTTTTGACATTTTTCCTATCGCTATCGCCACGATTTCGATGATAGAATAAAACCTGTTAAGGGCCATCTGAGGCTCTAGATAAGTGTCATTCGATTTCAGCGATGGCGATGTCAAAATCCCAAAATGTAAGGGACCAGGTTTTCAACGAGATTGTTAGTTAGAGTAAGTTATATAGGGGACCACAAAACGTCCCAAAGGGTCCGAGTTATTTGTCGGCTCCTGCACAAGATAAGATAAGGGATTGATCACGAGATAATTCGATAGCGTTTGACATATCCATACATTATTGTCAATTTTACAATCGCTATCGCCACGCTTTCGATAATTGAATGATACTTGTCTAAGGCCTCTGAGTCTTACGTGTCGTTCGATGTGAGCGATGGCGATGTCGAAATGCAAAAATGTAAGAGATTGATCACGGGTCAATTTGATAGCGTTTGACATTTCCATACATTTTTGTAATTTTGCCTATCGCTATCGACACGATGATAGAATGTCTCATGTCCAGGGACCCTGAAATTTAATAAAGACAAGTTAATATGTAACTGAATGAATAAGTTTTGTATAATCAAGAGCATATTTTCAATAATAACAAGTTGTACGAATATTGTCAGACAAAGAACTTATAATAATGAAGTTAGCAAGTTGGAGAAAGTCGCGAAATCTGTTTTGATGAAAATAATAATAAGTTTTTTCGGTACTTGTTAATAAAGTTATGATTGGCTAACTGATATCCTCGGATACACTTACTTCCAAAAGAAACGACTAATTTCACCCAGATAAAAAATATTATATATTTTTATCCAAGTTGCATTCTACCTGTATTCCAAACATTTTTTTTTCACAATTCATATTGACCCAAGCATCGGTTAAAGCGTGAGTGACGAACATACATAAATCAAAACTCATTATTGACATGAGTAGTAAGTTATAAAACAAATATAAAACAAATATAAATATAAATGGTCAACAAGTTCTCGCAAAATACGGAAAATATGATATGAATTTCGGAGTACACGTGGATACTTAATTTCCTATATTTCGATTTTGATTTAGTTTTGCTCATAGGTTTTGGGCTTTTCTGATTAGTTTTGGATCCCAACTAAGCTCTTCATAATTATGAACTAATCATAAGGTGAGATCAAAAATAATACTGTTGTGGAGAAGTAATTACTTTACCACCTGCAAATAACAGGGAAAGTTATCATTTTGATTAATCCGGTCTGGTGAAATACACAGACACACCGTTTTATACTATGGAAATAGTGCTGGGTAATTTAAATGTTTTGTCCAGATACCGCCTCAGCGCCTGTTCCATGATCTTTTTGCGCGCGGTGTCATGTGCCGGTAGCTTCTTTCTTTCTTCAAAGATTTTGGAATTGATATTTCATGCGTCTTTTCACAACATAAAATGCCAACGTTCGTCGCCAACACTTAGCATGCGCGTCGTAAATGCATCCACGTCCGCGCAAAACACGATTACGACACTTCTGTATATAGTTATACTGAGCGTAAACGATTTAAAGTCTACTCAAAACGCTATAAAATTCATATCAAATGAGTGCGCTTTTATGTCTTTGTTCCTATTAGATTTTCTTTACAATAATACAATATATTAAATCTAATAATAATAAAAAATAATATATTAAATCAATGACAAGTGTATATCTCACTGATTCATTTTATCCGAGTCGCATTCAAATTGGACAATTCACATCACAGTCATCGCAATATCAATCCATCCAAAGGGGAGCTACTCCAGTACCCCTAACAACCTAACTTGGTACTTACTAGGGTACTTGAAACTGACAGCCCAATTTGAATGATGGCGCAGTTGTACTTGACCTCAAGTGGGCTGACCCCGTGTTAACAGCCGGTAACAGTTCCATTTGCAAGGGACCATGGCAAGGGATGGAGACAAATTCGAGGAAATCTCGATTTCTGGGGAACCACTAAGATTATGATCGTTTGAACAAGTATTTGGATGAAGTAAAACTTAGTCGTACCTATGTCAGTAAATGTATATCTGACGACGTTAATTAAGTAAATTTCATACTCTTCATTATTTATACAGTGAGGAAAGTTAAATATTCAGTACAAACAAAATGCAGTATTCATTGCTTATTGTAAATTCGTTTTATTCAGTAGTCAATTTATTAAAAAAATATAATTGTATGTAAACCAGATATGAGTGTAGACTAAGACGCTATAACACTAAAATGATAGATGATACAAATCGGGAAAGGTCAGTGAAAATAATATGAGTAGATTTTTACGAAACCTTTTACCTCGAGCTGTTAAAAGTTTCCCAGAAACACTTCGAATTCTCGATTTGTGTACAGTTTACGCATTGGGGCTTGAAGATACTTTTAGAAATGTGGGTGTTTTTACGTGAAATGTGTATATTAGAGGCAGTTTGAATGTGGCGCCAGTGACAGAAAAGTTGAAGGGAAACCGATTTGTCCTGGTAAGGTCATGAGATGAGGAGGTATGAAACGCATGTTACTAAAAGAGTTATGAATATAAATGTAAATGGATGGAGAGGGAGAGTAAGGCCAAAGAAAAGATGGATGGACTGTGTGACGAGTGATATGAAAGGAAAAGGGAGTCCGTGATATCGTGACAGGCGACAGGACGGTATGGACGAAGATAACGTATTGTGCCGACCCCAAGTAACATGGGATAAGCAGGAAGATGATGATAGTGGTTTTTACGCCTCGGCCTTCGAGGAATATAGGTATGATGCTAAAGAAGATATGACGAAAGTATCACTCCAAACATTTAGACCCCTAACACTTCAATTAACAATCGAAAACGTCACTCGAAATTCACGCAGTCAACCTCTGGGCATCGGTAACGAGCCAACTCGAATCGGTTAACTTACCAATCGCTTAGAGCCACTTAAGAGTTCCGTAGTAGTTGTATAATAGGAAATGTTCGATCCCGACAATTCGGATTTCAATTCGATATGATTGATCAAAGTTCTGCTTGTTATGAGTTTGCAAGATTTTGTGTGTATTATAGAGAGTTAGAATTTCGTGTTACTTGATTTCGGAAGTTTGGGCGTCGATGTTGATTTTGTATGTTATAATGTAGGATGAAATTATGTTGTTGCTAAGTTGATAAGTTGTTTCTACTTTTCTTGATAACTTTGGTTTTGTACCTACGTCATGTCAGTAAGTACCCTATTACCAGAGGGCGAATAAATATGGGAAGAAAACGAGTGGCATTTAATGATTAGAATAAGTGTGGCCCGTCTGTTGGTGAGGAAAACTTGGACGAGTTTGGCACATGAAAAGGGGAACCTATGCGTGGACAACGTTGGGATCTAGGCAATGGACAAAGCGCTAACTGCTGGTCATGAGACTCACAATAAACGGAAAAGATAAAATAATCACCACTATTTGCGTGCTGGTGCCTACACTTATGTATGGAAGTTAAGGTTGGGTATGGCTAAAAAGACATGAAAGTAGGATTAATGCAGTAGAAATGCGCTCCTTGCGGAGTATGTGTGGTGTAACTTTAAATGATAGATTGAGGAATGAGGTAATAAGACAACGTTGTGGTTTAAAAGAAGATGTAGTGACTAAAATTTAAAAGAGTATGTTAGGATGGTTTGGCCATGTTGAGAGGATGGATGAAAGGCGACTAACGAAAGGTATTTACAAGGCAGACGTGAATGGAAACGCCGGGAGGGGACGCCCTAGAAAGACTATATAGACCTTATAGGTGATGTTCTTCAGAAAGGCCAAGTGCGCAGTACCCATAACCGGCGTGTGTGTATGACTAGATGTATGCATGTGTGTGAAGCAAAAGAAGTATGTAAGGATCGTAGCAGGTGGTGTTCTGTAGTTTCTGTCTACCCCCATGGGAAAAAGGCGTGAGTTTATGTATGTATGTATGTATTTGGTAGATAGTTTGTGAATCACAAGATGCATAAAACAGGCTCATTTAATTTAGCAGGACCCTGCTGCTCTTTTATTTTGATGAACTTATTCATGTTTTCATTAGACGATTTTACTTTCATTTTATTTGCAAATATACTCCACCTCTGCCACGCCAATACACCTAAACGACTTTATATCTCTATAAAAATTCCCATAAGCAATCCCTAAAACCCGACACATCATTAGTTAGAAGTACCCTCTCATTTGCCAGTTATACCTGCTTCAAATTCACGCAATACGGGCCGGTTCCAACTCGAGGTCCCCCGTAATGAGCGGACAGATACCACGCGTCAAAACCCACATTCCCTCACAAAGGAAGTACGTAGCCTTTTTTAAAAACCTGTTAAAAGTGACCTTTAGCAGACTGACCGCTGTAAAACTGCCCTTATCCGAGACCCTTTCTTATCCAACTCGGATTTTTCCATTCGATTTAGCGAACTAAGAATTTGGGACCCATCCTTAAGGTCATTGAATTGAAAGCAAGAAAATTCAATTTATACGAAGCCGCGATGCTTTCAACGAATTTACATATTAAAATAAGAATTGTTTTGGCATAATGTAGGGGACTAAAATGTTTGTTTATTAAATCCGGTCTGAATTTCTTGCGTTTCGAGCATCTAATTAGTTGATCTGTGATATTCAAGAATTTGGAATTCCATTTGTGTAAAAGGATCAAGAACTGATAAGGTCAAATGCAAGTGCGCTAGTCTGACCTTTCAAAGAAGCTGAATCTACAGACAAACACCCTTTGGATTAAACTGTGGCCAAAGCACTTTTGGGTAAAGATAATCTTAAATAGGATTAAGGTTTAGACATTTACATGTCTGATGAAGCACTAAAAGGTTAGTAGTAGAAATAAACAGACCTATCAGAGCAAAAAGGCTTGCAAAACACAATAGTGGTACTACAACATATCACACAAGTCCTAAAACGGACATAGCTGCCAATATTTCCCTGACTAACGCGCGCAAAGTGGAAGATAACCAGAATTTAACACAAGTACATGAGTTATCTGACTCGTTTTACGTCTCATATCCATAAAACCGTGTAGTATCCCCTACCATTTTTATGACGTCATCGTCGTCCCTTCCGGTTTGTCCGACCGGTAACATATGGTGTTTATTTAAGCACGAGTTTTAGCTTGTTTGGTGAGGTGGACAATTTTCAGTAAAAATTTTGAGGATTAGATTTTAGTCTCTAGAATGAACCTGGATGTTTTTGTTCACGAAAGCTTTTTTGCAATTTTGGTATGAAGCTAGGATGAAAAGATATAGTGGAATTTGTAAGTCAAATACAATAAGTGATAATATAATAACTTGAAAGTGAAATATCAAAATGAATAATTTTACAAAATATTTTATTTATTAATATTAAAAAATGTCAGACAGTGTTTTCTTAATGACAAAAATTTTGGTACTTGGGTTACCAATGACCCAAAAGATTTTACAAAATTCATTTAATATCCACAATTTTGTTTTAGCTCAAGATATAGAAATTGAAAGTAAAATAGGTTAAAACAACAAAGAAGAGGATAGATCTCAGATCGGCAAGTCAAACCAAATTCAGCATTTAACATAAAGTGTAGGAAGAAATCAAATATTGTCTTAAGAAAGGCAAATAGAGAGAATCTTGAGAAGTTAAACTTTGCATGACAATTTTAATCTGAAAGTCAATTAGTTCTACTTGTGATGTTTGTCAGCGTTTAGTGAAACTCAACTGGGGCAAATTGTCCCCGGAAATATATATGAGAAGTTAAGGAAACTATTAAGATTATAACCAGTATTATTTCGACGGCTAATATATAAGACTAGGACCGTTTTCTGGGGAACTGTTGTACAAACGCGATGATTTAAGGATATACTTCTCAAATACGAAGTTTTGGGTTCAAAACCTGGTATATACTAATTATCCACTAACTAAAGAAGAAAAGATTGGAACAATTTTGGCGACATAAGTCTAAGATCATCTACATGGAGGTAGCAATATTTATAATTCATCAAAATCATTTCGACCAAACGACTTCTACTGCTGGACATTCCACCCTCAAGAGTTGCTAAATCAACAGGAATTTACTGGTAGTGCAAGCCTGCGCTGCCAGTAAATTCCTGCAGTCTTCACCACCACCTTTGAGGTGGCCTACCAAGCTTATGCCTTCAGGTACCTATGTGACCGGGACTCCAGAACCTTTCAATAATTTTGACCAGCCGTCTTGCGAGAAATCTTACCCTGTCCACTCCTTTATAACTTTGGTATTGTCTGAGCTAAGACAGTTTTAAATTTATTTCAAAATTGTTATATTTTGAATTCATCAATTTCTTCTTCATTTCCTCCATCAATAAGGGTCTTGGACAAAGAAAGGGTTATATTACCAATTATTTATTATTGTCTCAATCTAAATTTTGTTCCGTATTAGTTAACAATTTAAATAAATATTCCAAGAAATCTTCAAATCATTAAATCGGCTTCATTATTTTTGGCGGAATCTGATTAAAATATCAAAGATTTAAAGTTTAATTTAGTTAGCAAGTTAAATTAGTGAAACAGGTTGTCAGGACGAGATGGAATGGGGTTAGGACTTCAATATAAATAATTAATTTAAGCGGAATTTCTTAAGAAAGGAAGTCTTATTTAAAGCTTAAGGGGACCAAGACTTGAAAGTCAGCCTACGTGTTACCATGGCATGGTGCTATCGGATTTTTAAAACAGAATTTGCCAGTCATCAGAGTGCTGAAGATAGGAAGAAGAATTCGATTGGGTCGCTGTCACCGAATACGTTGAAGTGATCTATATATATTATTAGATATATTCCATGTTTTAGTTACAAGATTTCTCGTAGAAAAGTCCTAGCTAGCGTATATGCGACTGAAACCAGGCAAAAAAATTAGAGTCCTAACAGTAATAATAATAATAACACGTACATTCAACCGAAAATCGGTGGTAACAATTTTAATTTGGCGATGCCTTTTCGCGTTTCAGTAAGGACGATTTCGTAAAGCAACCTTACCACTGATGTGCAGTTGATTGTACTTAGGTGTTATTGTACTTCTAGATTCTTCTACATTTCTCCATTCATAATCTTAATTTTATGGATTAATTAGCAAAAGTAGTAAAATAGACACATTCAAAGTTAATATGCCATTCAATGCAGCAATGTTACCAGACTTGGCATGTTTCCGAAACCTTGCTATCTGAAGGAATTCTTGGCATAATTACGGTGGTTTTTATATCTTATAGTTATAAATAAATTAATTATTTTATTTACCGACTTAATAAAAAAGGAGGTAATCAAGCCGACACGTATAGTGTTGGAATTCACAATATTCACATATGTTATCTGTATGGGCTTCTAAACACATTTCATACACGTATACTTTTTCATAAATGTATGTTTGTTAATATGTTAGCATGTATGTTTGTCTGTGTGTATGTATGTATGTCCACGCATTTCTCCAAAACTACTTATCATATCGTAATCATTTTCTTTTTATTGGAATATGTATCTCTCAACTTAGGGTACAGTGCAAGTTCCATTAAAATCGGTTCAACAGTTTTCAAGATACGGAATATAAAACCAAATTCCTTAGCGCCAATGAGTAAATTAAGTTATTATGGGTATTTTCTCAATCCTTTAAGTATCTTACTATGAACTTTGCAAATTTTTTAGTGATAGTATACTAAAACTAAAAAGAGAAATGAAAACATTTTCTCAAAAAATAAACTGACTTCTAAAGAAAAACACTAAAAGGTGCCAAAATTATTTTAGTTCCGAAAGTCAGTATTGAAAACCGATAAAAAAAGAGTTACCAAAGACACCGACTAGCTGCCCCCTTTTGCTTCGCTCCCGTCAACTGGCTATCTACCTACCCTACCCTACTCTATCTTACCTACCTACCTTACTTACCTACCTACTTACCTACCCTACCAACCCTACCTACTCTACTTTACACTATCTCCTTGCCAAATTTCTTTAAATTCCGTTCAGTGGTTTAGGCGTGAAAATGTAATAGACAGACAGTTTTACATTACTTTCGAATTTATAATATTAAGTATGGATTATAAATAATTAGGTAGAAACTGCTCAAAATTTACTCTTCTACACAGTTAAAAAAACAACGACCAAAATGTAAATACAAAACTTTTCGTAATAACCGTTTTCATTTTAAAGAGCCGACATTTTTTGTCACTCAAGAATTGCATTCGGAGTTTGAAAAAGAGCGTCGGTAATTTGAAATTCGAATTCGTTCCGTGTCAGTCGACGTTTGGCTCTGCTACTGTTAGCACGTTTTAATGAAGTGCATTTAGCAGATGGCGTAGAAGTAACGAATTTAAATTACTTTGTCCCCTTCTTCATTAAGAGTTTTTGTCTCTTGAGCTCTTATTTCAACTGTTTTCTTTCCCCTTATCTTTGAGATAAAGGCGTTTCGTTATCCTTCGACCTTTTTTATTTTTATTGCCAACGCCTTTCATAGTGGTAATTAAAGAACAGATATTTTGTTGCTGCTTGGACTTAATGTTTATCCGGCAAGATTTACGTGTTTCTTGTTAACCTTTTTAAATTAACTTTGACTTTTTATGGTTGAGAAAATCCTTTCAAAGTAACGTTCGTTAGCTACTTACTGGAATGCGTATAATTAAAATACTTGGTGCTCAATTTGAATGGCTTGATTGCACACACGCCACGAGTTTCGCTAAATCAGTTACTAATATTGGTATTGTTTAAGTTAATTGATTAGCTGTTATCCTCAACATGTATCATCCCACTGCAGGGTGTTTTCTTACTTATTTTTTGTTCTACCATATTTTACGTGGTCAATTTTTTTCTATAAATTATAATCGCATTTTGAAAGTCTGTATATTTGGAAGTTGTTTAATATTATCATGACTCTATAATGACTGAACGGAGTTCAATCATTTGAAACACAGACAATTAGGTATCTAGATTAAGACAGGATACTTTTTATTTCGTTACACACGGTTCGGCAGAATTTTACGTCACTAAATATTTCACAGCAAAAAAAATAATTGTAACGTTTCTTAAAACAATAACCTCGAAATCACGATCCCCTTATTACACTTACAGCTGATTTCATTTACTGTTATTTCCAAAAGCAAACACTAGAGAACTATGTCTTTCTGGGCATTTAGTCACTAGGAACCACTTGTAATGAATCTTAGAAGCAGCTAGGTAGTTTTTAGCAGTTATATTTTTTTCTTATTTCTTATTTAATAATTTTTTTAATATTAAAGAAAAAGAAAACCTAAAAATATTTAAAAATATAAAAAATAGAGGCCAACCGGTATCGGGAACAGGATCCAAGCTACCGGTGGTTAGGGCTCCAGAGAAAGGAATCTCCTCACAATGCGAGCCGTATCGAGGAGTACTGCCATCTGTATTAGACCCTTGATCCAACCGCCCAATGACAGCCTCGACAGATGGTCGTCGAGGCTCTTGGCCATCAGGCCGTTGGCCGTAACGACAATCGGCACAATGATCGCCGAGACAAATTCCACATGTCGACAACCTCGTGTGCTATGTCAAGATACTTGATTTGTTTGTCTTTCTCAGCTTTCACGAGGTACTCGTCATGCGGGATGGTGACATCGATTATCATTGTGCGGCGCGCTAATCGGTCTATCACCACTATGTCCAGCTTATTGGCAACAATAGTCCTATCAGTGATGATAGTCCGATTCCAGTACAACGTGACATGGTCATTTTGGAGAACTGGGTCGGGCACATACTTGTAATACGGTACCTCCTTCACAAGATTGTACTTCAAAGCAAGTTGCTGGTGAATAATCCTGGCCACTTGGTTATGCCTGTGTAAGTACTCGCCGTTAGCCAGACGAGAACAACCAGAGATAATATGTCTGATGGATTCACCCGGACGGTGGCATGCCCAACATATATCAACTGTGCCGTCCTTCATTATATGTCTCCGTTAGTTTTTCGTCAGGATAACTTCGTCCATAATTGCACAGACAAAACCTTCAGTTTCCCCGAATAGGTCACCGAAACGTAGCCAGGATACGGACGCTGGGAAATCTACATCAAGCCCATGGAGAGCCCTGTAGAAGCGCCCGTTTAGCTCCTTGCCTTGCTATACCTCTTTGCGTTCATCAGTCGATAGTATTACAGGCTTGCGCCAGTTCTCTTTAGCCATGGACAACGTGGTGAATCCCTTGTCCACTGCGACCACATCCCGGTGCATACCCACTTCAGCTTTTAAAAAGTATTCTCTGAGGCTGCACACCACGCGGTTGTGAAGAGTCTTGGCGTTTAAAAGCCTCGACCCCCACACTTTCGCGGGATGTACAGTCTCATCACCGATGATCGTGGGTGATGCATCCGGTTTGCGGTCAGATGTGTCCGGATGCGTCGAGCTCGGTCTAAGTCCATTTGAGTTTGCCGAAAGAGTACATCAAAACTGGCATGACGCAACTGCTGAAGGCGCGCACCTTATTTCCGCCCGACAATAGGCTATTTAATACATTTTTCAGGCGGCCAAAGAAACGCTCCTTCAGCAGTTGCTTCATGTCAGTACAGTTGATGCCCAACGCTTCCGACATACCCAAAAACTTGTAAGTTTCGGTCGAGGAGAGGTGTCTAAGGTGTATGAAATCAGAGAGTTGAATTCCCTCGGATTCCATAATCTCCCTTCGCTTTACATGCATGACTGCACATTTTTCCACAATAAATTCCATCCTGATGGCGTAACTGAAGGTTTCTATTACGAGTACGTACCTTCAGTAACTTCATCAGTTGCAAGTTGTTGGGGGCAAATAGCTTCAGATCATCCATGTAAAGGAGGTGAGATATGACCGGACCACCTCTTCGCAACCAATAGCCAAGACCTGAATCTTTCAACAGTGTACTTAGAGGATTCAGGGTTAAGCAGAACCAAAGTGGACTCAAACTGTCGCCCTGAAATATACCCCGTTTAATCCTTATAGGCTCATCATCTCCCTGAATCAGTCGACATCCTGGATATCGAAGGACCGTCGTCCATTGCCCCATACATGACTCAAAGAAAGTGCGCAGAGTTGCGTCTATTTTGTACAACTCCAGCAGCCTCATGAGCCATGTATGTGGCAAAGAGTCGTATGCCTTCTTGTAGTCTATCCAGCATGTCGACAGATCCTTACGGGATTGACGAACCTGCTGTCTTATGGCCATGTCAATGAGGAGTAGCTCCTTAGTGCCGCGGGACCCATTCCTACACCCATTCTGAAAGGCAGACATTATTAAGTTACTTTCAATGTGCACATTAATTTTGCCTCTCAGGATAGATATAAGAAGTTTATAAACCATCGACAAACATGTTATAGGTCTATAATTCTTAGATTCCGCGAGACTACCTGTCTTGTGTATCGCAGATTTTAACACCAGTTGTTAAAATCTGCGGTAGCGATCCAGACTCTAAGCATGACTGGAATTGAGATGCCAGTAGCGCGTGTGAGCTGCTATACCATTTAAGCCAAAAGTTATGCAGTCCGTTTGGACCCGGAGACTTTCAGTTCGGTAGCGGACGAACTGCTTTGTCTATATCAGATGGGCTGATAATAGCAGTTATTATAATTATTAAAGCATTATTATTATTATAATAGGAATTGTTCTTGTAAGCTTAGTTTGGCGCTTATTGTATTTATTATAATACGTCTTATTGTATAAGAAGTTTCTTATGTATAAATTGTTGTTTGGTCTTTTCTCTTTGACTTTCAATTAATCACCTATCGCAATAGTTTTGTTTCCTGGGTAGAAAATGATAATTCTATTTAGTCCGCCACTGAGATTATCAAAATATTGGACCCATATTTTTTTTGCTTTATCAAATAAATAAAATTGACAAAGAAAAAGCGCATTAAAGTTCAGGAACTCCTGAACTTTGATGCGCTTTTCTTTTTGCTTGTGACGTCACTTTGTCAGTATAAAGTTTAGCACACCGTGACGTCACACGATATTTCAACGCACTGTACCGTCGTAATTTTTTGTTTACGTGTCAAAATAAAAATACGAGTCCTATATTTTTAGGTTATGTAACTGACAGACTAAAAAGATATTTTTGTCAACTACCCTATTTACTCAAGACACAGGTTCTTCCAAAGTAGCGACTCGACCTTCCACATCCAGTTTGTCACTGAAATTTTTTTAAGGTATTGGCCCACCAAGATAGGTAGCGTCCCATGATACGTTTACGTTGGTCGCTCATTTAATCAAGTCAACTTTTGAACAAGGTTTTTCATGCAACCTTTCGGTCCATGTAGCAACACATGCGGGAGGCCTATTTCCAGCAGTGGATGTATTTTGGCTGAAATTATGAAGATTGGAGAATTGACATAACTGTGTCAAATTTCATTGTTGAAAGCGTAGAGGTTATTGCTACAATCTTTCACAAAAAAAGACTATTACTAAAAACTATTCGCTGAACTACTACATAATCAAAAAAGATTAAACCAAAACATTTACCCAACCTTCCGACTAGCCCAATCTTCCTTCTCTGTCCTACCCAAAACGTTAAAGAGCGTGAAAATACCGACCCCTTCCAAAGTTCGGGAACTACCGCGATGAGTCAACACCACTTAAAATTCCGCAGTTCACAAGGCAAACTTTATACACATTTCAAACAAAAGTATTTTCCTGAACGATTTTCTATTCAGGGCCAGATAATATCAATAAAAACGCGAAGAAACTCGTAAAATTTAAATAGAGTTTTGGAACTGCAGTAACAGCTTTGTCTGGACCAGTTTTTGGATTCTTGTGTTTGTGTTAAAAAATGAGTTTTGCGTACGGTGAATGTAGTAGTTGAATAATTGGGTTGAATCTTTCCGAGATTTCATCCTTTGCTTGCCATAACCACCTGTAAATTCTTGAAATATTTTTTGGGTAAATATAATAGAACATTTATAGGTTTTTTAATTGATTTCCAAATGAACTCTGTCATGCCACAACCATCCAGTGGGTTGTTTTTTAAGCCAGACGGAAAAAAAGAGGTCTGTCTGTGGCATCATAGCTACTAAACGGATGTACCGATTCTGTTTTTTTTTTGTTTGAAAGGTGTCTTTATTGAGAGTGTTTTTAAAAAGTCGGTTCAGCCGTTCTGAAGTTATGGACATGTTACTGTTTGAATCGGCGTATTTTCGCCAAATATCGTTTCATAATTTCGTGTTCAAGATTATCGATCGAAGCGTGTACCGGCGAAGGCGAAATCGCAACCACTTGAGCTTTACACGAAATTCGGCAACATTGTCATATTTGCGCAAACCAAATATGAACATAATCAAGGATGGTAAGGAGAAGAGATTGTACAAGCGCAGCTTGATGGCAGTCGGAAGAAAATGCCGAAGTCTCCTCAAAGTTGCTGCAGATGCAAACAACTTGCGGCTAACTTCCTGCAGTTGGGCAGTCCATGAAAAGTTTTGGTCAATGAATATCCCCAAGTTTTTGACTTTCTCACTGAATGGAATAACTGAATTGTCAAAAAGAACTTGGGGAAGAGAAGTCCAGTCGATCTTTGAAACCATTCTAGAACTGCCCGCTACAATACGAGTAACCTGCGTCTTAATAGGGTTAACCATAAGCCCATACCTCCTGCTCCAATCGCAAATGCGAACCAGATCAAGGTTTATGGTTACAATAACCTCGGACAGCTTTCTGAGGGGTGCTTACTACTATGTACCCATCAACACCATTATTGGTTTACCAAGCGCGATGAGTGAATCAAAGTCATCTTTATCAGAAAACATCCAAAGACTTACAATCCTTTTTAACTGTAACAAAATACAGAGGAGAAATATCAGCAATATTGTTCAATCGTGTATTAACACCTCAGTAAGTCGAGCTATTAGCTACGCTTGGATACACAGAAACACTTTCAATGGACCATTGTGTGGATGGGTAGATAGTTATATTGAATTGAACCTCGTTTGTGTATGTTTGGGATAGTTTTGTGAGTAGCTTTTTTGCATATTGTAACCAAGGGATTACCATAATCATTTGAAGGGCTTGTGGTTTGTGCAGGGCAGGTTATGGTGACAGTTTACAGTTCATGCAATTGTGGTTCAAAATCGCATGGCAGGTCCTGTTTCATCTTATATTCACAAAATTAACACTGAGGCCGTAACGTTGTAAGGACTTCCGAGAGATGGTCTGGCGAAAATCACAAGTATCCACTTTTTGCGAGGAAACAAGACCGGTCGATATGGCACTGGCAACGCATGGAAAATCTTTCGGTTCAAATGATAATATTGTATATGACTTTTGAAACACCTAATGCATTTATTATTTATTTATTATATTCTTTATTGTACACCACAATGATATATATACAGGCCAAAAAAATACATAAAAACAAGTTTACAATGGGTGGTCTTATCACTCAGGGCAATCTCTTACATGAGACAACCTTTGGATGGACTGTACGTGAGGAGAGGAATTTAGGGTTGTCAGTGTACAATATATCTTAAATAATAATACTTAGACATAATAACATTATGAGTTTTCTTGATAAATATCACCTGGGATGATGTGAAGCTGACCTTTAATTGAATTCGTTTTACAGAGCCCTAACGAGCCAGGTGAGTTGGTGTGTGTAGTTCTCGCAAACGGTGCGCATTTTTAGCTAGAAGTATGTACGTACACACTGCAAAAGAAGTATCTTAGGATCGATTCGTTGCACGTGGCGTTCTTTAGTTTCTGTCTTACTATGGAAAAACAGCGAGATAGGTTAGTATTGTAGGATAATATAACCGTTTACAGATCTTTTGTTTACATATCTAAGTAACTACTAATGATTCCCAGAATTTTTTAAGGAAGAGGAATGCATAAATAATATTCTTCCCCGTTAACAAGCAGAAATATTGTTAAAGAATTTTTGTCTAAATATCTTAATCTCTCATGTCACGACCTCATTACTCATACACTAGCTTTTTCTCCCGCCTGCGCACCCTAGCTTGATACAACGTAGCCTTTGACACTCAACGATAGTGTATGTCAGTGAGGACTTTAGATGCCTGTCAGTGAAATAATTTGCGCAATCGGTGTAGTAGGTACGTCCCAAGAGAACAGTTTACAATCATAAAGTACATAAAAAAGTAATAATTAGGCAAAGGCGCAGCAGCTTGACATAACGGGCTAAATATATTCCCCATTGCTAACGCGGTACTGCAAAGAAGTGAAAAATATCGTATTGCTATTTAAAAAAAAGCAATATCTTAGCCATACGAAAAAACCATGTTTCACCAAAATATGTAGGTAATATAGATGAAGCATTTTTTTTCAAACCTTTTAACCTAGCCTTACTAGGACTTACTAAGGAGTTTGCTTTAGAAAGTAACCGATTTATGGCACTAAAGCGGATAAGGGCCTTAAGATTACGTTTCAATTTACCTAAATTACCACTGTTTCACGAATTCACGAAGCCATGCCTCACATTGAACATTTAATTCCAACGCAAGCATCTCGCAGGACCTGTTGTCAAAAATATCACGTAGAATTTTTATGAGCAGACACATTTGCACATAAAAAGAAGTTTACGGTCTCCTCGGTACATCGGGAGATAAAAGTCGAAACAAACCACAATATCGTATGCCTGATGCCTTTTTTTGTTATCTAATATTTTAGCTGACGTACTGGCAATAATCTTTACTGGTTTGCCGCAAATTTTCTTGGGGGTATTCCCTTAGTAACTTACCCTTGGGTTATTACCTACGAGGGTTGTTTTCCCAAAGGGGGACTAGGTATTTTTGTAGTGATGTTCTTGAATCATGGTACGAACAATTTGCTGTAGGAAAAAACTTATTTTTTTTAATAAATAGTAGACATTATTTGAAATTTGATTTTTAAACAGCTATTTGAAATCAATAAAATATATAAATGTTTGAATTCTGAAATTATACTTATGAATGGAAAATATATATTTAATAGAAATAAATATAGAATTATACTTACTTATAATTTTACTTATGTGGCAATGCCGCCAGACTGGCAGTCTTCTGGGCACTTTTCTGGATGACAGAAATGTGGAGGACTTCGACGCCAAGGTGTACCTTTCTTTTGTATACACATATACTGTTCAACATAATCAATGTATGGTTAGCTACAAACAAAGAGAATAACAATGTAGAATAACAATTTGAAGGGAAATTTTCATGATAGATGTAAAATCTTTGATGATCTGATGCCATAATTAATAAAATTCCTCTGTAGGTCTTCGTTGTCTTGTTGTATGTATATATGTATGTAGTTAGGTTTAGATTAAGTTTGTATAGTTAAGTGTTTAAGTATGTCTATATTTTGTCAATTGGAAATAAAATAGATTTTACTTATGAATAGATTCTAAGACTTTTCTTTGAGCGAGAAATCTGTTTCTGTCCTATTAAAGAATAGATATTTACTAACTCAACTTCACTTTATGCTTTTGTATAGGAAATTATTTTTATCTTAGAAATGGAAATCTTAAAGGTTCTATACATATTCACCCTGAGATTTTTTCTCAAGCCTCAAAAACCACTCCAGTTTTTCCAAAGCCATCTCAGATTCAAAATCCCAGGTTACCGTAATCCTCAAAAGTCGTGGTCTGACTTCTAAGTAAAAACGGCTCGCTGCATAATTTCAAGCCAACCCTTCCGAGCAAAAACAACAATACTCTCGAAGAAAACACTAAACTTGAATCGCCGAAACCCAGGAAAAAAGGTCTAGCCACAGCCCATATAAATTCATGTCCCAAAAGGTACCTATTTTAGGAAAACGAAAATGGCGATGCCTAAACAATCTGGCGACCCTAATATTATGCAAAATGTCGCCGTGAGGATATCGAGGGAACTGTCTAAGGCAGTTTGGGAAACAATGGATGTGAGTGGCGCCTTTCAAATGGCCCGATAGGTAGCTTAAGGAGGTCGTATGTAGGCTTCTTTTGACTTCTCTAACGTTTCATGAAAAGGAGAATCGTAGGAGCGTAGTGTTAGCAATAATAGCTGAATTTGACCCGGTTGTGTTCAGTTTTTTAATAGGTTAGTTTGGCAAATGATTTCATAAAATATAATGGAACGTATAAAAAAAAATGTTGCTGAGGAAAACGTGATTCAAAGAAAATAATTTTGTTTGATCGAAGAGGAAAAATCTAAGTAACTTTATCTCACGTAAAAATATTGTGACTCCATTAGTTACATTTTTGTGATGAGCAAACTCGGGGAATAAGTATATAATAATTATGACCCTAGCTAGGTTGAAATTGTTGCAATGTTGGTCACTATAAAAAACATGATTAATGTTTATTTTTTGTCTTGCCGAATATTCTCGATCACAAATGATAGAAGTTTGAAATTATGAGAGGATATTGATTTTATACAGTAGGTGTCAATTAAGAAAGGATTTTTCGAAATTCATGCCCGAAAGGAGAATGTTTGTATGATCATTTTTATTTACTCAAAGACCGTTTGGGAGGTCATTTAGATTTTCCACAACTGACCAGACTCCAGAAGTAATAAAACAGGGACTGGAATCATGAGTGGTGATTCTCAAACTACCAGGAGGACAGAGACAAAGAAAAGAAGTGTATCCGGGGATGCAATCATGTGTGGTAAAGAATCTCGAACTACCAGGAAATCAGAATCATGAAGAAGTAGAAAATCACAAAATCTATATTAACCAGAGCGAAGCTGAAGGGCGGGCAGCTACACTCTTTGCGCTGCAGCATGGTGCGGGTGACAGTTTCAATAACATTTTTTACGCATATACGTATACGCATATTTTGTAGTTTAACGTCATACCATAGTTATACCATATAACATAGTTGCCTGTATATATGTTCTAAGTATTCTATTATGGTGATCATGTCGCTTCCTTTTTGACACTCATAACCTAATCATTAGTAAATTACTAAGAAACTTTTTTATTTAACAAGTATTCGCTTTTCCTGGACGCTTCAAGGTATAATGTTCTAACACGTCTTGTGAGTAGATACAAGATTTCAGTACTTGTAGTGGCTGAGGAATGATGTGGCGGACTTATCCCAAACCTATGTAACGTTTTTACAATAAAATACGGTTATTGGGCATTTTTCTTGCCTCTCGTCTTAAGTACAAAATTATAGTAAAGGTAAATATTTAAACAATAACAAAAAACATTTCAAAGAAGTACTCCAAGAAATAAAAAAGGAACTCACTTTCCAAATGAAATAAAATTAATATGTCGATGATAGACACTTCATTAAACCACGTAAACAATGTGTAATAATCGTTGGAATAATCGATGGCTATCGAGTTACTAAAACAAACTGACTAAGTCGATTACGATAAGGAAGCAATTAGTTTTATTGGAAAAATAATCAATTAATCCACTCATGTAATAAGGGAATTGCAGCCTTATGGTTGAGGAATAAGGGATGATGTTTGTTGAAGGATTTGTTGCTATGTGGCACTTGGAATATTCTGATAACTAACTCCTATTTTTCATGAATTTTGAAGTTGCCAAGTAAGAAGTGAGAAAAGTATCCATGTCTATGGAGTAGAACTTAATTTTCAATGAGGTATTTGTATCAAAAGGTTTATTACTTTATGCACACAAACGTACAGAGGCGCACTTAATGCCGAGGGACATTTTCTACCAGTCGACCTTTGGTTGAACCTTGATATCAATAATGGTAGGTGCAATATTTTGAGTAAAACAAATATTATTTAAAAATATATACCTAAACTATAAATATAATATATGCTCAAAGAACAAACTAAATACACAAATTTACTTAATCAATTAGTACTAACTGATAAATAATGGAAAACATTAGCGCTTTGACGATACTACTGCCAACTTCTTACGAATATGTTCGCGAACTTTATCTTTGATGGTTAATCGGTTGGTTGCCATCCTGATTTCTTGGGGGGACGGCGGCGCATTCCACAGAGAAATAGACTGAACGAAGAAAGAACAGTGAATGAACTCAGCATGGTGAGTGGGACATTGAAGGAGGCGGTTCTGTGATGACCGTAGATTATAATTGTGGTTGGCGCAAATGTATTGAATGTGTGGCTAGATAACTAGGGGATTTGGCATAGGTGAGAAATGAGAACATGGTAGTTAGTGTCCTTTGCTCTCTGCGTTGACTTATGGGCAACCACTTTAGAAGCGAACGATGCGCAGATACATGATCATACGAAAATTTAAAAAGTTTATTAAAAGATGAAATGGCTAGGTAGGAAGAAAGTAAAGTTCCTTGGGATAAACTCTATCTCAACTTATAAGTTACCATCCTCTATCCGATAAAGGGTGTTAACGGATCTCAAAAAGTAAAGCTACTCTAATTAAGATAAGACCAGAAAATTTACAAAAAGGGATAATCTTATCCTATCTATATATGGTATTGCAAGAAAAAGATAGGAGTAAAGTAAGACAATGTAAGATTAAAAGTAGTATTAAAAGTATATTGGCTTGAGAGAGGAAATGAGAAAGACAGCCTTATAGAGCATTAAAGTGAGCTTAAGAATTTTTCTCCTGTCTTTATCTGAATCTATGCTAGAAATGCAAAGCTTGTATTTTCATTTATAAAGTCACCGCCAGATAACAAAAAAACGAAAAGTCGTTAACACCCGTCTATCAATGTATAGCAATAGCAGGCAGTGTCGCTAACACGATCAAAACAAACATACCACGGTAAGGGGCGTCCTTGACACTTTCACTTGGCATTCAGTAATGAGTTAATATCTCATTAACGCGTCTACCGATAAATATGATTAAACGGATAAAATGGTTCCACGCCTATACCTTTCATTTGAGTTTTAAATTATCAAAATATTTCAATAAACAAAAAATCATGTTTTTAAGGTACGTAATTATACTTTTTGGTAAAAGAATATTTGCGGTCAACGGTTAATACTCATTCGCTGTCTAGCCTTGTTGTCTTTCACGTAGTCCTTCCAATGTTCCTTTCGTATTTCCTTACCCTTATTGCCATACACATTCATTCCTTCAACCTTCCTTACGACACCGTGTTACTCATACCTCCACCTCGATATCACTTCCATTACATGCAAATCTTTCAATCTTATGTTTTCATATTTATTTGAATAAATCAAACTGATATTAAAAATATATCCAGCAACCCGCGGAAATTGGGAAACCTGGTATTTGCACGGAAATAGCGGGTTCATATCAGATGTGGCTGGATCGTAATATCTTTATAACTTGTTTACTTATATTAATAAATTTATGAAAGAAGTAAACATACATCGCCAATACTCGTGCTTCTTATGCCAGTTTTATCATGGAAACCAACATAGTCTTGACAGCTTTTTTTTCACAATTAGGGCATTTGACAAAAATTCAAACATGCTGATTTTCTTGTTACCTTTGTTTCTAAGAAGATAGATGGAGAGATAGAACATCGTGAGAATTTACTTTGTGATCAGGAATCAAAGAATATTATAGCTGTGCTTATTTTTACACACGGTTTTGCCAGAGACTTCGCCTTCGTGAAAATAAAAAAGCTGGCTACTGGAATACTAAAAAAACCCACCTAGTAGGTAATTTAAATCGCACTTATAATATTATTAAGGCGAAAGTTTGTGATTTGTTTGTATGTTTGTTACTTCTTGAGGCTCAAACGGCTGGAAGAATCCGGATGAAAATTGGCACAGAGATGGATTATAGTCTAGAATAGCACATAAAATACTTTTTATCCCGGGAATATGTTCCCTCGGGATTATTTTCAACTTTCACGCGGGTGAAGTCGCTGGCAGAAGCTAGTACTTACATAAAATTATGAGTAGTAAGATTAGCAGGATGGTTAATGTTCTTGCTCTCTATGTATGAGAAGAGGCTTTTGCCCAGCTGTGGGACGGTGACAGGTTGGAATTATTGTTATCACGTTACAAGGATAAGATTATTTGCTTTAGTATATATCTAATACCTTTTAACGAGCAATTCTTGTATAAATATAATATGAATCTCGGAAATAGCTCCAAAGATTTTCATGAAATTTAATATGCAGGGGGTTCCGAGGGCGATTAATCGATCTAGCTTTAATTTTTAGAAAATATCTTTTTCTCTATTTTCACACCCAGGTACTCTATACTAAACTAATATTATAAAAGGAAAGATTTGTATTTTTGTATGTAACGAATAAACTTAAAAACTACTGGACCGATTTCATAAATTCTTTCACCGTTGGGAAGCTACACTATCCGCGGGTGGCATAGACTACTTTTTATCTCTGTATTCCCACAGGAACGGGCACTACGCGGGTGAAACCGCGATGTGTCCGCTATTTAATTATAAAAGCGACAAAACATCAGAATAATCAGTGACTTTACATTGAATCAAGCAAGCATCGAAATGAAAAAGCTTCAGCCACATAAAATGGTGTATTGACCAACATTTTAAAACGAAACTTTCCGCGTGACCGCCATATTTAAATACATATACAACTCCAGTAGGTACTTTCACGAAATGCATTTAACATTTCCAAAACTAGGTTAAAAATAACTTTACCTTTGACCGCTTGGTAAATATACTTTTTACGTTAAGCCCGCAGTTTAAAAATGTTAAGCGTTAAAGCTTTTTAACTGTTACTCTGAAGCTCGTGGAAAATATGTGTTTTTGTAGAAATTGGATGAGTGTCTAGATGTAGGATGGGATTAGAGCTTGTGGGATGGTGTCTGTTTTAAATTATTTTCGTTTTGAAATTGGTCTATGATTTTCTGCAAGCTGGCTAATACAAGGTGTTTTTTTTTGATATGCCATAACTCTAGGGTTATATTATTTAAGTAAAAATAATACAAAAGTCCTAGAATAGGTGGTCCTAAAATATCATTAATCATAATTAATTTAGATCAAAAATTATCACCCGTGTGACGAGTCTTTATTTTCGCAACGTTGCCAAACTTCACAGTACTCTAGACTCTCTATGTGTGAAGGTATCTAAGTTTCATTCATAAATACGAGTAATTCAATTTCATTCTAACCAATGATTCATATTTAAAGCTACGAAAATGTGACGTTGTCATATTTCACGTAAGGGTGTTTTACATTAATAATCATGACTTTGCCGATTTTTTTTATTAAAAATTAAAAAAGAAATGATTATTGAAAAATAACTGATATGCCAGTACAGTTGATTATTTGATATGGTCTTATTCATGCCCTAGAGTTATGCGATATCAAAAAGAAACACCTTGTATAAATATGAAATGCGCCGACTCATAACACAACGTCTAATATCACATCTATGCTTAGAATGTGAATCAGCAACAGAAATATTTTATACATTACAAGAAAGGGTACACTATAATTATGAAACCAGGCAATAGATGGAATGGGCTCGGTCCTGAAAAATCAGTTTTTCCCTAAATCAAGTTACGAACATAAAATAGTGACATACCGTCTCATTCTGAATGCCTGATTTTATTTATCCATTTCAAAGATCCCGTAGTCAAAGCTAATTTTCATTATTCCTTTCACTCCCTCAAATATTCCCAATTAATTGAGAGACTCTGTAAAACTGTAAAGTATCATCATGGAAGTACACTACCGATTACTCTATTACTATAATCATAGTTTTATTTAGTTTGTGATAAGTTCATAATACGGTACTTGCAACTGTGCAAACATATAAGTAGTTACAGGTACTGAAATATACATTACATACAATTGCAGATATAATATTCCGTATAAAAGTATGCCGTGCGTGCACTATAAACCTTTATATCTCATGTCTATCTTAATCTCCCTTACCTTGAGGCTTCAAAGCAAGCTTTTAGAAAGAAAATGGGCTATTTTTAACTCCCGACGGAAAAACGGGGGTGTTTATGTGTGTACCTGTGTTTTTGTGTATTTGTGTATCTGTCTATGGCATCATAGATCCTAAACGGATGAACCGGTTTCGATTTCGTTTGTTTCATTGTAAAAGGTTCCTTTATCAATCGGTACAGCCGTTCAAAAGTTATAGACCAGGGTAGAAGCCTTTAAAAATAATAAAAAGTGAAAAAAAAATAGTAGGTTGAAACCCATTGGGAAAGAAGAAGAATATTATAAAAATGAAAGGAAAAATAATTTACGGGCGATCTGAGGTCGGGAAGGGGAAGGGAGTGAGTTTTTAAGGGTGAAAACGGTTTATCTCGATTTCCGGCAAAACTACAAGTCCTATGAAAAAAAGTTAAATGGCAAAGTTGTAGATAATAAAAAGATCTACTACTTTTGAATTGACACTTTTTTCACATAACCTCAAAATGTATGTGAAAAATCCAAATAACCAAGTTTTTAGTTTTTAATTTTTATATTTTACAATTTTTTATTGTATTTTACATAGTTTGGTAAAAACTTACCTTTTTATGTCCCAAACACACTGAAATAATTTTTATTTAAAATATTTATTCTTTCACCTGATTTTGATTTAATATCGAAAAAACTACCCTAATTTTCAATCAAAAATTCTCCTGTCAAAATATCTGCTCTTTTCAAAAAGTCGGTGGGCTTTTTGTTCGTTGAAATCTCTACTTTCTTATGGTGTAAAAATAATATACGACATAGTGACAGATGTATACAAGTGATATACATATGTCCCTTACACACACTCAAAATAACCTTACTCTAAGAGCTTATGGTCACCCCCCAGGTGTGGGGAAAAACTTTAGGGAGGCCTATGTCTAGCAGTGGACGTCTTTCGACTGATATGATGATGATGAAATTTCATTTTGTCAGTGTTAGCTGATGAACTGAATATAATAATATAAATCTAATAAATAATAACAACATTGTGTTTTATGCACCAGATTTTTTTATTAACCGTTAAACCCTTTGTACTAAAGTATGTAGAATAGAATACAAACGTTTTTTTTTTTACAATGCATACCTCTGGACCACGTCACGTCCAATGGAAGCGAGGGATAAACGGTAGAGTAAACTAACCTTAAAGATGGGCGTTTCTTCTTGTTTTTCTAGGTGGGTTATGGGTGGTAGGGAACATATTATATACCAAAAGTTGTTTTTTTTCTGGTCGAGTACTAACACTAGTTTCCAAGTTGTGTGTACACTAAACAAAAATGGAACTTAAAGTTTATTTCGTAGATTTTACAAACTCTTCCTGAGACAGCCACATCACTTCTATACCCGCTATTTTCGTGGCCCCACGCTAACAGGGGTGATAAACATTTTACGTCCGCATCCATCTACAATATGAATTCCCCCATATCACCTACAAAGTACGTTCTTCTGTCTGTTTCATACTTACAATGTGTGGAAGGTTTCCACTTATTCCCACTTCTGCTTTAGTGTTATTCACCTGCTCAAACGTGAACACAATTTTTTGATCAGTGAATATGTTTTGGAGCAATATGTATCCAGTGTTCTATTGTTTGATAGGTATTCGGTTACAAAAAAATGTTCTGTCAGAAATCAACATTGCTATGAATAATGATTACGATCCCATAACAAGTAGTAACATCGCATTGGCGATATAGCTGTTAAGGTGTTACTTACATAATTTTGAATAAATATATAAATAAATAACAACATTGTCCCAATAAAACTGCTGTCATGGTACGATTTCTTTAGAAAGTATTATCTGACTACATAGTACATTAGATAATTCCAGTTTACGAAATATTAATGTTAAGGATTTACCGAATAGTAAAGATACGGCTCTCCGTACGTTTGCGATCACATGTTCACCATACAAAAAACGTAGTAAAAATGCATTGCTCGCACAACCGCTCCCGAAGATAACCGACTTTGTGGCGAATTCCTTTTGGTCAAGTATGATTTGGTCTCAACTGGTTATGTCCAAATTGTGGCGTTTGGTAAACGCTTGTTCCAGCCAGTCCCAATGCTAAAAGTATATATTTTTAGCAAATTTATGCAACTCTATGTAAATCAAGAAACACCATACTTACATATTTGTCATCGGATTAAAGCCCCCCTAGCCAAGTTACAAACGTTTCGTATCGAATCTCTTTCTACAATCGTTAACGCCTTCTGTTTGTATGGTCTGACCACGTGACTTAACGTTCAGATGTGTCATTCTCATACATTGATTCGTGTTCTACTAGCGTTATCGATTGTAGATTGTGAACTTGGCTACAGGTGCAGGGATAATAAACATTTTATGCCCTTATTTAAAATTTAAGTGAATCATAATTTCCACTTATGAAGTAGACAATGCATGAAATATGCAACATACATCTCGTGATTTGGTTTTATACGACATTCTAGGATTTCAGGAAAAGTGAGATTTGATCGGTGATAGAAATTTATTATCGAGAAGCCAAACATGTCATGAATGTTGTAGAATGCCTAGAGGGTTAAAAACTCAGATAAAGATTTAAAAATAGTGAATTTAACTACCAAATCTACAAAAAAGAATGACACGAAACATTTCATCGAAATAAAAATAAACAGCAACTCGGACTAATGAAAAGTGAAGAGCAATCGCACGAAACTTTTGGTTTCGACGAGAAATAACAGAATAAAACGTGTAGTCATAGGAAATGCCAAAAGAGATCACTCAATATGTTGCCCCGCTATTCACAAAGAGTTTTCTACTTTGACATCGGGAAACAAAATTAGATTCCCTAGAGGGTAAAAGAAAACACATGTTACATAGGCCAAAGTTTCGTTTTATTTAGAAAAGTAGTTTGTACAATTTTACTAATTTACAAGTTGCAACTTTTTAACTCGATCGTTACGCTTTTCTATCTACTTTTTTTTCCTCACTCCATAAAACATAACTCTCCTCTTCTCTATCAGCTAAATTAGTCACAAAGTCAAAAGCCTTACATTTTTTATTTATTAAGTAGTACATTTTCTTAACAATTTCACTCACATAGTAATATAGCGATTAATATGTACAAAAACACTTTAATCTATGTATCACAGAAAAAATAATTATTTATCTAGCATAATAATAGTTTTTATTACAAGAGGAATAATCGACATAAACCACCCTACACACAGACGTTTTTGCGTGTTCCGAAAGATAAAATCGCGAGTGTGTAAGCAGTTTTATATTTAGCTAGTGAAATACTCGATATTTTTTGGACTTTTTACTAAATAAAATTTCTAATTACTTTTAATTTTCTATGAACAGGAAATAAAAAAATGTAAATAGCAAAAACTTCATATTATTATACATATACAAATTTACAGTTATGTAGGTTTTCACAATAATCGTAGGTAAAAATAAAAACACAAAAAATATCGAGTTGAAATTTTAACATTACAAGACGGATGAGATGATTCCTAAGGCGATTGATTACATTTCGATAAATATTGTGAAATTGTATTTTCTAGGCCATTTTGTTCTTGAAGCAATTTTATTGAATCAATCATAATTCATTTTGTTTTATAAAAAATGTAGAATAGATTTTATCGCAATTGTTATATTTATTCGTCTTTAATTAGGATTCCATTTTTAATTAAAACCGAAATCATTTCATAATTGTCAAACATGAAATATATGATTGATTTAATCGATAAATATTTTAAATGAATATTTTATTTAAACTGCAAGTTTAATGACAGTATAAATATAACAATTTGAATTAAAAATATTACAAGTCAAACAATAGTAAAAATTAGGCGTGTGGTGTAGGTTAGTCTAATCAGTCTTGAATTGAAAATTTTAAATGAAATGTTTAATTCTCCTATAGATTATTGAGCATATTGTGATAAGCAGTTGATATATAATAACTATTTTTAATTTCATAATTGATTTATTTTTACTATTAAATTCTTCTACTGGACATATTTATCCAAAAAACAACTATACAAAAATAAAAATAAAATGTGTATTTCAAAATATGCCCAGTAATATTTAACAAAATATAAATTGTCATTGTACTGAACTAATGAAGGAAGAACTTGTGCATTTACACAAAATTTAAAATGTATGCAAGATATGTTTGAGATATCATGAAAATGGCACATTTTAGAGAAATTAAAGCTTATTTCATAATAATTATAAGATTTACGTCCTATTAATATTAATTGTCGACATAAAACGATAGTAATGTATACTTATTATGATATGTACTCTTCTAGAAATTAAACTGACTAATAGAAAACTATAAAACTGTTATTTATTACTTTATTTTTTTACATATGAAATATATTTTTATTTTATTGTAAAAATGTGGAAAGAAAATATAAGAAAACGACGAATAAAATATTATTATGAACATAAGTAAACTACGTATTCATTACGAAATCTTTTTGTTAAAATTGTCTTTAATTTTTTATATTATGTAGAATAAAAGAATAGTATCTAATTATGTGTCTAAAAGGCGATGGTTTTAATGGAAATGTAACACATACTTTTAAATAGAATGGGGCATGTACTTTATTTTATTTTAAGCTTTAGGTGATGTTCTTTCATGAGCAAAATTTAAATATAAATTGAGAAAATAAGTGTTGTTTAAAAAACTTACCTTAGATGTCAATAATATGGTACATTTATTTGTTGTAACTTAACGTTTAATTTGTGACAGCATTTTATACTTAATTGAATTTTAGCAAAATAAAATATAATTTTGTTTACTAATAAAATTTCAGTTTACCAAGTCATTTAGCTCATCAAAGGACAACTATTATTACTATTTAATACCAATTCATGGCTCTCGCAAGAAATACCGTCATTACATTTAGATATAATTATTTAATTTATATTATTATACACACTTTAATACAATAGTAACAAGACCAGTCTCAGTCGGGTTATACGAAATTGACAAAAATTTACATTTTTTTTCAACAACTTTCAAAGAATTGACTAATTTTTTCATTACTTTAGTGGCACCAATTTGTTTTTTTTTTAAATAAAACGTTATAGGTGTGTTCTACTATTTTTTTTTAAATTAATAATAGACCTAAATTATTTACATGCCTCAATTGCTACGGCTCGCATTGCTCTGCCTTCGCGCCTAAGGTTTTTATATACCCCCTACGGGTAACAGCCAAAAGACTACGTGAAGTCTCGATTCGGTTTTGGAACAGATTCGACCTATTTCTAAATTCTATTAAACGTTACTTATAGGAACGTTATTACGTTACTTATTTGAAAACTATAGTAACTGAATGTTATACTAATTGAATATTAATTCAATTTTCATTACAGAAAATGTTCATTAAACCATATAAAATTAGATGAAATGAATTTATATTAATAGTTCAATAGTTCATTATATCATTTCATTGTTATAATAAAAAAAGCATTTTAAATGAAATTAGGCCACATATCATTAGAACTTGAACTTGATATTATTTCAAACGGTGTAACGTTTGAAATAATATCAAAAATAATCTAGGGCTCGAGTACGAAACAAAATGGTGCCAACTCAGCATTTCTATATTCCCAGTTAAATAAAGCACCTATAGGTAAGGTAACACACGCAATAGGTTTACTTAACATCATGAAAGGTTTATACCTATCAAACTTTGCCTAATTCGGTTGTGACAAGAACTTTTTTGTGGTAATCTATTTTTACGATCTAGAACCTAGATTTTTGAACACTATATGCTAGCTAACTTCAAGGACATTTATAGAGGCTCGCAGTTTTTATTCAAACATTTTGCTGTCCAATCAGCTTTTTAGTATACCTACATATTAAAATTTACAGAAAATGCTTGAAGAAAAACTGTAATAATTTACAAAAGTTTAATTGATTACATTCCTTTAATTTGACCGTAGAAGTGACCTGAGAAAAATACTTCTAAATTAAACTTTAACAAAGATAACTATAGTACACAAGATACGCGAGCCACTTCGTAGTAAATTCATCCAAAGTCTTTTATAGAAAAATGTTCAAACTTAACTTATACGTGGGTCGCTAATGGGGTTTGATGACCGTTACCTGTAAACAACAAAAACACTATCAATTTTATACACGTTACCTTGTACACAGATGTCAAAAGTCTGGTTTAGTCAGAAGTTAAATTAATGAATGAGTTTTTGTCAAAATCAATTCCACGCTTCCGAAAAAAATATATCTGATAAATGATATTAATTTATTTCTGTAAGCCCCATTTAAAAATCCTAGGATTAAGCTGCTCCAATTCATTTATTAATTAATTTTTTGCTTCTTGAATTGGTTTTGCAATGACAAGAATATTCACTTTTTAAAGTATTATATTTTTATTTTCATTATTGTGAATGAGAAGACTAATTGTTCTGAGTTGAGCTGCACGGTTATTGACAAATGCGTGCACTGACTGGGCAGGACCACTTAATCTGGCTGGTTCTTTCCTCAAAAGACCTTTTCAGACATCCATCTACTAAACAAGATTTTGTCTGGACTTTAAAAGATACGGTGACTTCTGAGTTAGTTTCGGCCTTTCTTAACAGAGTAGTCAAGGAAGATACTACATAGGTGTTAGTACAAACTAACTTACACAAATATAATCATTTATCATTAACAAACGCATTTAAACTTCATATTAAAAAACAAAGTTTCAATTGTTTTTTTTTTATTTGTTTTAATTTTTTCTTTGTAAAGTCATAGTTGTTTTCAATTCCGAAACATTATCTTGACCTTAGAAAGTGGGTTAAGTTATCAATTATTCTTCCTTTACTTCATAAATAATTTTCACTCAATTTCTACACCACTGTATATTTGCACGAAAACACACAGATCGATCGCGAGGTTTTCAGACCACTATCCATGATTTAGTACCATGTTTTCAACATAGTGTGAATTATTTACCCGCTTGACGTTGCATGATATACACCCGTATTCGATTTCCGGACACTGGAATCGTAATAGCAAGTCCTTTCAATAGTTGAAATGGATGCACATATAAATTGAAATATATTAAAGTCAGTCCTACAATGATTTTATAACCTTTTTATAAATTCTCGGAGCTGTACATCAAATGATTAACAGATTCTTAATTCAAATCTCTAATAAGTTAAAAAAAATCATTTACGGTCGCTACACAGTACAGCGATTTTTATAAGCGTGCTATAGTCTAATGAAATATTTTTACATTTTTTGAGATAAAAAAGGAGAAAAAGGAGGATTTTCCCAGCAGTGGGATACAAAGTAGGTTGACAAAACAATTGGATAGGGATACTAATTAAAATCAAGTTTGATGAACAAATATTTCTACACTGAGTTGTGCTGTTAAATTATCAGACAAGAAAGTTTCATGAAAATTCTGTTCCAATCTAGGATTTTGCTCGTGGATAATTCTTAAGCAGAAAATGCAGTAGCTCTCATATCTTTTATAAGATCCTAACCTTCTTTCATGGATAACCTAGCATCGGTACCGATTGCTGGAAAGTTCAAAATGTATGCGCTGAAATGTCATGTGTGTGTGGATATTTTGGACCTTTGGTTTTCGCTTATGGAATGCTAAATAAATTTAAATTCTCACCTTTCTTAGTAACAGTCGCATTACTAATAGACCTATTCGATGGCGCCAAGATGTAGTGTGCACTTGGCGATTGTGGCGTCGCTGACGACGTCGCTACACCGACCTGATAAAAAAGTACCCGTGTTAGGACATAATAAAAAATAACATTATAGACAAAGCCTATATCAAAGATATTGCGCAAATCAAAAGAGAAGAAAATCGAGCAAAAATGTTAGTACACCTTATAATTTGTTACTTGTAATATTTTTACACTGGAGATGAATTGATATTACGGAAAACAATCTTATGAATTTATATTATAGTGCATAATGTTTTTAATTTAGCTGATTAAAATAACTTCCACATTTTCGAAATGTTAATATTTTGAAAAAAAAAAGAAACCAAAATTCGAAGACGTGACATCCACCAATCCGCACTGGGCCCACGTAGTGGAATAGGGACCATACCCTCTCTCACAGAGAGCAGTGACAGTGCGAAAATTAAAAGGCTGATGATGTTGAATATTTTGGGAAATATAGTTTATATTAAAAAAAAAACTTATTCATAGGTGTTAGCGTTTATTTTATTCGTATTGAAGAAAAACTTACCGGTGGTTGCGTACTGTCAGTAGACATCGTTGACGTAGTGATGGGACTCGTGGCACACTGTGGTGATGCCAGACTCGTGGGTGACGTTATTGAGTGAGAGGAGTTACCTGTGTATGAAAAATTCAATATTTGAGTTATGGCCAGGTACTATAAATTACACTTTGGTAAAATATAATTAATATAATTGCTATAATTTGCCTAAAAAAAAAAAACTGAGATGTGCCTAGTTTTGTTTTCAGTCGGCGTAACACTACAATTTTCTTCAATATTAATGCCGTATCACACTTCGCAATACTTCAAGATACCCTCAATCATGATGTGGTGCAAAATGAAACAAAAGTTTTGGGTCAGTCTGATCAGTAACACTATCTTTTAATCGATCTAAATGTGTCGCTTTTAGTTGGCCTCTTTAAGAAGTGGACAAAAACGTTACAGTAGTACTTTTAAAAAAAAATACACAATCGTTATGAAAAGAAATAATTATGAAAACCTTTTAGTGCTTTAGTCTTTAAGGCCTAGATAAAATAGATTCTAGCAGCGGTAATGTATGACAAAAGGTTCAAAATGTATGAAATTGACGGGTGGTAGCAAATGACAAACCATTGGTTCACCGTCCTTATCACTGATAGTATTTCATTATATCTAGGTCGCAGTCTATGACATAAAAAGCCATTCAACACTCTTCAGTGGAAACTATCTCTAAACTTAAAAAAAGCACAAATTATAACCACAATTCACATATTCTGTCGATTTTACTCACCTGATGGTAAAACAACAGAACTTCTAACAGATGAATACGGTGGCGGCGCCGGTGTGGACGCTGGTTTCGCTGTATTCACCGTGTTAGAGAACCCGAGTCCGGCACCCGTCCGGAGATGCGGATTTCCGTATGTGGCCGCGTATCGGACGTCTACTCCGTGGATGATACCGCCGTTTGGTACTCGGTTCACTGGAAGGAAGAAGAAGGTTAGGTTTTTGGTATAAGGTATTATAATGACATAAAAATTAAGTCAGAAAAAAATAACCCAAAACCAAAAAAAAAATGGTTTAAACAGACAAATTTATAATTAAGAGATATGAATTAAATGCAAATGCATGGAATACAACTTTCATTTTCCCCAAACGAAATTCCTTTACGTTGAAACATTGAAGCAAATTTTTATCGAATACGTTATGAAGGAAATATTTCACGAGTGATTTTTCCCCTTTTAAAAGCCTTTAAAGTATTACGCTAGAACGAAGGATACAAAGAGTACCTATGTCAAAGAGTTGTATGCTTTGACGTAGCAGGCGTATAGTTTATAGCTACATACCAAACATGAAATTTAGGGGTTATACCACTTTCATATAAGGGGCATCTAAAGAATGAAAACATATTAAATCAAGTTGATACGTTCCCGAACTTAAAGATAATTTTGTTAGCCTTTGTGATTAGTCGATTAAGATACCAACTACTAAGCATAATAATAGAAATATATTATAATTAGAAATCAGGGTACAGCTTTGAAAACAGCACTAAGATTAATTCTTGTGATGGGTTTAGCAAAAATAAAAATCGATTTCGTCCAATATTACTTCCAAATCAACATGAGATTTATCAATAAATTTGAACAACCAGCGAAAATGTGTTTTACTATTCAAACATAGACAAGATGAATAAAAGCATTGTTCCACAGAGGCCCATGGCTAAACTGCGAACATGTAATTACTTTCGCCTAATACGAAAATATAGACCAGATCGTCCACTGCGTTCCGGCGAAAACAATTAAACCACGTAGCTAAAAACCCTACCTAGCGATCGACTCGTTTGGAACATAAAATATTAACAACTGCGTCCCTAAAACCGTTTACATCTAAACTCACCCTCAGTAGTAGGAAGTCCAAGATTATTCAGCGCATTGCTGCTATCTTGTCTCTTCTGTTTGCGTTGTAACGAGTTATTCTGTGACCCAGTGCCAGTATTGAACTGGACTGTTGATGGCGTATCTACACTACGTGGCAGACTGCCGTTTACTGACCTGTCAAAACAAACAATAGTAGTTTAAGTATATATATAGATAAAATATAGTTCAAAACACCAGAAAAGTCAGCAACTAAAACACTAGTTGCGTACAATGTTACGTCAATCTCTTTGGTTGAAAGAGTATGTATCCATTGACCCAAAGTTGCTTGATGTTGATTTTCTTTCACATAGAACTACATAATAACCAATTGCTATATCCAAAGACGAAACCAATAGAAATAACAAAACGAAATCATAGTACTTTCATGGGGATAACATCGAACACGAACTTGATTGCCTATAGGAGTTACAGAAGACTGAGCATGATTCTGATGCAAAGAATAAAGGTTAGAATAACAAATCACAATCTTACCTATTAGGTGTAAGTTTATCACTGCTCATGGTAGGAGACTGCACCCTCAAAGATCCAGGGGTATAGTCATGACCATAATGCACGTAAGTTTGGTAACCGTTGCTAAAACCATTAACCTAAAAACAGACGAGAAAATTGAAGAACGTTCACTAAAATATAGAGAGTAATTAAAATAAAGATATCACTCAACTAAAGAAAAACAACCCTCTATATATTTATACACAGTAACATCCTACCAAACTACATTCTCCCAAGATCATACAAGTCAAGGAATAGAATATTGATAGGTACATTACAAATTCCATTACCTTATAACAATCAGCGTACGCGGGATCCGTGTAGTCATTGCTATATCTATATGGCTGATATGTGTTCGTCTGGTTTATAGATGATAGAGGCACTGTACCGGCGAGCGGTATGCCGCTACCAAGTTTAGCGTTCGAGCATAGTGTACTGTCCGATCCTGTGTTTGAGTAATCCTAGAAAAAATGGGTATTGATATATTTTATGGAGTTGATTACTTCCTGCTACTATGGTACTACCAAGCGATTAATGAATATGACTTAATAGTAACAGCATCTGAATGAATTAAAAATAATTATGAACTATGACTTTAAGATTCATAAATTTTTAAGTTTTGAGACTAGGTAAAGTAGAAGAGTATTTTTTATCCAGTTGTAGCTTTAATAAATTAATATTGCAGTAAATCTTTATAAATTGTTTTATAGTAAAGGTTTATTTGAAATAAACATCAATACGCTATAACTTAAAGTCTTCTTGATCTTATTTTCGTGTGAGGATGTGGCCACCTCTGGTGTCAAAGGTTAAAGAAGTGTTAAATAAGCCGCCTCTGGGAACTTCACAGGCCTCTAACATAGCTATTTCAGACTTACATTTACTGTATAACTAAAACTTAATGCTGATATTATTAGGCTGATCTATCGAAAAGAACTAAGGTCAAACAACCATTACAACTTTTTATTTAGTTGAATTTATTATTGTTTCATCTCTAGCAATACAAAACGCGGTCATGTGTGGATCCCTAAAGTTAATAGGCTAAACAATGTTCTAATTTAACACGAAAACCGCAGAGCTGTACCCTTAGAAATTATATCAACTAGATTCGGTGTGGCAATTATATCTACTTATAGAGGCGTCATTTTCATAAGGTTATTAAATTACTAATTTTAATATGAGTGCTTTTGAATCTAACCTTTTATAGGATGCGATACTACTATAGCAACAATCATTTATATTTAAATAACATAAATATCGTTATTTCTATATTTGAATATCTAGTTTATTTTAAACTTAATATTTTCATCAATATTAACAAGTTCACACAAAACAAAATCTATACTTACAATTTCACAACTTCCATTAGCTTGCCTCAATTCAAGCTTCAAATCACTGATATTAGAATTTCTATCATTTTCTTTGTATAATTCTTCTGCTGTAACAGTGACATCTGGTTTTTCTGCCACCTGTGTTTGCTTGTTCTTTCTCTGCTTTCTTTGGCATAGTATTACCAACATGATCACTGCTCCTACCATGATTGTACCTGATGTCACCCCAAATAGAATTAGGAGCAGTGGGAATGTTTCTGGAATAGAGAGTTTTTGTTAGGAACGTATCAAAATAAACTTAAAGTAATGTTGACAAGGTTGATCCAACAAGCGGTCATTCCAGCCATTAGTTTCGAACTTCAAGACATATAGCCACATTTAACAAAGATTGGATCACCCAAAAATATGAAAAGAAACCCTAAAAATCCAGCATCTATCAAGCTACATTTTATTTTTTCCAGTGTTAGACAAAATTTTAGTCTAGGACCCTCGATCAAAACTGATCGAAACACAAAAGCCTGAAACCAATCTAGTGTGAACATTTTCAGAAAAAATATAAGAGAATTTTGTAAAGAGACCGAAGATGGATGAGCTATAGTTATACGAGGGTTATAAAGTCAAAATGGCGATACATTTACGATAATGCACGGCCGTTGAAACTGTAATAGCGGTTCTGACAGCCGAGAGAATAATAGTGATATCCTATCGATCGATGGGACGGAGGCTTTTAGCGAATTTTTGAATTATTGAAAGGAAGGTAGAAGGTTATAAACTATTTCAATAGTTCATATCATAGTGAACAATGAAGTTTACTTTGTTTTTCATAAGCAGGCTATAAGTACGAGCGAGGAACAGAGCGAGTCTCAAAATATTTACGCCATTTACTCAAAATAGTATACTATTATAAAAATATTACCTTATTTTAAAACCAAAAAATAATGATAGCAAATGATACCATCATCCATTCTCTTAAATTTACTATGAAGATAAGAATAATATAATTACAAGATATCAAGACATATAAACATACTTTAACCCTCTAACTTTTATCAAGTCCTATCACAAGTTTATCTCTATAAAAACTATTAAGTTAATTTTTAAACAAATTACAGATCTTTAAAGACCATCAAACCGAAGATTATCCTTTTTCTTTCAATTTCCTCAGCGAGCAGTCGTAAACTCGAAAATCGTAAAGTAGCTGTCATAAAATACTTAATAAAAAAACAATGGCTGTAATGAAGACCCTCATCATCTTTTAGGACCAAATAGAAACAAGATTTTTTTCACTTCCTAATATTACTTTCTTTATAGTATTAGATAAGTATGTAATAAAAAGTTATATTATTAAGAAAGAGAGAAAACTGTAAAAACGATAACATAAGATGTGATTTTGTTTTGAACCAAAATCACAAGATAACCTAAAAAAACGTGAAAGAAAGTCGTAGAGTACGTGAGTAGGATTAAGACATTTTGAAAATAATATCGTTTATTTTTGTTGGGTTTTTACTACTCAAATATTTAAAGGGTATTTGGTAAAAACAACGCTACTGTTGAACTACAAATCTCAAAGTAACAGCCCATTGGTTTTGACTAACACAGTACAAATTAAAGTCCTTGATTCTCACGGTTAAAAGGTTAGTAGGTCATCGTCGAGACAATACTACCCTTTCCCTTGTTTTAAATTCAGAAACACATACATTATAATGACATCAAAGTTCTTTATTTAAAGAAATTTCTTTTCACAAAGGCGTTTTAAATTAATTGATAATGTGAAATTAATTATTGATAATGTGGGTTCCAGAAAATGTCCAGACACATCGCGGCAGACACAGGGAATGATTGTGGGATGAACTTGATGCCTATCGACAGGATTGGCCCACAGTTGCTCTAAACATGGATGGATTATGGAAGGAAAGAAGGGGCTTTGCAACGCAGTGGGCAAATAAATAAAATAATTTTAATCATTTAATGTTATTTTATAAAGCCTACGAGATATTGGCAGAATTGTGTTGTTCCCATCCCCTAAATTCATTATATACACAGTTGTATAGTTGAAGTTACTAATAAGAATCACATGACGCGCTTAAATTTAAGAACTTCTAACAAAATAAAAAAAAATACAATAACAAAGGTAAACTTACTGTTAGGCCGTAACACGATTTCCATGGTATCGCTTCCGTAGTCATTCGAAACGTTGCACTTGTAGACCCCGAAGTGTTTGGACTGGCTCTCTCGAATGATTAGTGTGGAGTTCACTACACCTCCGGATTGAAGCTCCTCGAGGAACGCATAATCCTGAATAGAGAGTTGGTTTAATTGATTGTATGTTGTGGATCTTTTAATAGCTAGAGATAATGGAGACTGAGTAACAGATGATTTTTCATTAGGTATGGTTTTTGTGAAAATTTACGGTTTCAGTTTTTATGACGTCAGTGTGGATCATCAATATAATGGTAGAAGGAGTCGACAGACTAACGACGAATGGATGACATTTATAAGATCGTGGGTAGTATTTGGTTGAAACTGACACAGTGTGAGAAGCAAGATACTTAAAGAAGAAGAGGAAGAAGAGCAGTGAATACTATAAAATAATTTTCACCCTGTCAAGCTAATATAAAACTATTTATTTTATTTCAGCATCAACATTATAATGACACGATGGTATGATATTTTCCTTTAGTAAATTGAAATCGGCGTATACTTTATAACGAGCTTTATTCGGTAATAATGAGCGACACCTTTCATCATTGCGTCAAAGAGCAATTGTATACAGTGACATGAATTTTCGATATCACCAATTATTTTGATTGCAATAAATTATAATGCTTTTTTCTTTAGCATGGTACATTGCTTCACTATTGCCCTTTCTGATCTTCTAATTGTCATCTTTTAAAGTTACTTTTACGCTATGCGACTCTCCTATAAGATACCTTCATAAAATTTTATTACCTGATCATGTATAGCATCAATTTCTATCCCATCGAAAGTCCAAATGATGTTGTCTATCCTCGGTACTGCAAACGCTGCACATTCAATGTTCACAGTGTCTCCTTGATTTCCAAATTGTGTTTGGTTTGAAATTATCTTTGGTGGTCCTGCAACGAAGGTTTTTATTAGTACTAAGCTCATTATAATGTCATCCCATCATAATCTCTGTCGCCCGAATTAAAACATACAAGTGATTGCGCTTCTTCTTAAGTAGACAACATTTTAAAATAAATTTCCGGATCATAATTAAAAAGTTTTATTTACTAGACATTCAAAATTACATTTCTTACCGCCTTAATCAAGATTTCAAGAGCTACATTTAGTAGTGTAGGGGCATTAATTACAAATTGAGCTCATAACATATACGGTCATATACATGTCATAAACGACGCGTGTGGTCATAATGTTCGCTTTAATGACCGTAAGTTGCTACTATTCCATTTATGGTACCTACAGTATACAAATATGGCCGGCGTTGACTTGCCTTAGGCTTATCGTTAGTAAAAAGTCCAACTTTTAAACATAACAGCAGTTTGTTTGTTATTTAGTTTTTCTTAATCATCTCTTTTTGTGTTTGGAACCTTTAATATAAATAGGGTTTCAAAAGAATTTAGTAGGAACATGGTGGTCGGAGTTTCTTCATCGTCACACTATATTCACCGTTTCAGTCGTGAAAATATTAAAGGTTAAAAAAACCTTCATAATTGAAATTGATAAACCAAATATATAGCTAACCCAGCAAATCATTAGCATAAAATTAATATAGATACGTTTAAAGACATACTATCTTGGAAGTTAGGAACTTATTTTTTATTTTTTAATATTTGTATGCTCGCGCTTGACCACTATGTCACCGGATGGTAAGCGATGATATGGTCCACGATGCAGCATGTTTGCTTAGAAAAAACCTATTCACTCTTGCGTTAAAGACGCCCAGGTTTTAGCTATCAGGAAAACAGACTCCAGCAAGGAATTCCGCTCCTTAGCTGTACGAATAATAAAAGTATTCCCAAAATCTATCTATTTATCTCTAGTCAAGCCTTAAATTATGATCAATATTATTGAAATTATTTCCACATTAGAATATTAAGTATTATTAAACTGTCCAACCATATCATCAAATTAGGTCATCTAGTTCGACTATTATTAATACACTGAATATATCACCTATCTAATTTGTTCTTGTAACTCTATTTACCTACAGAGGCTTCATTATGCATATGAAACTTAGATTGAATAGGAGTAGCGAGTGTTTCAGGGTTAGGAATCACCCCCTTTGTTAGTAACCTAGTTAGACCTGCCCTACTTACACCTATGATTAAAATTACAAATTATTCTAAGGGCTCTCGTGTACAGGGCGACCACGACCGCAACTTTAGGCAAAGCGAACAATATGTTACCCAACTTCTGCCCTTTCAGATAAACAATAATTGTGTAAAATAAAATAAAAATATTATAAAATAAATAAATTAATTATTATTATTTATTTTTATTCATATAAATTGTATCCCATGACCCTCGGAACTAATTAAGTATTCATTTAAATTGTAGCACTCGGAACTAACTTTTTTTTATTTTATCAGCTTATTATTTTCATAAATATTTTTAATAATTGGAATTATAAAATGGGATTGATATTCATACTCAAAATTTCATTTTTTTTTTCATTTAATTTCCATTTTTCAGCAATTGTTTTCGATTATACTCGTGGAATTTTATGAAATTATATAATCTTGTTTAGAACCTAACGTCGTGTTTGTGATCGCCCAGTGTGCGAGAGACCTAAAGACCCCGCTCGCGCTGTATGACTTCAAAATTTCTGCTTTTGTTCGCCTAGTATTGTTGGTTGGTGAATAGTCCGTTATTTAGTTCAAGACTTGTTATTAAGAAGCACTTTATTTACTTGAAATGCGTCATTTCGTTTGATGGACGTTGCTTTTTAAGTATTTATAACGAGGACTTTATTAATGCGGCCGCGTTTTAGTTAGATTAGTCGTTCCGTTTTCATTCTTGTTTTACTTGGTTCTATTTAAAGTACCAATGGTTGAGAATCGAGTTATAAATTAAAAAATTTATCTCGGTGCTGGACCCTCAACCACAAAATTTACTTTACTCTAGCCAGGGGTTTTAGGTAAAGTGACCAAAATTTGGATTTTGATTTCCCATGACGTAACTTTGATAGGATAGGAACAGTGGTGCCCAGTGGTAACGACGCTGACTTACGTGTGGTTTGAATTTTGTGTATTATTTTTTCATAACCGCTGGTCTAAAAACGGTAAAGGAGAAGATCGTGAGGAAACTATCCTAGAAACAAGTGTGGTTTAAGGCCCATTCCCTCTCATAGAGAGGAGGCCTGTGTCAAAGCAATGGGAAAGTTAAAAGACTAACGATAATGATGATTAACTTTGATAGCGCATGCCCGTGCGCATTTTTTACTTTTTGATAATCGTTAGCGCTGACGGCATGTCAAGTCAACTAAGCTGAAATCATCGTGTCGATGACAAAGAAGTTGTTCCTAAACAACAAACCTTAAGGTACTTACATGAAACTTTCTAATATCTAGACTCCGCAACACCCGCTCCGTAAATGAAGCTATAAATACACATTACCACGTTCCACATACAATAGAAGTTACTTCAACTTGAGCTATTCCGTAACATTTTGTTAGACAATATATTCATCTACACGACTGTAATGATAGACAAAGAACGAAACCGGCGTTGTGGAGCGACGAACGAGTTGTATGAGACTTCTTATTCACCTTTCCCGAGGTAGCTAACATTCGCATACCATCCCATTTACGTTGTAAAGCCCTTACTATGGGTAGGTTTTCGGATAGAGATTTTAAATGGAAAAAAGAGTGGATTTAAAAATGGAACTTGCCAATTATGCGAATGGTATAAAAAAAGTAAACATTGTTTTTGACAGGTTAAAAATTTGGTTCTCCAAAGCAATTACTAATTGTGTTCTAAAAATGTTAATTCTTATCAAAGAGGTTATTAAAGGTGACAAACCTTTACCCCGTTGTACAACGAAGCGTAAATTTAAAAAACGATAAAAAATTCAAAAAAAATATTTGTTCACAAAAATTGTTAACTGAAAATTGAAGTACAAATTAATAATATCTGCTTCTAATATTAGAAACACAAGAATTTATTCGAGAAAATTATACAGTTAATATCTTATTGCAAGTTCAGGTAGAATTCATTAAAATTTAAGAGCCTGAGATAGTATTTGAGCGATGCGTAATTGGACCTAATTTTATTAACTTAATGGCAAAAATTATATAGAAATTCCAAAATTGCGTTGTAATTTTCATGCATGAACTTTACTGAGAATTACGCATGAATATAAATGTGAAATCCGATTCATACGCGTACAATTAAGATGAAATTAATTATTAAAATTATAACTACGGTAATCTCATAATTACGTAGGTATATTATCCAATTAGAGAGTTATATAACCTAATCTCTTAAAATTATTAAAAGTTGTGTTAATTTACTAAACATACCTATTTACTAGAAAAATGTTATAAGTTTTTCGTAACGTTTTTCTAAATATAAAAAATATACAATTTAAATATTTCAGTTTCGGTATGTAACTTGATATTAAATTTCTTTTTTCCACTTACAATTCATTTCGTAAAATTGCCCTCATAAATTCTCAGAAAATAAAAACATACCATATTTTAAGACATAATTTAGAAATAAAAGCACAAAACCTAATACATTAACAACCTTTGATCTCAACATAATATACGATTCCCTAATAAAATAATTAATTACACTGAAAGAAAATAGTAGGGTACTTCATTAGAAATGTGTGCGCTATTCAGCGTACGGGCCCAAGGGTGGAATTCATTTATTTTTTATGAAAGAAAGCGTTTCGTACTAGCCGTGCTAAGAAACGAGACTTCTATAGAAACATCCAATTATATACATTTATAGGAAAATTAAATAGCTTCTGTAGGAATTTATACAGTTTTTGGAATAATAATTATGTCAAGTTTGTACGGAGAATCAAAGTGGGTCATCAAATAATAGTTCTCGATACGTATAATTTGATTCCGATGCCTTTAGTTTTATTATTACTAGGTAGGACATTGATTTTTCTTGGGAAGTTTGCGATTCGCGATAGTAGTTCTTTGTTTTTGTTAACAGAAAGTTGGATTCTCGGATAGTGTCTTTATGCCTAAGGCGGCATACTTGAATTAACAGAGTTCTTTCGAAATACATTATGTTTTGTTCAAGTTTCGAGTAGATGTTGTTAGATTTTTAGGAATTCAATGTATACTATTTTTATATTTTTGAAATCATCCTATGACTTCTCCCGCTCTGTGTGAAGCGTGTCAGACTTTTACTGCCTAAAACCCCACCCGTGACCTTTCAGTTGCTTGTGTCAGGGCCGCGGTAACTGTCTTTTAACTTTATATATGACCAATCTATAATACTTTACTACATTCTCATGTACCTAGTATATCTTATAGGAATGAATACGAGTATTAAATGCTAACACAAGAAAAATGTTTGTATTTTTTTTATTAGACTTTTTTTTAATTATAGTCGAATGAGTTAATAATAGCAACTGATTAGCGGATTCTAAATTTGAATACTCTATAGAAAATTCGAATTAGGAATCTGCGAATAAAATATGGGTCTACACGTTTCTAACAACGTAATACACAACAATACCTATACAATAATATTTTTTTAAATCTAAATTATCTACAACATAACACAAGAGCTGCCTTACCTTTAATAAATACAGAAGCTTCTGCCTCAATCTCGGTGTATCCATCGACGCTGGCCTTGCAAAGGTACCGGCCAGAAGTGTGGGTGTCCAATGTAAGAGTCAGGTTTGCTGTTCGTCCAACTCTCTGTGGACAAAATTGTTTCGTTATTATATGGAATTAAACTAGGGTAAGGAGATTGTGAGATGTTCAAACAGACTTTTTTCTCTTTTAGCTGGCGTTATTTCTTTAGCTACCTATCAGTATACAACACTAGCTTCTGCGAGCGGCTTTGCCCGTGTGATTGTCAAAAATTATCACGAAGGAACATATTCCCGGGATAAAAAGTATTATATCTGCTATTTCTGAGTATAATCCATGTCTGTGCATCTAGATGCGTTCTGCCGTTCTGGCGTGATTGAGTAGCAAACACACATCTATCCAAACTTTCACATTTATAATATTAGTTATATTCCCGTTAATTTCTTTTTAGATCAAAGCTTGAACTGAGTTCAGCTAACAAAATTTCAAATGGTGAAAATCGCCCTGAGCGACCGTCCTAATTGCTCGATGCAATTCGCTTTATATCATACCAAAGGTGATTAAAATTGCAAGTTCGAATACAAAAAGCAATATGTTGCAATTCGACCGATTAGCACCTGAACTTTTCTTAGAAAATACGTGTATGCGATATCCAATCGATACCGCATGTGCAATGCGGTATCGATTGGATATCGCATACACGTATTTTTAGGGGCCTTCCTGATAGTGCATATCAGGAAGGCCCCTAAAAGTTTTAGTGACACTGCAGCCAAAAGACCGAATACCCAAAACAATCATAACAAAAGAATATTAATATTCAAAACGAGACAACTAGACCTAAACCCAGACAAACAGGGCTATCTCATGCCTTGTTAGTACAATTTTCCCTAAGAGATATGACAAGTTTGTAACAAAGCTGCGGCCATGACACCCACAGACAAAGTTATGTGTACTAGTAAGTAATGAGATTGCCCCGGGATAGTTTCGGCTTTTCTAGACAAAATATATTATTTTCGGACCGTTTAGTTTTCGGAGGATATACTCGTACTATTTTTCCGAACACCCACACTTACTGAAACTGGGTCCGTTGATATTATTAAATATGAAATAAATTTGCCTATTTTCTTTGAAATAATTTATTCTAGGACCGGAATTCCAGATGCTCTCGCTCATGCTCAACTCAATTCAAAATGACAATGGTGAGTTGTGATTGGTTGGCTTGTTTTTTTTACATTAATGTGCTCAATTCCAAGATCCTAGACGGCCAAAAGTTATCGAACTCTTTAACACAAAATCAGAGAAATTGGGTAGTGTTAGCATGTACTTAGAACCTACTCGTACTTGCTAACTTGGACTTTCATTTTCATTCAATACCTACCATAAATTTTTTGTAGTAAGAATTTAGTAACCTCTGGGGCGTCTAGGCTCTTGCTCTATTGAGTACTTATGTCAAGCTGAAGAATCATTTACGCCAAACTCGAGAGTTGGGATTGGTTGGCAGTTGATTTGAAGGAGAGGCCAATTTTGAGTTTGAGTCGAGTACGAGCATCTGGAATACGGGCCTAAGTTTTTGTTATGCATGGGAAGGATCCACATTTTGAATTAGATACCGTAAAAAAATACATTGTAACGAAACATTTTTACTGAAACCTACAACAAAAAATACAGATTTTACAACCGGATTTCTAACAGACGAAACAATTCTGCTATTCGTGTTCACAAAGTAAATACCACAAATGAAATAACTTTTGGTAGAGCCAAACAATTAGGCCTCGATATTGATACTGGTACAGTTCCACCTAATATTGAGGATATAAATGAAAACGTTACTGATATTGGTAAAACAAAGTCAATTATATTGAAAGTGATTTTTGTGTACATATAGCTAAGTTTAGAAAAATAAAAAAATGGTGCCCTTGTCAGTGTAAAAAGAAAAAAAACATATAGAAAGACCTTCTGCGTACTTTCTTTTTAAGGAGCCGAGCTAACGAAAAGCCCAGAGTCAAAGCATCTGGTAAAACCGAGATAATGCAATATGCCTATTCAACTTGGGGAGGACAAGTAATAAAGGCAATTCAATAGTAAATAAAGCTAAAATATGTTTTCAGGCAATATACATTTATACGAGACATTCATAAAATACTAAGAATATTATAACTTCAAGTGTAGTATTGCTCATAACAAAACCTGTTATGTTAGAGCCGTTAAAAATATGTAATTAGCAACGCATGTCTTGTTCTATGCCTTTGAGCACTATAGTGACTAGTTCTAAAATGCCTGCTATTAAAGTAAATAGTGAAGGTAAAATACGAAGAGGGTAAAAAACACCGCCGTTGAAACTTTGTGAAATGTGAACAAAGTGGACCTTGCAAAGAAAAGTAAAGCAACTTTTGTATTTTGCTCCCAATCTGTAGTTTAGATGATTGGATAAATTATAAAGAAGCTGTCCTATTTTACAGATGATGCATAAGGCAGATAAAGACAATGAATGCAATCAAATGCAAGAGACACCTTAGGCTTCACAAATGGCCGTTCCATCAGCGAAGGCTATGGTTAAAATGCCAAAATGTAAGGTCACGTAACATTTCGATAGCGTTTGACATTTTTGGTAGATCACTTGGTTAAGGTTGCGGGAACCCGGTAGATGCAAGACGCACGGGACCGGTCGACGCTTTCGTTAACAGAATGTCACTTTTCTAGCGCCTCTTGTAAGATTTAGCAATCATAATTTTAAAGCCAGAGCCAAATATCACATACTCAATAATCCCCAAGCTAACGGCAAAACTTTCGGTGTAAAATTGTCCACACAGCGCTTTGGTCATCGATTTCACGCAAAACTTTTGTGTATGTGTTACATAATTACTCATGGCCAACTGACTTTGTACGGTTTTCATAGCGTCGGAAATTTTTGGCCGTTTGTTTCGCTTCTAATTGAGAATTCTTTTGTTGGTTCGTGCATTTTTAAGTTTTATTGAATTTAAACTTAACTTTAATGCGTTTAATGTGGCGATGCCTGGGGGGGGCCATGTCCAGCAGTGGACGTCTTTCGGCTGAAATGATGATGATGATGAAACTTAACATCGTGTTTGTATTTGCTGGTTTGTTATATGGTGGCCCTGAACTCTGCCATTTATACTTTTGAAGTCCCCTGTATGTGACCGCAAAAGAGCCAATCATCATCATCAGCTTATTAATGTTCCCACTGCTGGGGCACAGGACTCCTCTTTGTGAGTGGGAATAAACACATAAAAGTCTAGTGTTTGGGCTCCTACTGCGAACTTTATAATAAAAGCCTAATAAAATATCGAAAACACTTTCAAAACTGATTATTCTCACGATCAGTAGGCCATCATGGCAATATTCTGATTAAAAAAAAACACTAATGACTTCGATAGTACTGATATTGACATATATCATATATTTTAAACAGCCCACTTTGCAGGGGCTGTTTTAATGCCGAAGAATCAGCCGTCCACGTAATCCTGGAATGCGAGGCCGTGGCTTTTCAACGTGAAGAAACCCGCGGAACAGTGAGGTCGCTCCGTGAAGACCCAAGGAAGCTTCGCTGGACGGAGCTAGGCTGGTTATTTTAGCCAGTACCCTACGCACAACGGACAGAATGGGAGTCTAAGTGCGGAAACGGGAGTCCCTACTTCTACTAGTACTGATATTACCTATACTAGTATGGAAACGTCAGAGGTAAACCCACACATTCTGTCAAAGCCAAGCTTTGGTTGGAAATGTCGATTTAGACGAAAAGTGATTGCTTTGGAGGAGAAGGCTATAAATAGATCTGGCAAATGTAGCGCAGAAAACCCACTAGAACCTCAAGATAATTAGTTACATTATTGGTAATGATTCGAAGAAAAGGTAAAAATATATTCGATATAAAACTTTCATTTATTTTTAGATGTTAGGCTAAATTTATTTTGAAGGCTGTATAATTGTTTTGTTTTCCAATGGTTTGGTCCGGATTTTCGATACACTCAATCATTTCTTTAATGTTTTGTGTAAAAATTAAAGGATCAATATGATGACAGAGGTACTATTCATGAAAGGGAAAAGGACGTACTACCCTGACCTTTAATGAGATACAGGCAGGAGGTTGGTGACCATACAAATCATAAAAATAATAATGTACTTACAATCATCTGGTCTTCTTCATGATGCAGCCATCTGATCTCCGGTGGAGGATATCCATCGACATCACAACTGAGAGTGACAGAAGTGCCTACTTCTGCTTCCACATCTTTAGGTAAGTTTTTAAATGTTGGTGCATCTAAAAATTCAAGACTTAGTTAGAAATAGATTTTTTTACGAGGATAACACAATTATTTTGCAGAATAGTTTTGATAGGTCTTTCGTTAAGTTATAAAATAAGGTAAATTAAATAAAAGGAAAAACTCAGCTTCAGTGAATTGTTATTGTCTTGAACGTTTTACCTTGTATGAATTTTTCTGTCATATATAATTTTCTAGCAAGTAATATGTTGTACTCTAAAAACGGTACTTACATGTAATTTCAAGTGTTTCTATTTCTTCACTGTTCCCAACGTCATTGAAGACAATACACTTGATTGTTGCATCGTGGTATTTTCTTGTAATGTTGTATATTTTCTGTTGAATGAAATAGATTTTTTTACTATTGGACTTATTGTCATTTTCATACACGTTGTCTAGTCATTGATTAACTTCTACATGTTTTCAATCACTATTATTCTTCTTATCTATTTATTGAAATCATAGCTATGGATATCACCAACACTTACTAGTTAGACAGACTGAAATCTTGTGAAACCCGAAATTTATATCTCTGAACCTATTAATTATCGGTCGAGGGAGACTGGATCCTATGATACAATGTATTCTGGTGTGAAACACTTACACCTCCCTATATATATATACTATGATACTTTTATTGTCAATAAACTATATATTTTACGGAAATTATTCCGCAAAATATATAGCTTTTACTCAAATGTTTTATATTTATAAAATTATAATTTAGTTTTAATAACTAACCAATTCAGTGGTGTTTCCTTCTATAAGTTTTTCATTCAAGAACCACTTATAAGTGAGGTTGGATGGGTTTGCATCGGCTCTGCAGGCTGTTGAAATAAAAAAATATATTAAAAACATGCACTAATTAACGAATGAAAATTAATATGAGAAAATACTTCAATATAAATGACCTAATATAATACAAAATGGATTGGTATATATAAACTTGACTAAAGTGAACAGAACAATTTATACAATTAAGGTAGATATTTTTTTTAAATAGAAACTACTTCCAAATTAATAATGATGGCCATATATAATTTAATCATTATTTAATATTGTATAATGTAGTCTTTGACATTAATTGATAAAGTGCTTTTATTTACTGCTTTCCAATACGATCGACCGATTAAAAGTAAGTACCTACTTTGGCATTGTCAAAATAGGTACTTTAATTTCATTTGTAAATACTTAGAGAAGTGAAATACTATCAGCGATGGCATGGCAACAGCGATTGTCGAAGAGTTAAAATGTATGCGATTAAAAACGTTTTCGAAGTTTCACTTCATCAATATCGTACTTTAGACTCTAGACAAGTGGCATTCAATGTCAGCGAAGATGATAGTCGAAGTGTCACATTGTAAGGGATTGATCACGTCATCATCATCATCATCAGCCTTTTAATGTTCCTACTGCTGGGACACAGGCCTCATCTCAGTGAGAACCGTTAAATGAGTGAGAGAAGGTCCGTAATCCATCACGCGGGCAAAGTGCGGGTTGGTGGATGTCATATGTCTTCGAATTTTTGGTTCTAGAACATGGCGGTTTCCTCACCATGTTTTCCTTCTCCGTTTCGAGAGCAGGGGTAATGAAATAATTTACAGCAAGTAAAGCGCCTGCCTGGGTTTGAACCCACGAGCTATAACTTGTAAGTCGTGGCCATGGGCCACAATTGCTCTTGATCACGTTATTTTTCAAAATCCCCATATCCCGAATCCCATAAAATGTTGCCTTTTCAACAATCGCTATCGCCACGCTTTCGATGACAGAATTTCACTTGTCTAGGGCCTCTTATGGACACTTAGACAATAGCAATCGCTAATAGAATTACAATTTGTCTGAGCGGTTTGTCACAATTAGAATTCATAAAGTTACCTTACCTATAACAACATCATCTCCTTCTGGAATCTTCCCATTGGCACCAGATTTGATGAACATTTTCACTTTCGGAGCATACTTTACCTGTTAACAAATACCGTTATTAATATCAAAATAATTATCTGTTAGAACCACAAAATATACAACACAGAAGGCCAACTGCGTACAACGAGCTAAAACAGGCGCACGCTCTCGTAGTCTGGAGTGCAAGCCTACTCGATGTACGAGAAGAGTGTCTATTGTGCGTACGTTTTGCTTCGTTGTATGGGATCGACTTTCTGTATCTATCTTTTTTGTGGCAGAGCTTTATTATTTCCCATCTTTTAACGGTGTAAAGAGGCTTCCAATATTTATCGTGAAAAGGAAGTGGGTATGGAGGAAGCATCGTTAATATCTTTTTAATAAAGACTCAAGTACGTTGGTGCGAGGATAAATAAAGAATCCGTGGATCGATGTGCAAGTATTCTGCCCTTGGATGGGTGAGACATTTTCACATTTTTTCGGGATGCCGAGATTATGAGTATTGATCCTGATTTTTACGCGTTTATGAGACAAGACGACGCGAAGATTTTAAACCTGTCTTAAAAAGTATATGAGGAGGTTAAATTGAACATAAAAAATTGTGTCTAATTGATCAGAGGGCCGAATTAACTTATCTTTGTTCCTGTTTGTGCAAAATGAAACTGATATTCCAGAAATAAAATGTATTCAAAAGGCTACAATATATGAGATTGACATGAGCTCCCGAAATTGCACGTGGTCAATACCAAACATTTTAGACTTATACAATCATTGTCACTTATAGAATGTTATTTTTTCTGGAGACATGGTATCTAATTTCATGTAGGAAAGACTATTATCTATTGAAACTCACAAGTAGGTCAAGTACATTATCGATTTTCAATCAAATAACAGTTCGGAGAATCGTTAAAACATTGTAATGGAGTTTAATCCTCTTCATCCAAACGATTAAGTTGATTATTTTGTTCTGACAACATTATTGACCAAAGAAAAGCGAATGATAGAATAAAAGATACTTATTTTCTTCAAAGAGGATTCACAATATGTTATTTTTCTTATTATTCTAGATTTTTCATTGAATAATGAAAAATCTAGAATAATAAATCTATTATGTGTATTGTTGTATTTTATGCAAATAATGAGACGAGTTATAGAAGAGACAACGATAAGCAAATGCCTTTAGTCCTTACTCCAATTTGTCTTTTCCATTATTCGGTTTTACAAAAGAAAACCATTAAAATATCAAAACAGAATAATCATGCCTAAACTTTACGACCCTAATTGTTTAAATTCTATTACAAAAACAATTTAAAACTAACAATGAACAATTATTTGAAAATGGTAGCAATTACTTTTGATACTAAAACGAAGATTTTCAAAATATTAATTTTGTTCAAAATCTCGATGACAAAACTTTCAAGTTTCTAAGACTTTGATTCAAGCAATTATTATACTTTTATTGCTAAACAAAAGACGTTAAATTGAAGAGAAAACTAGTAAATTTATTGATAGATTCGAGTAGCTATAGTAGTAGTAGCCCTATAAAATTGACCCTCATCATGAATTTCAGAATTATTTAAAATAGTCATTCATGATTCGAAAACAAACACCTAATGGTCAATCAAAAATGAACTTGCATTACATAACAATAAAGCAAATAGTTGTGTAAATGGCTGTTCAAGTATTAGTTATCATAGGTTTGCCATCACTTAACAATTCTGACATTTACCAAAAGCCGGTATTACTCAAGCCCCATGTAACAATGACAAAGCAAATTACCATATTGCCCTCAATACCAAACTCTGCTCTAATACTAAGAATGACCTTACACAAAAGGCAAAGATCATTGGACCCAAATAAGGAGTAGAACAAAGGACCTCATGAAGTTGACTATGGAGTAGGTATACAAACCCAATGAGGCAATCAAACAAATGCTAGTAGTTACATGCAAGTTGAATGAATCAACTGCAAGGAATGAGCAAATTGAAGCTCTAGTAAAAGCTAGCATATTCTCGCTACATAATGTGTTTTACAAGACCAACGTTCCAGCAGCACTTGTTAATGCTATTCTAGCAGAACTGTAGAAGTGTCTAGTATTTTATCTAAAGTACTCTAAAGGATACATTAACTGCCGAACAGCAGAGGTAGCTTAATAACTACATAATCACAATACACACTGCAATACCTTAGATAATCACTATAACGAATACGATCCAGCAAAATCTATTTTTGGAACATTGATAGTACCTTTTTTACCTACCAAACTTAGTAACAAAACTTTTTTCCACGGTGCGTGATATGGTATTCTCGAAAAAGTTGTACTTTAATGAAATAAGACAACGAGATTGGATTCAAAATGATCATAGTATTGCTAGATGAAATCAAAATACATATGGATAGCAAAAAAAGTTTAAAAAGGCACTCCATTAAGAGTAAATCTAAATCTATTCGAAAAAAGAACAATCATTTTCCTACTATCCTGAAAAAGAAGAGGTTGAAACTAAATGCATAATATTTAAAAACTGCCAAGAATACCTTATTGCCGGTTAAAAACAAACTAGAGACAATAAAAATAATTTATTGCACCTACAAAGTACTAAAAAGTGTACTTGCAGGTGTAATTAATGAATACAGAGTAAAAATATGGAGTAGACGCAAACAAATATTCTGAATTATGCAAGAAGAATTTTTTTGTGCATTTTTAAAACCTCCAGCATTATCAGTATTGTTTTGCAGTTTGTTTATAAATGAGAACTGAATTTATTTCTATGCCGTTCCTTTCCTATTTTGGTAATGATGTTTTTAAATATGGAATGCTTAATGGTTTGATTTATGTTAAAAATTTAGGGGACCATTATAATGTTGTGGTGAATTAGAAATGAGCATTAGCGTCCGAATGGTCGCAATACAAAAGTATCTTCTTGTCTAATGTAATGGAAATAATATCATAGAGATTGTTAGTTACTCGTATATCACTCGTATATCACTCGCATATTAAATAGTGCACTATTAAAGTTAACATGACGTATTGAATTTATTTTGTATTTCAAATATATGATACCGTCCTCATACAACGCCAAACAGCCGTTATCGTCTTTAATCTCCCCTATAAATATTAAACACAATCCACTTCCTAAATTATCGACGAACCACAATATCCTCCTAACCCATAAAGATCCCATAAATCGACCTACAAGTTTCAATCCCGAAAAAATAGGAGACGCTATGAAAATTTATATTTGCCACCATTAAAAAAGAAAAACGGTCCAAGCAGTATTACATGTACAAATGGCAAGTATCTCAGTATCATAGCGATATCATAGCACATCAGATCGTAAAAAGTAATTGGGTTGCCCGTAAAAAGGGGTTTTATTTTATGACCAACGAAAAAATATATGATAAACATATCGGCCTTTTCTCGTCATAACAACGGTATCCCCATACATAGAGAATAGATGCGGTTCACGGTGTAAGAATTGGCTGTTAGTGAGCGCAGTTTGGGTGTATAGTACTTCGTATTTTTAGCACGGTTAAGGTTATTCTTTTTGGTGTTACAGTTGTGTGACTTCATGATTTATGTCTCCGCATTGATTACTTTTATTTTTTTATTATATATGGTTATCAAATTGACGACGTACTATGATTTATAATTATGTGATTTGCAAACGAAAGTACGGAACATATTCTTCAAAATGAATTGGGCCTATTTTGTCAGGCATATTTGCTCATCAAGCGCCTCGATCAATAAATATATTTTTATTGGCTTCATACTGAATCAGTTCAGAACCACATCCAGGCTACAATATCCCAGTAAAAACAATAAACGAAACCTTAATATTAAAGGGAGAAAACATATAAATATTAATACCACATCCAGTTTCTCTGTAGACGCAACCGGAATAATAATTTCCTACTGACTTTCGGGGACGACAATAATTTTTACATCGGTACATAAGAACGTTACATTTGATCAATGTATGTGTATGTTTATAGGCATAAATGTAAGTATTTTTATGGTCCACTGAATGTACAGTAAGTAGTGATGAAATATCTTAATGCTTCCTTATTGTAAGCCGAAGTATTTGGGATATAAAAATATTGGGCAGCAGTTATTTTGATAGGTTCGATGTATGTATATAGTGAAGAACGCTCGTGTAGAGATTGTGTAATACTGAGGAATGAGGAAGAGATGAAGACTAGAGTGAATTTCTTTCAAGAAATGGTGCTCTGATTGCCGAATTATATCAAAATGATCGTTGAATTCATAAGGAAACAAACTAAATTTTCTATGATACGAACAATGATACAAATAATTCAAAACCAAAAACAGAAGAAGATAAACTCACAGATATAAGAATCTCAAACACAAAAAAAAAACAGAAAACCATCTCATCATACGGATCCTTACAATCATTCTCACGATTGCTTCTCAAAAATCGATCCAACAATATCCACAAACAATTTCTTTGCAGATAGCAATATTTTTATAAGGGAAAACAAATACATGGGCCTAAAAGTTTACTGGGGGTTGAAGATAGCAAATAGCTACGACTGGAATTTTATCTCAATATTTTATGAGATCCCATGCTGAGGGGCTGCCGATTGCTTTGCAGAGCTAGGGTAAGTTTAGAGGGAGATATTTATAGAAGGGAAGTAAAAGTTTAGTTATTTATATTTGAGATCAATATTTATGAAAAGATGTGGTAAATGATAATTTCAATAAAGTAAGAAATTTTAATAGGTAAAGCACATACTAGGTGCAATTGGAAATACAAAAGTACTAACCATCAATAAAAATAAAATAGAGAGATTGATATTCACCAAAATATTGGTATAAATATTAATATGGTTTTGATAACGCAAAATTAGACAACATTATTAATGATTATTAGTGTCCAACAACAGAATATGAAACTAATCAACTTACAAATTACAATCAAACATCTGACCTCGATGAAAAAACTTAGCAAAAACTCGAACCACATTACAAATATTTATCAGTACAAGCCCTTTTTGTTTACTCGAAACATTTCTTAGCTCTTTGGTAGAAAAACGCGGGTTTTTCTGTGAATGTCGAACACGACTGGAATAAGTAAAGAGATCACGGTACAATACTAAGCAGGGATCCGATGTAGGTTCGCTGCGTATTTTCCTAATTAGGAGGAGGAGAATTCTTTAAGAAATCTGTTGTTACCCTATTTGCTAAATAGGTCAAGGTAGTTACGTTTTGAATTTTTTCATCAGATTGTAAGTTTAGAACCAGAACAAATTCTACATCACCAATCAGAATATTTTTTGATGGCGTCGAAATCATTAATCTACAAAATGTGTATTCTAATCGGCAATGTCCACCAAACCATTGTTTGTAACATTGTAAACAAAGGCCATGTTCATGCATAGTATATTTCAAATTTGACTGCTTTTCTATAGGTAGAAAATAAATAATATACCTTCGAAAAACCGGATTAAGATACACAGAAATGCCCATATATTGTGTCCATAAAACATTTTGACAAGGTCGCTTACAATAATCATATAAAGACCGTCTTGGAATCCAAAAAGGTATATTAGATTAATGAAGTCCGCTTGTTAGCTCATCATCCGCATATCCAAGGACTTTCTTCGAAAATTCTTTGAGCATTCCTTTTAATTAATTAGCTACATTACTTTCATTCACAGGTCACAAAATTTGCAATGCAAATGATATTCGGCGAACATCATCCTTTAATTCCAGTGTCATAAATATATAAGCCGTAAAAATATGACAACGTTTCAGAAACAATTTTCATATTTCTAACTTCATTTTGTATTCTGCGAGTGTACCCATATTTACTGCGCTTGCCTCTGTCAGTGCTAAATCTCTCCCGTATTGCAAATGGTGACACGTATCTCCCGTTCAACTGGGTGTCCAGTCAGTTTTGTCAATATTTTTCGGGTCAGTTCTGGTTTCTGTTTCTTTTGTTTTGTTATTGTCTTGTGGGTAGCTCATCGAGGTAGTTATGTACCTACCAGAGAAAGACTTTACTAAGTTTTGGGAAAATTCTGTTCAGGCTTCGGTAGACTTAGATTTGGTAAATTGGGTACGGAAGTAATACTTCCCTGTACGATTTAACTCATAGATGTTCACTACTACTATTTTTATAAAGTTTTAATATATATATTTGGGCTCACCTCTATTTGTATGCTTGCAGCTCTGTATGCTCTATCGGCTGTGTTCTGAGCTTGACACGTGAATGTCTGGTTGTGGTGCTCTTGCTTCGGAGTCATCTTTATAATTGACCTGAGTAAACAAAATATTGATATTACTTAAGATGATAACAGAGGGTGAAATTAAATTTCAGTGACATCAACAATGAAATTATTGTAACCTTATAATTAAATTTTTCGTTAATTACTTCATGTTTCGAATCATACATAGTTTTTCCAAATCATGAACTTATAGGAATGGAATAAATATTTTAATAATTGAATTACTTACCTAGCTGTAAACCTCTGACCATCAGGCATAGGTTCAACGCTATACGTGACTCCTTGCGTCAATACACCAGCATTACTGTCTACCCACGTAATCTAAAACAAAGAAAGAGCAGAGTTACTAAGTATTCAGGACGCCGGCCGTGTGAAGATGAGAACTATATAAATGCAAAATAGTTCTTTGAGAATGTCTCGCACATTGGTATTACAAAAGAAAAATATGAGTTTATGGGACCTTCTGTAACTTTATAACGAGAACTGGGGGCAATTTCGTAAGAGGTAGTTCCTCTTTTACTGGTATTTTTTATTAAAAGCTATTCATGTGTAATTTCTTGCATCATCTTTAGTGTTTCTTCTAATTTATTTGAGCTCGCTAGAGCATGTTATTAACTTATATACATTTCCATTTAGCTGTTATTTCAGAGTTGACATCTATCGCATCCATTTTTCATCTTCAAATAATGCCACACTTCTCTTCTCTATCAAACCTCCCACAAATAAAGGTATTTGCCACCTAACCAACATGTTTAACATTAAAGTCCTAATTAGAATTCCCATCGAAATTTTAATCAAGAAGAAACAACGGCATGATTCTCTCCACTAAAAATTCGCAAACACACATTCATTATGAAAGATGATTAAAATCCTTAGCAAATAATTTCCGCATCTTCTCAAATCCCAGCCTCATCAGAGATATTACTTGAGCCAATCCTGATCCTTCATTATGAAATATTTGTGCAATCAAAACGCTGCAGTCTCATAGGACCTACAACACCGACGCAACATCATTTTCAATTTAGCTCCTAATTGTGCGAACCTCCCTTGGGCGGTATACCTATTCACTCTACTTGAAAAGCTTAAATGGAATATTCTCTTGCTTAATACCGGGACAAACAAATTGACACAGAGCTAAATAAATTGGACAGACGGGGTCTCGGCGGATTTGTTTATGTAGAATGTGACAATTTTGAATTTTTTGCTTCGCATGCCTTAATTTCTTGGTTACGTTTGGAATGAGAGTGAAATTAGTTTTGAGGATTATTTCGCGGTTTATTAAAGCTTTTACTTTTTATGTTTGGGACGTTTTTGAGAAGTCATGAAACAAAGGACCAGGAACCATTATGCTTAACTTTATTATGGAAAAGAGTACCATTTTTTTTCATTACTTGGTTATTGTAATGAGTTTAAACACAGGGAAAAGAAAATGAACATAAGAAGTAAGGCTATAATACTGAAAGATTACGTCAATTCCGACCAGGTCCAAGCTCTAATCCCCAACACTAATGTTCAATATCCTATAATTAATACACTAATCATGAATACCGAAGTATAATTTGCTAACAATTTCGTGCGGCCCAGCTCAGTTCCATTTAATAATGAAACCGAGTCCTCTATTAATTTTCATCGAAGCTAACGCCACTTGTGTGTAACACTAGCTTCAATTTGTATTGCAGTATTCGTGAAACTACATAATGGTATGAATTTGTATCAAAATTAATTCTGATACAGCCTAATTGGTACTAAGTTTTTATACGAACTGGAGAGTGGATTAATGAATTTTGGATGAATTAATAATGATTTTGGTTTCGACATAGATTTAGCATTGCCGATTAAACGAGAGGCTCTAGATAAAGTGACATTATATCAGCAATAACGATCGTCGCTCCGTATGGTGCCGGACGTTAAGAATTTCACCATCCCATGTCTGCCCGTGGGTGTCGTCAAAGGCGACTAAGGGACAAACCAGAGAATGGGCAGCAGCGTTCTCTGTGCTCCTATAACAACCATACTGCGATCGCCAATCCGCCTGCCAAGCGTGGCGATTATGGCAAAACCCCCCCTATGAATAGCACCAATAAAAAATGGCCCCTAGTGCCCGGCAGCCCACCTACCCTCGACTACGGTAGCGGTCAAGGTTACGGCATGGCAAGGGGTGCTAAGAATCTCCGGACGAGATCCGGCTACCCCAACAATCAACGAAGACTAGACCTGGCAACGTACAACACGCAAACACTTCGGACCGACGAGAAGATCACCAAGCTCCAAGAGGAATTGAGCAGATTGCGATGGAGCATTATAGGGTTATCTGAAGTCCGAAGAGAGGGGGAGGACTCGATTATCCTCAAATCCGGTAACCTGCTCTATTTCCGAGAGGGTGACCGGCAGTCCCAAGGTGGTGTCGGGTTTATCGTCCACAGGTCCCTTGTGAACAACGTGATGAATATCGAGAGTGTGTCGACCAGGGTGGCGTACCTTATACTCAGAATATCCTCTAGATATTCGCTGAAGGTCATACAGGTCTACGCCCCAACCTCGGCACACCCCGACGACGAGGTAGAGACCATGTATGAGGATATCTCCAGAGCCATGCATGGTTTCAAAACTCACTTCACCGTTGTCATGGGGGACTTCAACGCGAAACTGGGCAAACGAGACGAGGATGAGCTGCAAGTGGGGCAATTTGGAGTTGGACGACGGAACCACCGGGGTCACCTACTGGCCAGTTTTATGGAGAAGGAGGGCCTCTATATGATGAACTCCTTCTTCAAAAAGCGTGAACACAGGAAGTGGACCTGGCAGAGCCCCGATGGTGCAACAAAAACTGAGATCGACTTCATCATGTCAACCAAGAAGCAAATGTTCAATGTTGTCTCTGTGATCAATTCGGTAAAAACCGGGAGCGATCACCGCATGGTAAGAGGCACATTGAACATTAATATTAAGCTTGAAAGGTCTCGACTGATGAAGTCCACGCTCCGTCCAGCACAGGTCCAGGTCCAAAACCCCGAGAGCTTTCAGCTCGAACTCCAGAATCGTTTCGAGTGCCTGGGGAGCTCCGTGGACGAATACAGAGACGGGTTCGTGGAAGCTGTCCATACGGTCGGGTCTAAGTTTTTCAAGACCGGTCGTACAGATAGAAACAAAAAGCTCACTGATCATACCCTCAAGCTTATGAAGGAGAGGCGTGAGATGATCCTGCAGTCTTTAGATGAGGCGTGCAAATACCGGCAGATCAATAGACAGATCTCTAAATCCTTGAAAAGAGACCTTTGCCGCTTTAATACCGAGCGTATTAAAGACGCGATTGAGCGAAATAAAGGCTCCAAGGTTTTTTCAAGGGATCTGGCTATTGGGCAGAGCCAGCTCACGAAACTGAAGACCGATGATGGCAGGATTGTTTCCGCCAAACCGGAACTTCTGAGGGAGATCGAGAGTTTCTATGGGCAGTTGTACACGTCAACCAGTAAACCCGTTGCGAATCTAGCAAACGACCCAAGAGCTAGATTGACCCGGCACTATACCGAAGTATCCCGGACGTCAGCCTGTACGAGATTAGGATGGCTCTGAAACAGCTTAAACACAACAAGGCGCCGGGTGATGACGGAATCACGGCTGAACTCCTGAAGGCGGGTGGAAAACCGGTCCTCAAGGCCCTTCAGAAGCTTTTTGATTCCGTCATACTCGAGGGCAAAACGCCACAGGCATGGTGCAGGGGTGTGGTGGTACTCTTCTTCAAGAAGGGCGACAATGCCCGGCTGAAGAACTATAGGCCCATCTCGCTTCTTAGCCATGTTTACAAGTTGTTTTCAAGAGTCATCACGAATCGTCTCGCGCGCAGGTTTGACGATTTCCAGCCGCCCGAACAAGCCGGATTCCGAAAAGGCTTTAGCACCGTAGACCACATACATACGCTGCGGCAGGTTATACAGAAGACCGAAGACTATAACCTGCCTCTCTGTTAAGCGTTTGTGGACTACGAGAAAGCCTTCGATTCGATCGAGACTTGGGCTGTACTGCAGTCTCTCCAACGGTGCCAGATCGACTACCGGTACATTGAGGTGTTGAAGTGTCTGTACAAAAACGCCGCCATGTCAGTCCGTCTTCAGGATCAGACCTCGAAACCAATCCTTCTCCAGCGCGGCGTAAGACAGGGAGACGTCATTTCTCCGAAACTGTTCACTGCTGCGCTGGAGGACGTCTTCAAGGTTCTGGACTGGAAGGGGCTTGGCATCAACGTTAATGGCGAGTACATCACTCACCTTCGGTTTGCCGACGACATAGTGGTCATGGCTGAGACCATGGAGAGCCTCAGTAAAATGCTCGATGACCTTAGTAGAGCTTCCGAAAGAGTGGGTCTTAAAATGAACATGGACAAAACCAAGGTCATGGTGAACGCCCATGTAACACCCACTCCTATCAAGATCGGAGACTCTACATTCGAAGTTGTAGACGATTATGTTTATTTGGGACAAACGGTCCAGTTGGGTAGGTCCAACTTCGAGAAAGAGGTCAACCGTCGTATCCGACTCGGCTGGGCGGCGTTCGGGAAGTTGCGTGGTATCTTCTCATCCAATTTACCGCAGTGTCTCAAGACAAAAGTCTATGACCAGTGTGTGTTGCCAGTGATCACCTATGGGACCGAGACGTGGTCGCTCACAATGGGCCTTATCAGAAAGCTTAAAGTCACCCAAAGGGCAATGGAGAGGGCTATGCTCGGAATTTCCTTGCGTGATCACGTCAGAAATGATGATATCCGCAGGAGAACCAAAGTTACCGACATAGCCCGAATAATTGCCAAACTTAAGTGGCAGTGGGCAGGGCACATTGCTCGCAGAACGGATGGCCGATGGGGCCGAAAAGTTCTGGAGTGGCGACCGCGAACTGGAAGACGATACGTTGGAAGGCCTCCCACTAGGTGGACCGATGACCTGGTTAAGGTTGCGGGAAGGCGCTGGATGCGAGACGCACGGGATCGGTCAATGTGGCGACGCCTGGGGGAGGCCTATGTCCAGCAGTGGACGTCTTTCGGCTGAAATGATGATGAATGATGAACGATCGTCAAAAAGTCAATAGTGGCATTTCAAAAAAGTATTTCAATCCTGTACATTTTCGACATTTTGATATCCATATCACTGGTATAGTATCAGTTTTACTAGAGGCCAAGGACAGTTTTTTTACAAAAATATACAATAGATGATGACTACTAATAGAAAAATATGGAAACAGAAGACGGTGGTATTGGTGATGAAATTGATGATGGCTGATAAAATTCAGTATAGTGTTAATTGCTAAGCTAGGTTCCTAGTACTGGGTTTGATCACTAGGTTGGGTATGGACAGTGATTATTGGGTTTCCATTAGGAAATTCTTAGTAGCAGACCCCAATCCGGATTTGTGCCCGGAAAATGGCAACGCATAGGCTCCTCTATTACACATAGACTGTATCATATTATATGTTCTGTAATGCACATTATTTTTCTGCATCTATGCAAATCTCCTCCATTTAAGTTACTGCCATTTTATCTTTTTGTTGTCACGACAAAACCATCCTTGTGTTCTATTTAATAAATGGTTTTTTAAATGAGGTTTGTTACAGACGGAGTGCTGGCGGGGTTTTTGAACAAGGATATTCAGGGCGAAAAGCTAGTAACTGAGTAGGTGCGGCTTGCACGGAGTACACTAGACTACACTAGAATATTATGATTGAACACTTTGATTTTCTTTCTAAATGTGTTTGGGCCGAAAGCAAAATTCTTATTCAATAACCTTGCCAAGTATCCCTCTATTAAATTGCAGGTGTACGAAAAACACGATTGTTCTATCTATCTAACCTTTGAAAAAATATAGGTGTGACGTTTTGTTTCATACTTGTATTTCAAGTAAGCGTCACTTTATCGACAAGATAGATTCATTTATTTACCTGAAATATAGAATAGAATACTCTTTATTATGTACACCATAAGAGTGACAGAAAATATAGATGAAGAAAACATTACACTGGGTGACACAATGGGCGGCCTTATCGCTAAAAGCGATCTTTTCAAGACAACCTTTGGATGGATTTTAAAAATGAAAGGAAAGACAGTACTATATATTATATAGACAAATATATACAGTAACAAGTATGGAACAAAAACATAGAAATCAAGAAAACAACTATTAAAGAGAGAGGCAGTGATTCTTCACCATAGTTTTAAAAATAGGCAGAGATTGAGCACGCCTTATTGACACAGGCAAAGCATTCCACAACCGCACCGCTTTAACCATAAAAGATTAAAACATGATTGAAACATGGTATTGGACAGATCGTATAATACACACACAACAGTTATTCATATTTTGCCTACTGAATTCGGCATGCAAATTTTGTGATCATAATAATGATTCTAATTTACTCAATTTAAATAAAAGAATAAAATTCCAATATCAAAACATCTACACTACAATAAAAATAAAATAACAAATATCAAAGATACATAATTAAATCACAAATTGTATGGATGTCAACTTTAACATGATGCGATCTAGTGCGACATGAATGTTATTTCATACACTTCCCGCTCGCTCACAAATTGTGTTCAATTCCTCAAGTTCCTATGTTCGAGATCATCTCTCATACTTCGGCACTTCCGAATACACGTACCTCTCACATTTCTCACTTGTCCGTAAATAGGTCAGTAGTTCTTGCTATGACTTGATATTGAGAATATGAAGTTTGTAGTTTGATATTGTTTTCATTTTTAGTATGAGACGTCTAAGTAATGATAATGATAAAAATGGAGACGGAGAGAGAAGCCAAAGAAAAGATGAATAGACAGTGTCGTGTCAGATATGATAAGAAAGGAAAGAGACTAACACATAGCCGTTGAAAAAACGTGTGGCACCGACCTCAATTAACGTAAGACGAGGGCAGGATGATGATAATAATGGGTATGAAGGAAAGGACTTTTGAGATGATGGTCTATATAGAAAATTATGAGTTTGCGCCGAACGTAAGGGTATGACGATGATGACAATGGTGAATACCAAACATCGACGACAAGTAAAAATGATTAATTTATTTGCTGGCTTTAAATATTCATGGACTTGAGTTAACTCTATTTATGAAGAGTTAAAAAAATGAGAAAGTCTAGTCACAATGAAACTAAAATTTTTCGCATAGAAAAAGATTTAAATGTACGAACGAAGTAAGCTGAAAGTAAATAAGTAAGTTGAAAACATTTTGGTCTATATTGCCAAAAAGTTATCGGTGCGAAAAAGATCAATACACCTTTTAGACCTAAGTTCAACTTCTTCAATAGCCTAGAAAATAACATTAACTAGATTAATGACTTTTGAAACTAACTGAAAGGGGCTAGAAACCATAAATAAGGTACATTAAAGAAACCAAAAGATACCATTACAATATAATTTAAAAGCTTTTTAATAGAAAGAAATAATCGTTCAAAAGTACGTGAAATATTAAGAAAAATTAGAAATATATGAAAAACGCGAGGTGGTACGGTGGCAAGCCTGTAAAATGCCATTTAAGTAGTGACATTGATTAATTAACATTATCAGGGGCTCACAAACTTGGGTGACAACTGAGAAAATATTCCTGTAAAAACATTCATAAAGACATCCATTAGTTTCTTTAGTTACGAAAGTTATTTTGAATGAAATTATATGAGATATGATGTTGAAAAGTCTGTCTTGCTAATTTGTTTTTCTAGGAGCGTTATAGTTAAAAATAAAAACGTAACGATGTTCAGAAGAATAGATTTCTGTCTAGAGATTTCATTTGATTAAGTTTTTCTATAAGTGAAAGCTTTCTTTTACGTCAGTTATTATGATAAAATATCAGTAATATCTCTTCATAATTATCGTCATACAAATTTTCATCATATCCTGATTTAAAACAAAACTACTCATCTCATATACTTGAAGCCATTTACCATCACTTTCAACTACTCACCACGAAACAATTTACATCCACACTGAAATACATGACACACAAAAACACAGAAATCAATTCTTACCTCAGCCGGCGGTTTTCCACCAATCGACACGCACTCCAATTTGATATTTCTGTCCTCTATCGTCGAAAAGAAATTGCCTTCGACGATGCGCGGTGGTTCGGGCGGGACCAACACGGTAAGTCGTGCGTATCGGGATCGAATAGCCGGTTCTCCTGTCAAACAGTTTTAATATATTACACAGTATCGAAAACGGGTATCGAGAAAAATATTGGGAGTTATAAAATTGGGAGGAGATTAAAATGGCGGGCCATTTTGTTTCATGAGCGCTGTAAAGTTGTGAGGGGTTATAGGTTATCGAATGGCATTTTTAGATTGGGGTGGACACGTTTTAAGGATTGATATCTGTGTCATGGACAATGTTTTGAAATTGTATTGGATTAAATTGTGAGTGTTTTGTGTCTATTTCAGTGTCATTTTTGCAAACGTAAAAGCTAGCCTTTTTGTAAAATATGTTTGAGTAAAAAATATAAATATATATGCTGCCTATGTTTCATTTATGTAATATATACCATTGTTACGAATTTATATATTAGTAAACCAAAATAAACAATCTGCCTATTCTTTTGCCTACTATGTTGGGGTCGGCTTCCAGTCTACCGGATACAGCTGACTACCAGTATTGAACTAGCTACTGCCTTTCTGACCTTAACCCAGTAACTGGTTAACACAATACCCTTAGGCAAGACTTTCATCTAATTTCCTAGCAACGGACTACTATAGCATAATGGTATTTTATATCGGTTTTAAAATTATTTTATGAATATAAATTGAGAACTCCTAATGTACTTTAGAGCTTTATTAGACACAATTGAGCAAACAAAACGTTTAATTATTGCAAAACATAGTTCAAAAACTAAAACTATTAAAATCATTAACATTTATATTTTGTTTATGCTGGTCGTTAATCATCAAAGTTTTGCTAATAATTCATTATCTTTAAACAAAAAAACAGTTTAAACTTCAATATTGCAACTAGTTTAAACTTCTGCCCGTGATTATTCATAAACTAGACACAATAAAACTTTGACGATACAAAATAGTTTTATTCTGTACACTGTCTCATTTTAAAGTTTGTAATAACTGTTTGTCTAACCACCGTATTAAATTAACCTAAGCACATAAAAAAGCAGAATTTTCTAGGGGCGTTTGCTTCAAATGGATTCCATTCCATATTTAAATATAGATATAATACTTGAGTGGCAGAGATGGCTAAGACCTCTATGTTTTCTTATCCAAAGAATTTGACATCGCTTAATTCACATTACACGTATTGATAATATTAACTTAAATGTGCTTGATATAGATACAACAAAAACATTCAATATTATCTTTATTGAATGTTTCTGTTGTATCTACTGCTCACTGCATACACTGCTAAGGAAGAACTCAAACAGAAGAAATTAATTGCTGGCTGCATTATAAGCCATCAAGCGTTGCCACATCGACCGGTGGTCTCAATGTGAGTTTTTTAATGTACTCGACGTTTAAGTAAACGAGAGAACGTTTATGTTATTTCAATTACTGTCACCAGGCGGCTCTTATCCAGTTTCAATACAAATTGACGTTTACTTTAACGTGATCGAGCGCAAGTTAAAACTCTCACTAAGCTCAAGATCTCGTACCGATAGTATTGTATAGTACCAACTACAAACTGCATTAACAATAATGACCACGAACCCCTCATAAATCCCCCCGAAACGGAATTAAACCCAGCAATAAAGTAACGAAGAAGTTTGTAAATTCGTAGTTGCGGACCCAAGGAACCGCGGATCACAATTTAATACAACAGGAGGTCTCAGAGACAATGCCTTGTCCCGTCTCGAGAATAGTTTCTTACAAACTCGGACTAAACTTTGTAAAGTTAAATAGTGCAAAGTTGTACAATTTAGCCGCAAGACTGTTGTCCATTGTACTTTCCCGGATAAAAAACAAAGTAACTGTAGTTAGTTCCATGTAAATCCTGGTCCTTTTTTCCGAAGTTTTCTGGTGATGGAATTAATTTGAGGCTCTGAGGGGGTGGTTGTGGGAAAATATGGCGTATCGTTTCTTTATTGTGTATTTGTTTTGTCTTTTCCTTGTTCTTGTTTGTTGGGCGGAATTATTTGTATTGTATTGGTTCTGTTTCGTTTTGTAGGTTATACGGTTACAAGATTAACGTGCGTATATAGTTTTGGTAATCATAAATTCAAAGTAATCAATTATGCTGTTTTACTTCACTTCGTCACACTTGCATGAAAAACTTAAATCGGAGTTAGTTGGGAACACCAGGTTAAACTGACAATTTGTCATACAATATTGCAATTTAACTTTGTGTTAGCAACTAATTCTAGGTTAAGTGTTTCGTGCAAGTGTGTCTAAGAAGCTTTTCTGCGGGAAAATTCCGAATGTGGTATTTCACAAACCTTTTCAATTCCTTCATTTTCAAAATAGCTTAGTTATAGATAATTCTTATTAGTAATATATGTAACAATCCAATGAAAAAATCATAAGAGAATAATTAAGAGTTAAATTCCATTAAATTCATAAATAACAAGACAACGCACATCACACATGAAAATGTAATTAACGTAAATACAAACAACAGCAAACGCCTTAAGGCTTAAAAGATAGCAACAGAACAAAATGTTCCAAGAATTGTTCGCGGTTTAATTTATTTTAATCTGAATCCAACTTCTCTAAACACGGAGCTTATTATTGAGATACAGGATTTGTTCTCGACGAGAACATTTCTACTAAACACGACATAATTTCTGAAACTCTGCGTGATAATAACGCAGAGTTTCAGATTAAAATTTTGTTGCTATGCGGATTAAAATGGAAGGTTAATCGAAATGGGAACTCATTATGTTTCTAATTCAGAGGAATAGAGGGCTTTTATCTGCAAGAGAGTACCTTTATTCTAATTTTTATATTTATTAAAAAAAATACCACAGTATCCATACTCACATTTCAAAAAATAACACACGAAAATTCTACGAAATGGATTTTACGTGAATAAAAATATAATTCTGAAAACTCATATAAACAATCCTTAAAACTAATTAAATCCACACTAGATGAATCCACAAGGATCATGGATAACAAATGAATAAGATTACTAAAGAAATACAAAATCTAAATCTTGAAACAAAAGCCCGCTTTAGAAGAGATAAGAATACTAACAGAGACGTTTCAAAGGAAAAGCGAAATTTATCAAAGGTTACCTTTTATACAAAGGGCAATGTAAATTAATATTATAGACCTTTTCGTTTGAATAGAGTCTCGCCACTCGAGGCTAAAGGATCGAAGCTCTTGAAATTTCTGAGATAGCTTATTATAAATTCGTATTTATATCTTAAGATGATGCTGGGGAAATTAATTTAGATGACTTTAAAGGCAGGGTTAAGCGTATCGAAGATAATAAGCGTTGAGATGTTATCGTTGAGGAAATAAGCAATATTAAGTTAAACATTTCTTGTAAGTGGAAGTGGATAATTTGTAAGTTAACCGAGGGGCGAGAAAATTTATCTGGCGGGAAGTGAAATTAAAATTAGTAACTGCTTTTAACTTAGCGAACTGTTGCAAACAGTCAAAAGAAAGAAATTTCGGAAGTTAAAATGTATGGGATTGACAAGAACATGAACTATCAAAATATGAGATTTCTCCGTAAGTCCAAATATAATTGCGTCTTAATTTATTACGAGGGTCGGAAAAGGTAAACAATCACAAAATTGATCTACCTACCTACTAAGTTAGGTAGATGAATATTGTGATTGTTTATTTTGTTTTTTAACCGACTTCAAAAAAAGGAGGAGGATTTTTTTTTATGTATGTTCCCCGATTACTCCAAGACGCCTGGACCGATTTAAAAATTCTTGTTTTGTTTTAAAGGGTATACTTCTTAGTTGGTCCCATAGTCATCAGGTTAGGATCTGATAATGGGATCCTAGAGAAATCGAGGGAACTCCTCAAATATTATATGCAAACATATAGCGTTTTTGGTATTTTCATCAACAATGCAATCATTTGCACTCAGAAAGTATAATTTGGTGAAGTGGAACTGATGAAGAAGACCACAGATGGCCACTAAAACTCCGAAATGCTAAGTATGTCACGGCCATAAGATATCTCGAATAGTTAACTGACTATCAGATCAGTATTAGATACTTACTTCATTGTCATTTTTCAACTTAGATTAAGAGAAAATTTGTTAATTTGAATGTTACAAATAAATTATTATTATTATAATGAAGCAAATACTTATAAACAAATGGTACTGATGAAAATGGCACCATCGAAATGATCTGATGATGAAGCCGGCAGGTAGGCACTGGAACTCTAAAATAAAACAATGTATCCTAGTCGTGTTTGGGCTTATTGGAATCGCCATGAGATGTACTTTGACCATAAATGATAATCATGTTAATTAGAGGTGCCTACCAAAACTAAAAAGAGAAAAATAAAAAACTTTTTAACAAAAAATCAAATCGACTTCCAGAACAAAAAACTACAAAGCAAAAAATAAATTTCTTTTCCAAAGTCGGTATTTTTTGATTTGTAGTTTTTTTTTTGAAGTCACATATTTTGATAGTACAGTGTGGCTAATGTAATTTCAATATTTTAATAAACACATTTTATCAGGTATTTTCAAAATTATAGTAAGTCTTGTCGTGATGTCAACTTACTTTGAAAAGATTTCAAATAGACTGACAAAGTTGATCTATTAAAAGATATAAATCCCAGATAAGCTTCAAAAAGAAACTTGAGATGTTACAATAATATTCTCAAAGAGTAAATTTTATATCCCATCCACAGAATAAAAGATCTTCGCGGCGAGAAATGCAAATCAGGCGTTATGAAAAATTACAAAACAAAAATGGAAGCGGAATGAAAGGGTTGTGGATGAATTAATTACTAATTAAGGTTCACCAGAAAACCGGAATTTGCATTTAATAATAGAAATTGTTGAAAAAATACTAATGGAATAACCAAATTGGTTTGCAGAAATGATATTTGCCAGAGCTGTAACTGAAGCTCTCTCGGATTCAATACCTACTAATTTTACTATTATTTTGCCAGATAGCGGTTCAAAAAATAACTCGAATAAATTCAACTCAACTCTCGAGTTCGCCTTTTTACATGAAATCCCAAATCACTGTGTTGATGTTTGGTGTACAATAAAGAATCCGTACTTGCTTGTAATATATGCAAAAGTAACTGAGTATCTCAATTCAATTATAAATTCTTTATTGCGTACCATAATGTATACAATTGGAAGGGAAATAATTATACTACTCACAATTATGAACGCTGTCGGGCACAGCATAGATCAAGTAGGAGAGAGGAGGAAGAACACTGACTGTTTAATGTGATAAATTTTATTATTGGCTCAGTATTAGTAAGGTATACCGTTTTATTAATACAGAATTTAATTTATGAATTATAATTATTGCTTTTATATTATATATGTCGTATTATTTATATATTTACAAGCATTGACTTCTCTCTTCATTAGCTTTCTATGTCTTAATATCTGAACGGATTTGGATGAAACTTGGGACCTGGGCACACCATTTCTAGGATTAAGACATAGGATACTTTTTATTCCAGGAGTCCCTTAAGATAATAGCCGACTTTCAAGCGGCCAAAGTCGATAGCAAAAGCTTCTCTTAAGAATACATTCAGTGGTAGCATAAATAGTATGACACTAGAGAACCTCAAAGATTATTCAGTTTATAAAGATCAGTTGATCAGGAAACAAAAGCATTAAGCCAAAATACTCAACCAAAACTAGTGAAGCAGAAACAACGATATAAAGCTCTTGCCAAAACTTGATTCAATAACCCACATGATATACGTCAATATCAAACAAAGCTGAATACGCTACACCTAGACTTGACTGACACTGGTAAGCGGGCATGAGACTAATACGTCACATCGAACATGTACTGTCAGTAGTCTATTCAACAATAGAATTGGGCAGATTCTTACCGAATAGAGATGGACGTATTGACAAGCATTAACTTCGAAATACTGAGCTATGAATGGTTGGATGTTGTTGATAGACTAGCTAGTGAAGATAGTGATTTAGGAAACTTTGATGAATGGGTGATTAAGTAGATATAGAATGATGAGGATACTGATGATACAAAATGATAGAAGGGTGGATTATGTTCAAAAACCAATAGGTATGGAACTAGATGGCAAAGAGAATATCAGACATTGACTTAGTAAGGACAACAAGGCTTGCGCCTTTTTCTGACGCGTCAATTTTATCATACATAGTTATGACAAAATAAAACCCGGCACGCTTTCGGCTATCTTGGAGAGTGGTCATGTATATGAGATTTTAATGGTCCGTGTTTCTTGTATATTGAAAAAGTACGTATAAGCAAACGGTATTTTACTACATATTTAAATTTGTGGTATCACCATTGAAAACATTGTGTTACAAAAAATACCCAAGTATTAACACAATCGGTTCGAAGGTAAATGATTTATCGAACGACATAAACTTCTGCCCCAAATTGATGTTACCCAGCTGAGAAAGAAACAATCAGACTTTTCGCGCACGAAGCAAACTTTCAAAATCCATCAGGGCGGATTACAAGCTCCTAAAAATATAGGTATTATATAAAATGGGGAGAAAAATCGTGAGACGAAGGCCTGAAAACAGGCCAGGAATAAAATACGAGTCAAGATTTTCAATTTATTAAAAGCAAACACAATTTCGCGGGCTTCAGCTCAAGTACGAAAACAATAGTTACTTGGCTCGAAAGAATTATCTTTGGTACAAAGGATAAGCGCTAAGCGATTTCTTATGTAACAGTTGCTCGACTTTTCTGCTTAAGTTGATCTGCGTTTTACGAAAAGGAAGAGGTTGAGTTATTCATACAGAAACGGTTTATTTATATGTCAGTTGGTACGCATTCAGCTGATGCTATCACATTTACTAATCAGAATAATTATTGTTCAATTTTATTGAACCATCATTGGCAAACGTGATTTATTTTTCTTTAGTTGACAAATTTAGTAGGCACTATCTATCTAATGTCTTAACAAATTGTGGGAATCATATGTACAATAATTTTGTTCATGTCACATAATGAGGCAATTTCTGTTTCTCTCACAGTCACGGGATTATCAATTATGGGTCTTTAATCTTGAATCGTCTTGTCTGGTTACAAGTGATTCCAGTTTAACTCATCCTATGATAGCCAAGCCGCACTTATAATCAATATCGATAACTTCAATCTATAAAGAGATAAGTGTACCATCTCATTTAGTGGTAATAAATTCTTACAAGTGGTGATAAAGTATAGTACACTGTAGTAGTGTAGGGCCATAAAATAGGAACCTACATCTGTGCAGTTCAATGGGAGAAACAAATATATTATACAGGCTGCTGTCTACAACTTTGTTTGCTTGCCTTTGGGAGTTTGTGGAATATCGCTACGTTCTCTGTTACTATGTTAACCTAATAATATATTCAAATTATGCTGTAAAACGGACGGTAGCAAAACGATCCATACTAGGGAACAGTCTGAACTATATTTGTACGAAAGAGATTATTTTAAATGTCGAAAAAGCTTATATAAGTAGTGGGAGGCGTAAAATTTGAGGCAGACGTTACAATGGGTTACAATAGTAAACAAGTTTCCAAGGCTACAAAAATATTTGTTACAATTCTCGGCTTGAAGGAACAAGGAGATCGTTCAACCACTTTGCTTCTCGCGTCCTCCAACAATTTTGATTATAAAATCAAATTATTCTGGAGACTCTTACAATGCCAAATTGTCGTATTTATCTGTTACTTGATGTCAAGTACTAGACTCACTTATCTTCGCGCTGTTTTTCAATTACGGGGTTGGCAGTCTTCCAAGCGGAAAGCACTAGTACAATGCCGAGGAATTGATGCCTTAGCTTTTTATATTTCAGTGGGTGCAATTGTATTTTTTATTACCAAAAGCTTATATTAGACCTGTCATACTGTATGGATCAGAATTTTGCGCTTTGAAAACGAATGCTACTAAAAGAGTTATAAATATAAAATATGGATAGATGGAGAGGAAGAGGAAGGCAAAAGAAAAGATGGATGAACTGTGTGAGAAGTGATACGAAAGAAAAGGGACTCAGTGATAGCGTGACAGGAGACAAGATGGTATGGAAGAAGAAAACGTATTGCGCCGACCCCAAGTAATTTGGGGTAAGGGCAGGAAGATGATGATAATTTTACCAAAAGCTTTAGTAGGGTAATAGAATTTAAATTAACAATCACTATTTCCAAGGTGTATCGTGTTACTCAATGTGTTTAGGAAGTCAGATATGCAGCAGCTCCATGTATGATGTTCATCAGACAAAAAACGTGCCGGTACGCATTTTCGTCTGAGTAAACTGATTAATTAACAATGAGCGCGGTGGATTTCGCCCCAAGCGGTAGATGGTGTTAGCAATAATTTTCAAGTAAAAGTTTTGTTTACTCGGTTCGTAATTTTTATACAGTGACGATTTGTTTTATAGTATTTTTTAGGCAAAAGTTCTCGCGCACATCTGGGAATGACGCGAGGAGGCGAAACACCGGAGTGAAACTCCGCGAACGCGTAAATCGCGGCTTGGCGGACAGAGCTCCGGCAAGATCTCGTGGCGACATGGAGAGAGCGACTGTCGCAACCCAGCGCTGGGCACGCCACAGTTGCAGAGTTAAGGCCCCTCTTTGAGGAATAGCTTGAGAGGCGCCACGGCGTCCTCACCTTCCGCCTGACGCAGGTCCTCACTGGACACGGCTGTTTCGGGAGGTTCCTGTTCAGGATTAGGCAGGCGGAAACGCCCGGAGGACACGGTGGAGCATACGGTGGGGATCTGCCCCGCTTGGGCTGGGCACCGCCGTGTACTCGTGGAGGCGATCGGCGTAAGCAACTTCTCGCGTCCGGCCCTGGTTCAGGCCATCTTACGGAGCGAGAGGTTATGGGAAGCTGTCTTCTGGAGGAGGTGGCACGCGTCAGGGAGACGCAACGAAAATGCCCTCACGCCCCTAGCCACAGCAGGAGACGCCCTGGGCGTCGGGAGTCGCAAGCCGGTTCCCGGCCACCGTAGGCGCGGGCTTGCGGACGGCGAGTAATGGATAGCTCGCCGTCCGACAAGGACCAAGCCCGAGTCGACGGCGCGTTGTGTTCCACGCGCGCTTCAAAGAGATGTCAGCAGAGCGGACGGGGTCCGCGAAGGCCGATGCCTGTCTAGGTCGCGGATAAATTTGAAAAAGAGTAACTGCGGCCCTGACTCAAGCAACTGGAGGAACAAAAAAAAAAACTTTTACCGACTAAAACCCACCCGGTAAAAGTTTGACACGGTCTCCCGCCTCACTCAGAGCGGGAGAAGTCATTGGATGATTTGCCACACAAAAAAAAGGAGAGTTAATTAAACAAGAACATACAATTTGTATGATCAATTCTAGAAAGTGTTAATTTTACATGATTTTCAATAATAAATCGATGCATATCACGCGATCCAGTAAATTTATTTGAATAATTTTTTTTTTCTTAGCATCGGGACCCTGATCAATATCGCTGCGATAAAGCTTAGCAGATTTCAATCCAGAAAGAGACGACCATGGGGCGACTTGGAATTGAATTCTCTTTAGATATAAAATAAGTACCGCCGAATGATGAAAAGTATGAAAAATGTAAGCCGATAATATTAAAAACTTTAATTTTAAGATATAATCAAGCTGTTTTAGGAACTGGTGTATCAAATTAAGCTAATGAATCGTTATTGCCTTCCTGAAGATGTTGTAATTTTACGTAAACTGCCAATTGACTACGTAATGAATCGGACTACATCTTCTAACAAAGCCGTTATCCTAAGGGCTTTATTAACCTGGCATAGCAGATTAGGATGGCGTTTAATATTTTATTCATCACTTGTCTTATTGTGCGAGTAATACCTGTAACTATAATGTTCCTAGTATAAATAGGAGGGGCCCAAAATCGATCCTTGAAGCACACCTGACGTCACGACTATATTGGCCGATAGATAAGCGTTTAAATGATCACTACGCGCTGCGTTCTTTTGGAAGCATTAGGTGGCCTAAAGATCTTAGGTGCAATACTTACTATTCCAAAAGACTAACTTACTTACTTACTGTATCTAAATTAATATGAATTGTTTTTATCTGCATACAGTTGAAAATAATGTAGCTAATTTAATTTGTAATCACCTTTACGTCGTTTTCTGAAACTGTGCCAAATAGTCTACAAAATACAGTACACAAGCCACAACATAACACACAACAACAACATTGTACATATGCTTAATTTTATTAGATTACATTTCCTCGCTATTTTTTCGCAACTTGGACCCACAATTCATTTTTTCCTAGCATGCTCGTACTAACAAGCATCTGTTTGTACGCTACCGTATCGTAATTCTGTGTGTTCGAGCATTGATTTATAATTTCCAATTATGTGGAGTTTCTTGGAAGATCATTTTATCCAAAATTAGGGATATTATTGGCAAGTTCAATTTATTTTGGGCGCCATTATTGATGTGATGGGTGTTGGTTTTTCTTGTTAAGTGCAGGATTGGGTTAAGGTAGTGCTTGTTTTAGTAATTATAGCTTTGGTCGTGTTTGAGTGGTTGTGTACTTATTATATTTTTTATCGGGAGTTCAATTTTACGAAGATTCTCTAAATTAAGGAGGGTTTAATTTTATGAAAATGAGGATTATGTTTAAATACCAATTCAATTTTAAGGTAAAGTAGAGCAAATCTCTTTATTTTAACGGTTCCAATTTGCTCATCAAATATCTTAAACAGAATAATAGTTTTTTCTGTATTTACTACTTGTAATGGATTATTTCATAGAAATGACATAGTATTATTTTAATACATACCTTTAATTCCTGAGCTGACTTGGCACTGATATTTTGCATCGTCATCCAACGTCACGTCTCTGATGTCCAAGGAATAATCACCTGTAGACCGAACCAACAATTAGTACTATTAATAGTAAAATAAAAACTATAGTCAAGGCACAGACAACGCGTTCAATAATTTGTTCAACAACAATTTGTACGAAAAATAATTAGGTTATGTTAAAACGGGCTGGTTTCCGCAACTCACGACCAAGCACGTATTTTGCGTACGGGAAAAAAATAAAATATCCGTAACAAAATTTCTATGAAATGCGTATTCATATTATCGCGTTGTGCCTAAAAATGTATAAAGACCTCGCGAAGTAATCAGTTTCCACAAAACGGTTTGTGTTAAGAGTGCTAAGCTGTTTTCATTGCTATTGAATTGCTTCAAAATATATATTTTTGTAAATATAATAAAAACTATACAATAGTAAATGAACAAATAATAATAGTGCTTTTTACAGTACATACACTACATTACCACAGAAGCTATAAGATAATTCTATGTATTACACAATATCTTCCTTTGCCACGTGCATTGAATACAGAGAGCTCGTTCGTTCGTGTATTTAGTGTGCTGCAAAGCGGTAGCTTCTACTCGTATAAAGATATTGCACTGTACTGTCATATACAGTCCTATCACATTTTCAATGTTATAGTAAGATTTTAGTATCTGATTTAAGGAGAAACATGCTGATAAAACTATTATCTACTCTAAATCCGGATTTTAAGGCTTTAGACTAAGTGATATTCTATCAGCGATGAAAATTTCACAAAATGTCAAAATATATGTGATTGACCTATCATCATTGACGTAACAATACGGTAGCGCCTGTCTATCTCATACATTTTGTATTTTTTTTCACAATATCTCTTACATCCATATATCTTATCTTCTATCTCATCGCTTACCATCAGGTGAGATAGTGGTCAAGCGCAAGCCTATAGACGATAAAAAAAAAAATCTCTTGTCTAGAGCCTTTGGTCTCTCATATGTTCTGTCATAATCCGTTCGAAATCTTCAAATTCTTTTGAAATGGAATATTAAATTGGGATGTCTATCATTTATTTCCACTCAAGACAATCTAATTGACGATTCTCATTTCGCATGCAGCGATTATTCTTCTGAGCGTCTATACACAAATTTGATAAAAATAAAATCTCTGTTTGATTTTATAAATTTTGTTATCCATGAGCACAACTAGTACCTAAGTGAACAACAAGATTTTTTTTTATAAAAATTAATAATTTGTTCATACTAGCAATCATGGCAGTCCAAAATATGATATTAATTTAATATGAGTTTTCTTTTCAAAAGCAACAATTCAAATTAATAATATTAAATAGAAATACGAATAACATCACGTAATTTTAAATATTAATATTATTGCTAACATCAGAGGACAAAGCGGTCGAATTCCTTATTCGTTTTGACATTATGTTTCATGTAAAGGTGAACCAAAGGACATTTTGTAGATTAGTAATATTAAGTACAAGAACAGAAATGTATAGGGCAACTATGAATTATTATAGGTATATTAATAAAATATAATTATGATTATGACAGTACCCAAATAATAAAGGTCAAAGAATACAATAATACATAACGTAACCTTGGGTTCAGTAAGCATGAAATATATAATTTAGGATTTTATTTCATTTGGGAATCTGGATTTTTTCTAAGTATGGATAAAAGATCGAAATTATAGTTACACTAGCTTCTGCCAGCGGCTTGTTTTATAATGCCAATGGAATACAAACTATCCTATGTCCTTCACAGGTTATCAAACTATCTCCATGCCAAATTTCATCTAAATCGGTTCATTAGATCCAGAGAATACCCTCTACAACCTCACAAACTTTACCTCTTTATAATATTAGTATAGATTAATACTTAATACATTATTAAGCATTCGCAAAATTATTAGCTTTCATAAAAAAGTCTATTTCTAGAACAAAAAATGTTATCGTTTTATCAGAACATCTAAATCTGACGACCATAATATTATTTTTGTAATTATTCATCATACAAAACCTAAGTTTATCGAACCTAAAATAACACAAATCAAACATAATTTCTAGTATTTATACACTAAATGATCTTTCTAACAGCCTAAAATTATCTAGACAATTAATAAAACTACAAATAACAAGACAGAACATAATCATGTAGAGGCCACGTTTTATGTTAATCCAAGGAACCCTAATAAGTATGAGTTATTACCGCTCCTTTACAAGACATGTTTACGAAAGCAAAAAAGGTTCCCTTGAAGATAATATTCACATTAATTACGTTAAGAGCGTGAATAAAGAAGATTGTATACGTAAAGAAGGTTTATGAAAAACAGACCTACATAAAATGGGTAGTGCGAACTTAGTAATTATATTACGCTTTAATTAAAAATTAGAATTAAGGGCGTTTGATGTTTTATAGGTGTTTTAATATTTCTCTTATTTTATAGACGCTGAGGGATTTGTTCCTGAAAATATTGTGCGTAAAATCTAATACGGCAACAATAATAAAAAAAAATAGGGCAGGAAGATTTTATAGCTTTCAGCTCAGCTAGGCTTTTGTGTAAAGACCATGATGATGTCGTTAACCTAATTGAAATATCAAAGCTACAAAACTCAATTGGATATGGAATAACCATTTAGGTAGGCAAAGTCTAATCGAAAAGCTATCACCATTCAAAGAAACGGAGACCAATATAAAATTCTAGCACACTGCATTATCATTCAGCTAACAAATAGAATAGATCAAGAGATAGCTAATTCAAGCTGAATGCAGCGTCAGCGAATAATATCTAAGGTCTGTCAGCTGCTTTAGAATCCGAGCGAGCAAAATGGTTGAATTCAAATTGCTCTTCGATTGGCTTGAAAGCTGAAGATAATTCACTTGGAATTCAACCTGACGAAATGTTTAGCTTTTACTATTGAGACGATGGATTCTCCTTTAGAAACGGGCTTTGCTGCCGTATTATTTAACTGAATTGAATATTCGGAATCGATAATCTTAATTCAATTTTAAACTAACTTATTCCGTGGATTTGTCTGCATACAAAGTATAACACCGTTCAGAAGTTAAACCTACTATCCTACTAATTTGGGTGTTTGTTAATCAACCATTTCAATAACTAGATTGGGGCAAAATATTATGGTACACGGGAAGGTTAAGTTAAGTTTATAGGATAATAGTGAGCCCACTAGTACGATCCTGTAGGATGATTTTATATTTACCCATGGGCAAAGCCGCCAAAAAAACCTATGCCTCAATCAATTGTTTTGCGTTTTAATCCCCAATGGTTTAGCCTGTGCGTTGCCTATCAGTCAGTCAGTCTGTTCTATGTGAACAAAAGATTTATCTTTCAACTCTGGACGCAAAATGTTTTCCCATGGAACATCAGTTGTGGCTTAACGAGTTGCAACTACAAAAAGCCACAAACAGTTGCGGCTAGTAGCAGTTCGCGGTGGCGTTAATAGCTTTTGTTCACAACAAACTGATCTTGGTGACACTTTATCCATTAAAAGGTTTCTAGATAGAAGAATATTTTATTTACCAGCTGGCATTAATGGACAGGTTCAGGTATTTTCTTAGATATGTAACTATGTACATATGCGTGAGAGAAGTAAAATTAATCTACTGTGTCGGTCAGGAACGAAAACGATTTTTGAGATATTTGTGAGGCTCTGAATTTGATCCACTTACAAATAAGAAATACTGCTAGCACAATGCAAAATAAACATATCTACGAAGCTATTTGCTGCAATACAGTGATTTTAACCCAAAAACTCAATAGACAATAACAAATTACACGTAATCTGTACATTGGCTCTAGATAAGCGATATTCCACCAGGGATAGCGTGGTGATAACGACACATAGTCATAATATAAGACATAGACCACAGGACGTTTTGTAAGCACTTATCAATTCCATTTATTTTGGACTTTTTGTCAATTTGAAATAATATCACTTTGTTTAGAGAGCCTCTGTAGTACTTAAAATGTTGTACTTATTTAAATGCTTTGTGACCACATAACAATAAAAAACACAGAATTACCTTCTTCATCGCTCCCAATCATCTTATACCGGTCGTAGCCGCTCAGTTCTCGATGAAGGCCGAGACCGAAGTCGTCCTTCGTCCATTGCAGCTGACCCGCTTTGTTCTCCACTCGGCATGGTAACGTTACTCGAGATCCGACCACTGCTGTCTGTTGGTGAAAGAATAGGTAGTATTGTTAAATGTAAATTAGAGCTGTTTGCATTAACTTAAATAATGAGCATATGGTGGACCGCACGTTTTACTAAAGCTGCAATTTAATCATTCAGTCATACTAGATCAAAGCGAACTCGCCACGCGGTCGGCTCTCCTCGCGAGCGAACGTGCGTGTGTTACAATAAGTTGGATAGTTCAAATCTTAGGAGTTTCAATTTACTGGAAATTGTTGTCTAAAGTAGTATAAATACTAATTTCTCTGACTTAATTTTATTTGTTAAATATTATAATATCATCCACATACACCAGGACAATAAGTTTCACAAATAGGATTTTTTTAATAAAAAAAACGCAAGTTAAGTTGAATACTACTGCTTATTAGTTTTGAAGCCCTAAGAATCTTTTTTTAATACCTGCAAAATTTGATGCAGGTGAGAAACAAAAATCCGTTCACAATTTCCATTTGATTGTATCCTAATAACAAGTCCACCTAAAAAGGTTAACCATGCCGTAAAGGCAAACAAATCTGATACTGAATAATTAAGCATATGTTTAACCTGAGACACTTAACATGATTACAAACATAAATTCTAGGGCAAATAAACTGAAATTTATTTAGGCCCAAATTAAGCTGAGCTACTTGAAAGGCTCGCCTTTGGCTCTAACTTAGAAACTAACTTAATACATGTTATATTCGGTGCAACAATTAAATAGATTGATAGTCTAAGTTATATTGGCTTAGCTAGATAGGTTCTTGAAATTCGGAATCTAGGTTTAGTCGTAAGGGATTTTTCGTACAAATTAAACTCTGGAGCTGAAACGTTTCTTACCTTTTTTTGAAGTAATCTAAGTAAGTTTCATTGTGCTGCTTTATGTTGTTTTAGTATCTAATCAAAGCAAAATTACTCAGAATTGATTGGATTTGTAATTTGGAAAGCTTTAAAAAACACTATGCAATCCAATCATGTTAGACTGATTTAAAAAGAACATCTCCAGTTTTTATTCATTTTGTATTCAATATTTCGTAGACCAGAAAACCAATTTAAGGCTTAATAAGAATGGACTATTATAGTTCTAAATACCAATCCGTCAATCATACGTGATGCGTTGGATACAGATCCGATGTCCATATTTATTTCAGACAAATTCTAATAAGGACATCTCAAAAGCCCGACAAAGCGACTAAAATAGATTTCGACTAATTCTCCAAAAAGTATCATCCACAATCGTTTGAAATTCCCTTTCCTCTTCTTCCTTCCTACCGTTGGTTAGCAACTAACGACATGTGTCCATTTCAGAGTGGCGACGACGACGGTAATTTTCGTGCCATTTCCTGTTTCCACTGCATCCGTGTCGCTAGCGGTGTGGTCTTAATCTTGGCCTTTGTTGGTTTGAGGCCAAGGATATAATACAGCTTTTGAATTCTGGTTTGACTATTTTGAAAGAATTTAATGACAGTTTTTTAATGAGAATAATTTTGTTTTGATATATTTGAGGGTTTCTGTAAGGGATCAAAACTTTGAGGTGGAGTGTATACTATATATTTTGAAACAGGTATTTCGCAACTGTTGTTATACTCAACTGCACACAAGTAATTTTTGAAGCAAGACATCAAGCAAGTTATCATGGCTTGCCACGTACAAAAATGGAGAAATGTGTATATAAGGCTATAATTACATGCTAGCTTACTAAAACAATCTTCCTCTAGCTTGAACAATTTGCTTAATGTAACCCGGGCATTAGATGGGCTCTTCTATATTATTATTAATTAAAGCATATAAGTAAAACAAAGTAAATAAAAAGATTACCTGATCCTGAGGCTCCATAGCAAACTTCTGCTCCTGATATCCACCGCACACACCAAAAACACCAAATAACACTGTACAAAGGGCAATCACCTTCACATTTTGAGTCCGTAGCAACAGAAACAATGGTGATACTCCCCTACTAGTAAGTCTTAATCTAAAACTAACTTTCAACATGATTTTAACCGCACTACACACAGTACTATTATCTGTCTGCCACCATAACAAGGATATCCGGGTTTTATTTTTAGGCATTCACATTTTAACGGAAGCTTCAGTTTCCCCTACGCAAACGTTCTATTTCCGAAACGCACGGTTTTGGTGTGCATGCCATAGCTTTATTTTTGGATGCTTTTTAGTCTTATGATTTATTATTTTTCGGGTTTTAAAAGCGGCTGCTGATGTGTCGTATCTGAAACAAATAGAAATGACAGAGTTAATTATTTTAATGCTGGTTGATGAAAGTTTTTTGGTGATAGACGAATTTTTCGGTAAAATGAGAGTTGTCGTGTGTCTTGTCACTTAGGTTTTGACAGTGCGTTTAATTTATGCTTTTGTTGATGGATTTTTTAAATTTTAAAACTGCATGACAACCTTAAAATTAAGAAGTTGACATTTAAGGACGTGTCGCGGAGGCAGAGTGCTTTTCATGCTGTGTTTTTGTTTGTCCCGGATTTGATTGCAAGTAATCAACAAACTGTTGATTATAATTGTGTTTGTGCAAGCGAGAATTGTGTATTTCAAGCTACTTAGAAAGTGGCTTGAAATACACAATTCTTTAGATTAAGAAATAAAAACAAATAAAAAAAAAATGAGAGTACTAAACTACTCTCCCCTTGTATTTTTTTTCAATACTGAACATGTAACTATACAAAAGCATAATGAACTAAAAAGAAAACCATAATTTTATCAACACCCATTTTACTTTGCTGAAACAAAATCTATAGCAAAATTACAGTACATCGAGAAAATAAAAACATAAAATTCGCCATTTTGTTCTACAAATTATCGTTCGTATTTTAAATTATTATGCTATTGCACATTTGACCTACTTTGGTGGAGTTATATTATATATATGTTATATATATTGATATTGCAAAATAAATAATGTACATTTTCTTTAGAAGTATACTTTCATAAAGTTAGGTTGGTATTCGTCTAATGTAATAATTTTGCCATAACTCACTGATTATTGCTCAGTTTCCGAATTGATAAAAAGTTGGCACCCATACTTTTCTTATGAATGTCAAAATGAGAAGAGGCTATTGCCCTGCAGAGGGACCATATCAGGCATTTTATCGTCAAATCACTCCTCATTGCACCAACTATGAAGCTTTTCAACACGAGGTAACAACGTCTAATAAGTCTGGTGAATTTTACCAATGAAACTGAACGCAATCGGCATATCTCAACCAAGTTCAGGAACTGTCGTTGTGAAATACACTCTTTATGTAAATATTATGAGGAGTAAGTATGATTCAATTCAAGTTCTTTCAAGTAATTTGTTTTTTCAGTCAATCGGCAAAATGTATGAAACATTTTCATTTTCCGCTCCACTTAATTTATTATGAATGCAATATAGATAAACACAATACTAGGCTACATTGTAAAAGAAACCGTGCAAAAACGTCAAAGCTTTTGCAAAACGCGGTCACCGCTGTCTGTGCCTAGCCTTAGTTTGCACGAGTCTTAAAATAATAAATTACTAAGAAAACATAAAGTTCTGACTAACTTCCAACAGTGAAGCAAGAATTGTTCTAGGCCCGGCCGCACTTTCAAAACTATTATTTTTTATTTTACTAGTAAAAACTCTCGTGATAAAAAGTAATTTCTCTTCAGTTTGCCAACTGCAGAAAGAAAGATTGAAAATGGAAATAAAGAAAAATGTTTTGTTAAAGTTTATTTGTTAACACGTACTGCAACTTTGTAAGTTGTTTACTTAATCTGCATGTTGTTTACTTTAATATTAATTTGCATATTAGGAACAAGAACTTATAAAATACACAAATGTTTAGTTTCAAGGAGAAAACGTGCGTTTTAATTTCGTTTCAAGGATAAGGAAGCAAGGATGTGCAGAATTCATAAAATTTAAATACTGTATAAATAACTATTTACTGCCAGCCACAGCCCACTGTTGGAAGTATTATAATTTCAGCAGAAAAAATTCTAGCCAGATATAGATAGTTCAACTCATATGTGCACGCGGCGCCATGTGTGCGTGCGCTTGTAATTATACATTATGCATATGTGTGGCAGTGACGCGGCAGTCGTCGTCCGAGCAAACAACTACCCACACTTGCTTACCCGAACATAGCGCCGCGCGCAAAGATGAGTTGAACTATATTTTCATGTTTACATGTAGTACCTACACTACAATATATACGCCAGATTAGCTAATATCATCTAATGCCTAATGATAAGTTCATAGATCAGCTATTTCTCAAATTTATCTTAACTATTATATAAAATTGGTCTTTCCTACCTACATCTAGCATCAGGCTCTATGTAGTTATAAGGTTCTTATTATCTTCTAGGCAGTCAATTAAGAGAAGGTTTATGGTATAAGTCATCATCAGCATCCTTTTACACATCCCATCATACTTAATGAGGTCAGCGCAGCATGTCTTTACAAGCTTTTATTTAAGTTGCAATTGATGTATAAATGTATGTATGTATGTGAGTTTGGGTCAAATCTTGCAACTGAATTTTAAAGCAGTTATCTTCCACCGATTAAGATTAAATTTTGCATACACGTTTAGCTGGATGACCATGTATGGTTAGTTAAGTGTCGTCTCCAGATGGCAGACTAGTTATTTTTGGTACACTGCCATGATATGGGTATCAAATGAAAGGGTTTGCTGAGAGCAATACAAAAAAAACTTGTTAAAAAAAAAAAAAAAACTTTGCCCCATTCTAGGAATTTCTCAAGTATCGTGGGTGTGTTTACAAACATATAAACTCATAAACACAAACACCCAGAGTCTGAAGAACTATCTGTAGGTCATACAAATATTTTTTCTGTTCCGGAATCGAACCTTCGACACGCCACGCAGTAGTCAATCGATCAACCATTGCGCCAAGCGTGCGCCCAAATATTATCTTCTAAGCAGTCAACTAAGAGAAGGTTTATGGTACAAGTTTTATCAGCATCCTCTTACACATCCCATAACACTTAATGAGGTCAGCGCAGCATGTCTTTATAAGATTTTTATTAACTTGCAATGTAGGTACATATGTTCGGGTTAAATCTTGCAACGGAATTTTAAAGCAGTTATCCTCAACCGATTAATATAAAATTTTGCATACACGTTTGGTTTGGATGACAATGCACGGAAAGCTTAAACGCTTGTTTAAACAAAGTTATATTTTATTTGGGAAAAAATATTTTCTGCCAGACATCTCTATTTGCGGTTTTCTCAATAATCACCAGGTTAATCATACTAGTAAAGAGGAAAAGAATCCAAGGCAAGCTCTGGCAGTGTCAAAACGTAGGATTTCACACAGTATAAAACAATCCTTATAGATTCTAATCAATGAAAAAACCCAGAACACAGCGCAGCTATTTTTGCAAATAGACATGACATAAAGCCTAACGATATCACCCAAATAATTCAAAATGAATGGTGCAAAATGCATTCCATTGAAAAAAAAATGCTCTGGATTTTATCATCAGTAGCTTAAAAATAACCATTCCGCATTCGTAACGATCCACTGGCTGGATAAAGGCATTCAGAAGCCGATAGTCATGCCCTATTAATACCACTTAAAAGGACAAATATTTCAGATCTATTATTAAATAAAAGAGTCAATTTGAAAGTGAAATATGCGACTGTTTCATGACAGGAATTTTATAAGACTGCCGACGGCAAATTTACACCATTTTAGACTAAACCAATTGGGTTATTAATTATGTTTGTGTGCCCCGAAAAAAATGCCTTAGATTTGGTTGAAGGATTTATAGACTCGTTTTCGCCTAATCTTGAAGATAGAACTTCCAAAAGTGATCAAAGGATTATCTAAACGTAATACTAATACGAAAGTAATGGACACAAAGATGAACAAGATTATTAAGGTTTGAGGATTACAATAAGTTTTAGATAAAGAAAGAAAAGATGAAGCTGCCAATGTTCTTGAAGCGATTCAGGCACATCAAGTAGAACTAGGCATTGTGAAACCATTACTGTTTGACTTTTTTAATTAAATCTTCATCACTAGAAAGAACAGAATAGGAACAAGCGTTTACTCTAAGTTCGTTTTAGAACAGAATTCCTCTTTACATTCTGGAGAAAATTTTTCTAGTACTTGTTTCGTCGCTGTTCTATATTCATTTGTTTTGCTAAATAGTGTCGGGTTTTGTGCTGTCCAATAAACAACTGCCTCTTGAGATAATAAATGAATGGCGATGAACAAATTAAAGATTTTTAAGGAAGACAATTTGTGCTTTTGAAAGCAAATAGGCATAATTAGAATGCTCTCAGAATAAGATAAAGCATTAGCAGTTCTATGTCTACCAATGTATTACCAATTTTTGTCTATTGTCATGAGAAAGAAAAAATTGTGATACAAATTATATTTTTATTTTTGTCTAAAACAATAATTTTGTAATATTGAAGTACACTGGGAGGTGGGCGATGTCGACTGTGACACAGTTTATACTAGTACAGTCGTCAACGTAATCTCTTAAGCATGATCAGTATTAGATACTTACTTCATTGTCATTGTTCAACTTAGATTAAGAGAAAATTTGTTAATTTGAATGTTACAAATGAATTATTATTATTATTAGTATTACTTAAATAAAACCCAGATGAAAAATCTTCACTTCTGATTTATTTCGTAAATTGGTCTTTAATTTGTCTTATTTTCCTGGACTATAATAAAGGTAAAAGGCCTATATTTATGTTACAATCTCTCGGCGTAAAACTTTCTTAGAAAAAATACACGTTAACAGCAATTTACGACGCGTGCAAAGTCTAGCTAGTGCAGAACAAATTCTCACTAGAAACAGGTTAAAAAATAAAAAGTGGACCTGTTTGGTCCACTTTTTATTTTTCATGTAATTTGTCATTACTACAGTTTAAAGTTAGAACCGGTCCAAAGTTATTAGTATAGTCTAAGACTTAATAACTAGACTAGGTTAGAATAATGTCTAGATTTATGCATAATTATGTCGTTTTACTCTGATTCCCATGCCTTTGGTATCTGAGATGGTGTCATTATGGATATTTCTAGTGTTATTTGCATGTCGCAGAGAGATGGGAAACCCTGTGGTTTGATTATTTTCCCTACAGCGATTTTTTCTGGTTTGACAGCATTTTTATGTTTACTATTATCTGACCAGCTAACTTTTCAAAATTTACCCGCGATTTCTGAAATAAGAATTTGAAAATTAAGTATATTTTAAACTCTACTTACCTGAATACCTGACTAATTTTGGCATGAAAGTTAACTCCGAATTGACAATTCCGAAACCAGCCCTTAGAAATACATTAGTAAATTAACTTAATATTCGTGAAAATATATACGAATCTGAGGAAAATACAGGGCCCTAAGATGAGATTTGCCAGCATTTTCTATGTTGTCTTAAAAATGCTTCAAACTCTCCCACAATTCAAATACTGGTTTTGTGAAATTTTTGAGTTTGTTTCTTTTCTTTCCCATAGATGCAAGAATAATAAACTCATCTAATAAATGGGATTGAATTAGTTATAACTCAAAATATGTGCTTTCAATAATCATAAATTCAAAACCAATAATTTTTGTTTTGTTTAACAGAAGTTCAATTAATCTTGCCGCGTTTTATGTTAATTGAAATTGAAAATATTGTTTAATTTAATTAAAACTGATATGTTTATCAATTAGAATTACTTTTTCCATTGTAAAAGTTAGTTTTATAGAAGTTTTATGAAGTTCTTGAATGGGTGTTAGAAAAAAAAGATGAAGATCATTTTTTTATTACGTACAAAGCTGTTTCTGTGGGAACTCTGATATGGGAACCAATATATTTTGTACATCTGGTATGATTGTAGCAATCTTAAAGTAGACCAGTTCATCCATGATCAGCGTCAAATGATAGGACTACACCTTGACTTAAAAGAGTGTTCATGTATATTTTTTATTATTTCATTTGAATCATCTACAGTTCGGAACGTGCAAATAATTTCAACTTTCTGGCGAACTGTCCGACCTCTTGACAATTCGCAAATACCCGCTTTAAATAATATTGATAAACTTGTTAGAAAAAGAATGACACAATTGTACCTTTTCTAGTGACCGCACTGTTTCACAGATCCTTCTATTTGTCCCACATAACCAGTTTCAACTTCACCATAATATACCTAATCAAAGTCAAGCACACATCTGATTTGACCCGATGCAACACTGATAACGCAACTTGAAATATCTCTTCATTTGCATATCAGTCCCTACCATTACACTATGGTCTTATTAGATATCAAATGGTCGAACCATAGAATAGATAGAAACAGAAGCATAATCGGCCTACGATGTAACCACTGCTGGGACACAATCCTCCTCTCTTTGTGAGTGATTGCACTGAAATCGACCACGTGGGCGCAGTGCGAGATAGTGGTTGTCAGTCATTTGTCTTTGAATTTTTTGTGCAGCTGTACTTCAAGTTTTGAGAGCAGTGGTGATACCAACATTTACAAAAGTAAAGTGCCTCCCTAGGATCAAAGCCATGACCTACAACTTGGTCCTTACTAGAAACGAATTAGGCATATTCATACAAATAAATCTTGCAAAGATCTCAATCTATCTCAAACAAATGCCAATCGAGAGTTCGCTTGCACTCAATGTATGTGAAGCGTGTATATGTGTGCGTACGTCAACCATTGCACGGTCCTGACCTTCTGTACAAATCTACTCCGTGATCAAACGAAATATCAATCGTTCAAATAAAAACTAATGTTTCAGATACCACTACCTAATTAGTAACCGAATCAGCAGTATCTCTGAACTAAAGAAGGTTATTTCAACCATTATCGTGACCATTTATATTTATAGCTGATAAGCAAATTGAAGAGGATGGTAAAGATAAAGATTTAAACTAATTTCTGTCATATAATTCGATTGGATCGACTCTCACGGTTCCACGTGTTTTGTATTAAGTTTTAGTGAGTTTTAAGTATGTTGATAAAGATATTTTAGTTGATTTTTTATTCGGCTTTAACTTTTATTATTAATTCATAAATGACTTGAAATCGAACACCATTTTTGGTATTTTAATCTCCGTTTATAAGTTTTTAATTTTCCGGTACGTATTTTGAATTAAAGTGATAATTAAAATCACATTAAATGTTATCTGTCTTTATTCGGATATAACTTCACTTCAGTCACTTTAAGATAGGTAGCGTGCCAGTAGGTACCTACTTTATAAGACAAACAAAAATATTCTTGGTGACAGATTTTAACGGTGCAAAAGAATGTGATCACTGGTATGTATTTTAACAACGTGGAACAACATTAACTTTTAAATTAGTAGCTAAAAATGCGAAAAATCACACACGCACTTACCTATCTGAGAAAAATTATAACAGCCAAAAACTATTTCACAATAATATTTCCTAAAACACAAAACGTAACCCTGCGACTGCAGACGTGAAACCGCGGCGTGACCAGTCAACCCGTGGCATGCGACTGTCCCGAGTTCCCGACATTTCGGCATTAGCCTAACGCGGGTATTTTTAACTTACCCCCTCGGAAGCTTCAGTCTGGTCGGAACTGACTCATAGTCAGAGGGTGCCACAATCCAGTGATCTCCGGCCGAGTAATTAATTAATTGTTTCTGTTGTTCTTGGGTTATAAATAGGAGTTAATGCAGACGGGATATAAATAAGAAAAAGTCTGGGTAAGTTCGGGTACGTGTTTCTACAGTTGGTTGTGATTACTGATTGGAATGAATGGGTAATGTTTCATTGTGTAATGGGTGGGTTCAATAATAATGAAATAACAAAGATTCAGAATCTATTTTTGGGTTTTTGATTTACTAACATAGTCTGTAAGAAAACAGTTGCAAAAAAAAGACAATCATGAGTAAATAGCCCGTGGTCCTTAGTCCGGTGGATGTGAAAAGCACAGGACCGATCAGTGTGGCGACGCTTAGGGGAGGCCTATGTCCAGCAGTGGACGTCTTTCGGCTGAAATGATGAACCAAGTAGTAAAAACGAAATAGACAAAAATCTAACATAACAAAAACAACTTAGTAAATAATAATGTGACGAAGGTATCTATTATTTCATTTTAGACAAAAATGAAAACATAAATATGTTTCCCTAAACTGACTTAAATTAAAACACCGATAAAAATCACGACAATTCAAGTTTCCTAAAACAGAACACTTTAACGAACATAAAATCAATTTCAATTAAAATAGTTTCATCCAAATTGAACTTTCGACAACACATTAAACGCATTTTCAAAATTTAAATCACTCTTAGTGAATTTAAAATGCATATAGAGTAAAGTGGGGAGAAAAATATATTAAGACATTAACTGCGAATGGTGTGAGCAAGCTGAAAGCTTTAGTTAATTTTTAATTCAGGCAATTCAATGGCTTCATTCAGCTAATTCATGAATGCCTAAATCTGAACATTTAAAACAAGAATGTTTTTGAAAATGGAACCTTATCGGCTTAACAGTCAGCACTGAGGAAGACGCCATTCCAGGTTCGAATTTAGAAATGGTTCTAAATTTAAACTCCGAGTCGCTATTGGCTGTCCGGAAATGGACTGCATTCTGGGTACCGATAGATACTAGTTTCGTCATGATCAAGTTTTTTAGAGTGCTTGAGAAAAAATAGGATACTTTTGTAGCTTTTATTTATTTTGTTTGTTTCTTTTTGAGATTTATTTGGTACGTGTGTTACGCTTCAATGGAACAAAAAAATCGGTTTAAGCAAATAGCGGTAAAGAAAAAATCTCATCATGTGTAACTAATTCCTTTTCTTTACACAAAGAGCTGCTTTTAAAAGTAGATAAACGCCATTTATCAATAATGAAATAGGTATTCAAATTAGAAAGGCAAGGAATTGGAATTGTTATTTACGATTTATGCTAAATGTCATGCATAACAGAAAAATAATAGCATTGAAATGAATGAATATTTGTTGAAAAGGATCAGCAGAGATCCATTTATTTTAAAAGGTAATTTATTTATTTCACAAATAAAGAAAAGGCAATTATAAGACTGAAAGCAATGACTGAATAGCAGTTGGTCCGTGTAATATCTTGGAAAATTAGATGCTTATCTAAGCATAAATGGTGATGGACGGTGATATAAATGACGGTTCTAAGAAGACTAAAAGTAGAAAATTTATTTTAGAAACATTTATAAATAAAATATTTTAAGAAACATACAACATGGATAAGCATAATCAGTATTTAGTGTTTCTCTGACCTCTCCCAACCCTCTGAGACACAGTTCTCCTCTCTATCACAAATACGAACCTTAAAAATAGAGGTAATGATATATTGAAAATAATAAGAAGATGCACACAACGGAAAATTAATAATTAATTAAATTTATAATGCTAATACAAATGAAGTATGGTGTTGAAAAAGGTATCCAAAGAAATAAGAATATGGAAGAAAAATCACCTAGCCATAAAATACAAAGGCTCTTAGTGCCTACAATACGCACCAACCAAACAAAAACATTTCCACACATCATTACTAAAAGTCATTACTATCAGTACACTACATCAAAATGTTCATCAAAAAACCCTATCATTAGAAAACAAAACTAAAAAGATAATTACAGTTGTTGTATCAAATACTCTTGCTATTTCTGATCCATATATATCACTATTAAAGTGACCTATGGTGTTCTGATTAAGATTATCATATAGTTATTGCTTGTTTCGTAAGGTTCTGAGTCAATAAATTGGAAATTATACGGTTTGTGTGGCGTTGTGCGATTGTTCAAGCGTCCGATGAAGCAAGGGAGCCATAATTATGATAGGGATAGACAGTAGGGTATGCTTATTGTTAAAATTATGTAGGTATACTGTGTGAACTTAGTATTTTCATCAATGTTTAATGGTAAGGTTACAAAGGTGCTACACTGCGGGGATTAGTGATTTGTAGGATAGTGCTTTGCCTTATTCAATTATTGTGTTTTTGATCGCACAATACTTGAATTCAAGTGTTTTTAGAGAATTTCACTTAGTCAAGGGACGACCAAAGTAAGGATGAAAATATTTTTAATAACAAAAAAAAACAATATAAACCTCCGCCCTATTAAAAAGTAAGGCCCATATTCCAAGTTTGTTTCAAGGACCTCCAACCGACTCAGTCGTCATATGGGGCAAAAGTTTGTTGAGCTAACTATCAATTAGATGATTCGAGATAGAGAACATGATTGACTTAGTTCAATACAGTATCTATTGTTGTCTTGAACTACAGTAACACATATCTACCGTTAAAAAAATACCTGACATTCTACAATTATAAAAACATCAGCAGCTCGTTTGTCACTTATTCAAAGAATTAACATGTGTGTTTGACATTATAAAAGTAATTTGCTAATTATATCTTCTCAGAATGATATCGAGTTCATATTCTTTGTGAGTCATTTATTACTCTGAACGACTGGCGCATTGGCGTGATACATGTCATGTTTATAATATAAGGATAAAATGAACTTTTAAAATCGGCTTCAACTATAAACTTGACACAAGGTGGTACCTCCAGGTTCTCTAGATAAAGTAACATGGCATCGGCGATATCGACTGTTAAAAACTCCAAATGAATAATCAATAATATTTTATAAAATTATATATAAAATAATTTGGAATCGTCGCATTTTGATATGTCGACAATCACTAGCGCTTATGTTAATAATTATGTTACATATCACTTTGTCTAGGCCTCCTGCACGAATGATGTAATGGTCCAAATGCAAACTTATCATAACAATAACAATTATTATTACATAACACTTTTTAATCATTTTGTACCAGAATTCAATTTAAAATTATTGTATCGTTTTGAACAGCATCTACTCTTAGATCCACGAGCTTAGTATAGTAGCCGTATTGGTTCATTAATGTTGGTCTAGCCGATCATTCTTCCATACAAGCGTAGTATTTGACGATTACTCTATTGTTTGACGATGTACGTTAAAAATATAAAAAAAATGTCTCATCATTATCTAGCCCTGTATGGCACAAAAAACCGGCCAAGTGCGAGTCGGACTCGCGCACGAAGGGTTCCGTACTTGGTAAATTGCGGTTTACGATTTATGACGTATTAAAAAAAAACTACTTACTAGATCTCGTTCAAACCAATTTTCGCTGGTAGTTTACATAGTAATGTACATCATAATTTTTTTTTAGTGTTATCATTCTATTATTTTAGAAGTTACAGGGGGGGGGACACACATTTTACCACTTTGGCAGAGTCTCTCGCGCAAACTATTCAGTTTATAAAAAATGATATTAGAAACCTCAATATCATTTTTGAAGACCTATCCATAGATACCCCACACGTATGGGTCTGATGAAAAAAAAAATTTTTAGTTTTAGTTTCAAGTATGGGAACCCCAAAATTTTTTGTTTTATTTTTATTTTTGTGTGAAAATCTTAATGCGGTTCACAGAATACATCTACTTACCAAGTTTCAACAGCATAGTTCTTATAGTTTCGGAATAAAGTGGCTGTGACATACGGACGGACAGACAGACAGACAGACAGACAGACAGACAGACAGACAGACAGACAGACAGACATGACGAATCTATAAGGGTTCCGTTTTTTGCCATTTGGCTACGGAACCCTAAAAAAGTAAACAAAAATATATCTGAAAGTTATGAGCGTCGAAAGTTCCATATTTCAACACTAATCGTAACACATCTTTGGGCGGAAATAAATACCATAAAAAAGAAGCCAAATTGTAAAACAGTCACTATACATATTAGTAGTTCAACAATGCAAATAATTTTATTTTGAAAGTATACATCTAGTCGTTTAATCACGATATCATTGATATCCATACGCCCAAAGGTCGGTTTATAAAATTTCGCGCGCTCGTTTTCTTCCTAAATCATCATCCATTTCGCTTCAAATTTTTAACAGTGCTAATTCGTACGTGAACTAGCTTCTCACTGCTCATCACAACATCTATCTCTTTCGCACGTGTTGTTGGATGCGATAGCATGCATTTTAACACTGCGCACAAAATAGTTTGTGCGCCGTCGACTAGGGCAACCTTAACATAGGTATTGAAAGTTATGGGAAAAACGAGGTCAAAGTATTTTCAGCAATTTAACCATCAAGGATAACGTGCATAATTTTGGTATATCATATCCATGATTTTGTGTCCTTATATTCTCTTTCACGAAAAGGAAAAAACAGGTTCAGATGATTCATTCACATGAACGAACGATAATTTCAATGTCCGAGAATGTTTTGTAACCCTAAAATAATTATGGCTCATTATATCAATAATTTTCGACGATTTGACTCCAATTATTTGTTTTCTGAGCCATATGGAAGAGGGTTTCGGGCTATTAAAACTAAAAACTATTGTTTAAACAATCATCTTATTACCGTTACTATGTTTTTGAAGGGTTAAATGTGATGCTGTGTGACTTACTGTTAGAAAGTTTGGAGAGCAACAAAGATTTTTTTTTGTAAATAAATGTTCAAGGATCTTATAACTAGATTCTTAATAAACTAATCATATTATAATATGTTTAAAAGATGGTGTTATAAACGCACAAGAAGTAATAAAAAATATAGCTCCACTGAAATGAAAACGTTCGCAAATTACTAGTCAATAAAAACTGTGTAAAAATGCAATACGCATAAATACTTGATCTGTGTTAATTAATAACAAGCAAAAGACTCTATAAATATAAAATACTATTTTATTTGTTCCAACACCAAGGGTGAAGTGATTAAACAATAATAAAATAGCTTAAAAATTGTCTGAAACATACAAAAAATATCAATTTCTCAACAAGCTCTTCAAACTTCTTAACCATATGTCTCTAAACTTTTTTACCGTTTCAATCCTTCTGAGAACGGATGTCCAGAGCATCCGTTTAATCGTACAATCCGAAAACAACCGACAACCATCGGAGATAAACCTCAAACCAATACATATTGTATGTTTTACAAAATAGAGGTGAATATCGTGTGTAAAATTTTCGTGATGATATCAGTACCTCAAAGGTGAACTGTGCATAAAGTGGGCAACTTAATGATGTGGCTGGTCGGAGAGAAAAAAAAATTGAAACAGATACGTATTCGATTTTATTGCTCACTCTTTCTTTTTTTATAGAAAGGGTGCCGATTCAGTGTGTAAAATATTGTTTTTTTCTTCATCCGGTAGGTAAGTAAGTACTTGGTGAGATCTGAGAATATCATAATCGGTTTAATTTAAAGGTAAGCTCTGATATGACACTAAGATTCATACGCACGCCTTTCCCACTGAGATTTGCAATACAAAATTGATGCCGCTCTTGTTAAATCAAAAGGGTCTTCAACTCAATAGTGTGATCCTAATAAAAGTTTGTAAATGATAAGTACCGTTGTATAGTTTATATATATAGTGTAATATTTAGTATTTAGATAATAATATAATATATATAGTATATATAGTGCAATTACCTGAAAGTGGCAATAGCATCAATATTGATGATAATTTTATTGCAGACAACTGAGCGACTTAATTCTGCATAATTTAATGCAAATATGTTTTTATTTTTATAATAAATAGGTGATAATCTCTGACACTTATGTCTGATAGTTAGGTGAGAACCGGATTATTGTATTCAATAAATTGATATACTGGATATTTCAAGGATAAATTGTGATCATTTTCTACATTTATAACTGGTCTTATGTTAAAATTTTCATTAAATTCTACTCAATGTTTTTGAAACACTGTTTATTAAATTGTATATTCTTCTTCTTTTCGAGTTGATGGTGATTAAACCCCTAGACAGTTTGGGCCCTATAGTCCAATAATGAATTTGGTATTGTTATTCTTCAGTTTTGTAACAGCCGCAGGGCTTACTGTTTTGTCGTTTGCGGTAATTTCAATCCTACTCCTACATACTTTATCTTTATTTTTCTTCGTGCTTTTCTCTGTAGGTTTGTGGCTTTTAAACAGTAATTTACCATCAAATATCTTTACAAGCTTCTTGTGTCGTAGTCTCATTATGCTTACAAGCTTCTCTAAACTATAAAACGTGACGTATACATTCACTGTCTTTGTACTTAGATGTAGCTAGACTATCTCTTAAAACACAAAACCGTTTCTAGACTAAAGAAAAACACAGCCATGACTCATTCCTCACGTGTAATTAGCACAGCATCGCTAATGAGGTGGCACCTGTTGCCGACACTGTCATAAGTCGGAGTTACCAACCAAACAAATCTAACAGAAAGACTATGCATATAACGAGTGAAAACAGGTGCATGCACATACATATAGACGCATATGTGTGACGAGCTAAAAACAAATGCCGGTCACGAGTGTGCTTGCACTCGCTGTACGTGAAGCTTGTCTGTGTGTCTGTGCGTTGTCGTTTGTTGTGTGGAGTCGACCTTCTGGAGTAATTTGTTTTGTGGTGCTACTAACTAAATAAATCTTGGTGAGAAGGCAAATAAGTGAAGCTTGAAGCTTTGAGATGTGTGCGAATGTGAATTTTATGAGTGTTGGTAACTTTTGTTTATGAGAGAGGGCGAGGAGGCACTTTAACAAGTCTAATTTTGTAAATAGAGAGTCTTGGCGTCGGCGTATTCTATGATCTTTAGGAGCAGGCGTTTGTTAAAGATACCCTCGACGATACAGGAGTAACTTTTCTTGTGCGTCTTATGAATGACATTTGAGGTTAAATAATTCGAACATTAAGGCTCACTCACTGCGGTTTTTAGCCGCGCGAATTTTTGCCGCAGATTCGGCGATATATAAAATTTTATGAAGCTGCACGCACTTGCGGTAAAAAAGCCGCAAAAAATCTGTGTCTTTCCACAGAATCCACCGCACCGCAGCGCGGTTTAAATTCGCGCGAATATTTTGAGCTCTATGAAAAGGTAGAAAGAGACAATAATCGCGCGGCATTTTATCCTTTACTCCATGTTAGTTATGATTCAGTACGCAGATTAAACACCACAGTGCATGCTAAGCCTAATATCAACCACAAAACGAAAATATCTATTGAAATGCTAAAGTGGTCAATGTTAGTAAGTACATAAAAAACTTAAACCTCTTAACCCCTGAGGATAAAATCTGCCCGATTTTGAGCAAACTTCGTATGATTGTTAGTTATGTACCAAAAATCATGGTAAAATAATTTAAAAATCACAAACTTGGGAAACTAGGTTTTATTGATATACTTTCAAAGTAAACTTTCTGAAAAAAATATTCAGTAACTTTGACTTTTTGATGTACTAGCAATTCCGCCTAACCCCTGGCATTAATATGCCAGGGTTTAGGAGGAATACCTGACCTACCTTCATTACTACTATAAAAATGTTTTATAAATACGTATGATGAAAGCCTACAACTTAGTACTAAGTGACGATGCGCTTGACCCAATCTTATATAAAAGTTCACCAGCACAACCTACTTTTACAAAATCAAAGGACAACGCTGACTCATGCCATTCCCAGACTAATTAAAACCTTAACTTCCATCCAACCTGACCCAGACAATGAAATACGACAGAAAAACGATCAGCGCGAAGTAAAATCAATTAAACAGAAAACTCCAAAAAATAACCCTTCTCTTCACGGCCCTTTTGTAATCGACTCATTCAGTGGTTCACAAACTTTTAATGACCCCCGTTGTTCCAATGTCGTTTTTCTTTACGCGGAAATTTCTTACATGCGTGTCAGCGACATTATCATAAACACAGGCGGATTGCGAGTGCTACACATGCAGGCAAAACCAATTAGCACATAAAGCATGCAAGATGAGATTTTTGAAAACCTTAATTTTGATGACGGCCTGTACACTTGTGAACACCCATTTACCTTTCAAGCCCCCCAGTTTAAGTTTTCTCAGTCGTAAACTTTATACATGTCTGTGTAAACCCCTGGGGGTTCAGATGAACCACTTTGAGAATCACAGGACAAAACAATCGATTTAGCCGATTAGTTCCACTCGATTCGCCTATGCAATGTTTACTTTAGTACTGAACAACAAATGTGTTAAACATCAAGAGGACGCAAGGGAAAATCTCATTAGGCAGGGTCAATTTTGTTGCTCAACCCGTTTTTGAGTTGGGGTTGTAGTGAAAGATTGGCTATGGCTGGATATTTTTTGTTGAAAACGAGTTTTGATGGGAGTGACTTCATATTAGCCTAAGATATCACTACAAAAATAGCAGGTTATTTTAAACTATATTTCATGAATAGTAGAATAGTTTGCTACAGGGTTGCCTTTAGTAATATCACGGGGTCTCATTGCTAAGATAGAAAATTTGGTTCAAATAAATCTCACTAGATGGCGCGACATGTACACACAATTCAATAGAATTGTGGGTAAAATTAAAATTATCTGGAATTGAACATAAACATTGTATGTTCTTGTTTAATAAACTCTCCTAAGTACAAAATTATGGAATATTGGGCTCTTAATTCACATTTCAAAGATTATGTGAATGGATCATTTAAAATTTAAGCCATAGATGGCGCATTTTTTAAGTTCTGAGGCATTCAACTGGATTGTTAAAATTTGTATTTTAACACATTTCGGTCCAAAAAAACTGTAACAACGTGCAAAAAAATACTATAAAACGAACCTTCACTGTATTTAAAGAAAAAAATATTCACGAACCTATTAAACCCTTTTACTTGCAAGGCGCTGCTAACACCATCTATTGCCGTGAAACGGGATCGAACGCGATTGATGTACTCACAAAAATAACAAGAGTAATCAGATGAAAATCGCTAGTTACGTCGGCACGGTTTTTTTGTATGGGATGAGGCATCTGTATGCTAGTATTATATTATCTGTGGTAATATTAAGGAACGTTATATAGCTAGTGGCAAATACAATCGAAAGAAAATTTAAATTGGTTGAAAGCTTGAGCTTTGAAAAGCTGTTGGTTCGTTATTTGAGCAGCGAAAATAAGAAAAAAAAAAAAAAACTATTACTAATTTTCAAACAAAAAGTTCACATTTGCAATAAAATAAAATATGAATTACTGACTACTTCACTGACTGAATGATCCTATAACGTTTTGAAAGGAGATCATAAGTCAAAGAGTGTAACTACACTGAAAAACAAATTAGAAACAAAAAAAGTAGCTTATCATAAGCTGGAGTCAAAATATTAAGGGTTGGTCTCTTCAACTTACTTTTAAGGGTTGTTTCCCCTGTTGTGTTTTATTCAAAAGCTCGCTTGTTATGAATATTTTTACTTTACTTAACTTTAAAATTCAAGTTTGTTAATTTTTACTTGAGGAAGAACGATGCTTTAAAAATTGCTAAAAGTTTATGACGGCTTGAGAAGATGGAGTTGTAAATTAAGTTTGTATTACAGTTTTTTAAGGCACAAAGTAACCCTTTCGACGGTACTTGTCGTGTCTCTTATGCATTTTATATAATACTAGCGCACGCCTCGCGGTTTCACCCGCGTCGTTACCCTTCCCGTAGGAATACAGGTTTAAAAAGTAGCTAACGTCACCCGAGGATAGTGTAACTTCCCAACAGTGAAATAATTTTTGAAATCGGTCCAGTAGTTTTTAAGTTTATTCGTTACATACAAAAAATAAAAATTTTTCCTCTTTATAATATTAATATTATTAATATAGATAACATCACGGCTGTAATTCCCAAAGGGTAAGGCAGTGGTTAGATAGAACAATCTCATTTTGTCAGTGTCATGTCATAAATCCATTGGCCTTAATACAAGTTAATTTATAACATAGTAAGTGTGCTGGTTGCAACTCCTAACAGTTTTTGTTAACTTAATTGCAACTGTAACCTACGAATGTTTTTTAATTTTTTTTTATAACATTGTAATTATTATGAACTAGCGGACGCCTCACGGTTTCACCCACGTAGTTCCTGTTTCCGTGGGAACACAGGGATAAAAAGTAGCCTATATCTCCCGGATAGTGTAGCTTCCCAACGGTAATATAATTTTTGTAGTCGGTCCAATAGTTTTTAAGTTTATTCGTTACATAAAAAAATACAAATCTTTCTTTCATCACGTTCCCTTATTCGGTATGAGGGAACTGTATTAGCAATGAAACGTTACAGGCTGATTATGCTATCAGCTACTCTTACCGAACCTTCCTATATGGTATATAAGATAATAACAACTGTACATACAAACAGTAGGCATAAAACCCACCGATAATTACCTTATTTCAAAGCTCATTTGAATAAATCATAAAAACCATGAACCGACAGGTTTGACAGAACGATTTGAACATAAATAATCCATCAACTCTATGCGTAGCAAGAAGTTGTTGACTGCGATAAATCAATATAGAATTTTAATTAAAACAAGTAGTTGTTTATCATTCCATATCGTAAGTTATGGGTAATGCTTTCTGACGGAAATGGGTCAGTTCTTCTCTGGGAGAGAAAATGAACTAGAATAGCTAATGTGGTTGTAAAAATACTGGCCAATCAGTAAGTTTAGACTACCTAAGGGTTTCCAGACGTCCATTTAGTAGTACGTGGTAATATCACTCGTAATCCTCTGGGCTTTCTCCCATTTTATACTTAGGGTTGGCGCAGCAGTTTTTCTTATAGTTTATCAATATCTATTTGCTATCATTTCAACAGTCATTTCATGCCATATTATCTTTTGTTTTTCGTTTCCTCGGTCTTCCCCTGTTCTTTTAACCATCCATTCATACTCAAACATTCTGCACGGGCGCGACAAGTTCCTTATTTAAATATTTTACCCGAACGACCCGACCCGACCCGACAAAGGCAAAGGCAAAGTGAGGGCTATGTTTTTGACCGGTATGTGAATGTATGTAGTCAGAAGCTTGAGATCTGACACCAGTCTTGCCAAGGGGTATAGTGTTACCCAGTTACTGGGTTGTGGAGGTCAGATAGGCAGTCGCTCCATGTTAAACACTGGTACTCAGCTGAATCCGGTAAGACTGGAAGCCGACCCCAACAACAATAGGGAAAAGGCTACGCAGATGATGATGTGTGTATGTATTTTCATCTGTTTCCTCATAAATTTTAAACTACTTATCATTATTTGAAACAACTTACATATAATCAATATTTTACTGTATTTCATACATATTCATAGTGGTAATAAATAAAAAAACATAAAAAAACAACCATTAAAAAACAATACATTCTGCAAAATAGCAATACAATATTTATTACATGTAAGTTGTTTATTTAATACCCGATACATATCGAATAGTTTGTACATAACAATTTCAGATGAGAATATTTTCTTGTTTCATACTTTTTCGAGCGTGACTTTTCAATAGTCACGCTCGAAAAAAGTCGGTTTGTCGGGTTTTAGTTTTTGAACTTATTTCTTTCTTTCTCCTCATCACATGCTATGCATTTCAACTGATTTCCAATAAACTGTGTCAGTGGTACCACTTTCAGACAACCTCTTACATTGGTACTCATTTGAGTACAGCGTACGTGAAGGCTAAATAGGTTAGTTACAAGTTGGAACACGGAGTAGAGATACATATACTTCCAAGCAAGCCACAGAAATAGTTTCCATGCAAAATCGTGACGTTTAAAGTAACCATGTCGTGGTTGTGTTAGTACATTTCACTGGAGTGCTACTTTTACTTGCAGCAAGGAAAATGGAGATTGTGTCTTTAGACTACCAAGTTATTAAAGAGTGAACAGTTCCTTTGTTTACATTATATTCTACCGTTATTCATCTTCGTTATTCGGCTAAAAGACCACTGCTAGACATAGTATCCCACGAGTCACCAGATTGACCAGTGCCGTGTTTCTTACATCCAGTGTCTTCAGTGATTATCTCCCGATGCTCTCATCAATTCATCGGTCCATTTTGTGGAAGGTCTTTCAACGGTGTGTCTTACTGTGCGCATTCATTGTGTCTCATCATCATCATTTCAGCCGAAAGACGTGCACTGCTGGACATGAGCCTCCCCCAGGCGTCGCCACATTGACCGATCCCGTGTGTCTCGCATCCAGCGTATTCCCAAGTCATCGGTCCACCAAGTGGGAGGCCTTCCAACGCATCGTCTTCCGGTTCACGGTCGCCATTACAGAACTTTTCGGCCCCATCGGCCATCCGTTCTGCGAGCAATATGCTCTGCCCACTGCCACTTAAGTTTCGCAATTGTTCGGACATTCTAATCTCAATTACTAGAACTAATATTATCGTTTATTATATTATCATTTTTTTTTCTATATCTCTGAGTACCATAAATTACTTTCTATTCCTGAAAAATGCACGGGTACTATTGAAGGTATATGCTTAGGGAACAAGGCCGCAAAAAAAGCTGACTATGTGTGTACTACACTTCCAAAACATTTAAATTTAAACCAACCTACAGCATGGGCCAACAAAACTACCTACCACATATTTTCAATTACAACCAAAGAATCCGTACAAAAAACTTCATAGGTACATCGATCACTACTCATAAGTCGTTCATTCCATTACCATATTGATTGGAACATCTACAGTGGCGAGGAGCCGTCATAACATAGTAACACGTCAATCGAAAAGTGATGAGAACTTATAACTTATCATTACTTTTATTGCTTGGTAACTGGACTATGTGTTTATTGCATGTGTATAGAGGATATATATCACATACCTTGATGGCGTATAGTGTTACCTAGTTACTTGGTAATGGAGGTGAGACAGGTAGCACTTCATGCAAAATACTTACAGTAGGTTAGACTGGAAGTCCAGCTAAAAGATTGATTGTAAGGGGAGAGGCTAGGCATATTGATTGTTGTAGGTATACATCACAGGCTATGAAGTTCTTACTGCTAAACTAAGGTCTCATTTCTTTGAAAGGGAGTGGGTCATAAGAAACTTGTCCCACCGCTGGCGACGATGAGATTAGCTATCGACTATTTTCTCGCTGAGGAAACTAACAAAAAATACAGAAAAGAACACATATATATATTAATAGTTGATCGCGGGCTGTTCACATTGCCGGTGAGTACACTCTCAGCACAAGTTTGTCACAGCGACAAGAGCTATCAAAAATAATGCTCGCTTAGCGATGCTCGCTTGGCGGTCAGAATTCACGCCGAGAGACCAACCAACCAACGCGTGTAGGACTGACCGCCCGGCCCGGCACTCGCTCATAGTCGAGCAGTAAAACTATCGAAACTACACACTCGTTTCTCGCTGCTCGCTGATCGTCAGCGGAGGGACAAGTGCCTTATCAACCAGGCGGGTCCATTGCGGGTCGGTGGGTGATATCCTTATCTTTTCGATTTTTTGGTTGTAGGACATGCCGGTTTGCTCACGATGTTTTCGTACACCGTTTTGAGAGCAGTGAAGAATAAGATACCTACTTATTAAAATAGTAATCAATAAGGGCCCATGAAAATCACAGCACTAAAACGAAGAGATGAATGACGACACCTTATTGCTTCGTGAAAACACAGCAAGTCGACTTGACTGGGGTCACACAAGCTGACAGAATGAAACGATGACAAGATAACAATACCTATGTAATTCAATAGTCTCACGCATGTTATTTTATTTGCAAAAATATTTATTTCGTAGCCACTGGGCATACAATCTGATATGCTGACTCTGGTATCCCCTTTCACATGCTTGTAAAAACTTAAAGTAGGCTCATTTAGTATGAAAACAAGACTTGGAATCTACAACTTTGTCTAGAGTAACTAGCTAAGTAATTGTTGAACATAGAATTTTATTTTGATAAAAGGTAAAAAATCTTGTATTGCCATTGCTACATGATGACGTCACAGGAAATTCATCATGGCCGTGGTTAAAGGCTCAATGATGTAATGCTCATCGTAATTTTCTGGTGCCGGATCGGACCTTATATTTTTAAATAAGCTTAATAAGTCACGAACAACAAAATACACAAAGAAGGTTTAATGAAATTCGGCTTCGATTCGCATGGCTTAAGCTTTCCCTCGGAGTCATTATTAAAAAAATAACACCGAAACTTTTTGACAGCGAAATATTCAATTTCGATTTATTACAAAAGTTTTTATTCAGTTCAAAAGTTTTCTGTTATTCGATTGTGAGCTTTCTGCGGTAGATTTAAGGATGTTTCCTGGTTTTTGTAACGGTAAGTAAGCTTGGTGATACTGGTGTCAGGAAATGTCAGGCGTATCAATTGACAGGTGAAGTTCTTCTCGTGTTTTTTGGGCGTAAAAAATGATACGAATGAATTAAATACGCTGCATGATATATTTGTTTTGTAAATTGGCTGCTATCCTGGTAGGTATAACTTTTCTGAAATGGGGTTAGTAGGGGAGTAAAGGCTGTATTTTATGGTTTATCACTTTCTAGGGTTGCAGCAAAGATATAATATATCAATTGAATGCAATATTAAGGGAAAGGAATGCGTGGTGTGATGCGAGAATGGATAGAACTAAAAATAGTGTAAAAGAGAGGCTGAAAGTGGCACAAGTAATTGAAAAGTGGTGTGGTAATCAGTTTTTATAGAAACGGTAGCATGAGAAAAATTTCGTCAGTAAAGTTAGGAGTATGAATGTGGATGAACAAAGTAGGAGAAGATTAAATAAACGATGGATGGACTATGTGAATGATACTAAAGATAGAATGGTGGTATAGTTGTTGGGGTTGAGTTTGTGTATGTGAGTAGAAAGACAGCCATAATACAGAAGTAATTCCTAGTGTAAGGCAATGTATTTATAATAAATGAAGAAAATGCCTACAGAGATGCCGAAAAACACAGAGTAAGAGTAGGAAACACGTTGCACCGATACCATTTAGTATAAGTTACGGACAAAAGAACGATGAACACTGAAATGATAAGGTTGATAGCTCATTTCACCATTTATGAAACTTTCCTCTATTAGGATATATGGCTTTATCATTGCTGGCACTAACTTTCTATCATTACTAAATTGCTCTTTCATTTTAGTTACTAGATAATTTCTAGGTACGTAAGTTTCAGCACTATCATTAGGAATTTATAAGACAGAAAGTTCTGTTATTTTATGATTTCTAAGTGAAAACTTTTATACAGAAAAAAAACTGCAGATAACTATAAACTAAAGACTGTCTTTATCTTTGAACCCGTCAAGCTACAGGTGCGAGGCTTGACGCACTAGAGTAGATCGAAGCGGGCCAAAAGGCTTATCTGTGATGAGGCACTGGTCCAGTCAAATCTCCAAAGCCTTGAACACCGTCGCCGAGTTGCCAGCTTGTCGGTTTTTTTATCGGTTGCATTTCGGGGTGTGTGCGATGGAATTGCACGATCTAATTCCACCTAGCCCGTTTCATCATCGGACTACCATACGTACGGCGATGCGCCATCGGTACATGGTGGACATACCACCCATACGCACAAATCGTTTTGGAAACACTTTTATTATGCGTACAGCTAAGTAGTGGAATTCCCGATGTCTGTGTTTCCCGACAGCTACAATCTAGGAGTCTTTAAGTCAAGAGTGAATAGCAGGTGAGATAGTGGTCAAGCGCGAGCTTATAAAGAATTAAAAAAAAAGAGACGAGGTTACAATGCAACGAAAATGCGGCGTCGTTTTTTTATAAATTGTTCTTAAATAGTTATACAGATAGAACAATGCAAATAGACTCATCTCCAATAAAATGGGACTTAAACATAACTGCTAAGTGCGATATGCGTAAATTTCTGTCTTCGGGGAAAACAGACTTGATGTTATCTTGTGTGTTATAGAACAATGTCTATGAGAAAGTGTCGTCGCACCTACGTCGTTTTGTAGCGTCATCTGTCTGTGGGAGCTACTTACAAGTTATGTTTATCTTAGCTTTAAAATACCAAAGGCAGACGATATTAAAAAAAAACCCAACTTACTAACAGATTGCGTGTATCTACAACGACATACTCATTTCCGTATTTCACTGTGTACTTAAAAACAGGATGAATATCTCTGAAATACTCTATTTTATACTCCCATAACATTGAGAGAGCTCCAATTAAAATTACTCGATTAATTACTTAAAATCTTGAACCTGTTCCGAAATGTAGTATTTAATTATTTAACACTTTCATCCGATGTTGATGAAGAGGTATGGACCTATGTGAACGGGTTTGTTTTTTTTAATTTTTAGGGTTCCGTAGTTAAGTGTTATTCAAAGACAAAGAGGTAAAGAAACAAAGTGTATTTCTATCAGCGGCATTGATTGTAAAAATATCTGTAAAGTATGGAATTGACAAGCGCTACCATTACCACGTCGTAAATCTCTGAAGTTTTAACTTTGGTATAATAGATTTTACTGATAAATGTCCTTTATCAAGAGCCTCTTGTCTATGTTTAACACATGAATGTGTCACTACTTATATGCTTTGAATCTACCAGTCATCACCAGGAGATGCTGCAAACAGACACTACTGCAGGTTTATACGACATGAATTTGTAAAAATAGTCGGCACAATGAGTGAATGTTGAGTCCCTGAACACCGCACCGCTATGCAAGTTGGTAGGACAATGGTCGGTTGCATAGTGGTATCAATGATAAACAAAAATCAATTCGTTGCCCGTATAACTATCAAAAATCAATTTCTAAGTGTCGACCATGATTAAATTGAACGGTCAATGCCTCTACGGCAATTACCACAAGTTTTATCGACGGCGGAACCCATCTGTGCTTGGACCAGATCGCACTTGCCAGATTTTTACAACTATTTACAGGAAATACCAAAATGTTTACGAGGTTTTTAATGAGATTTTTAGCGCTAACTTCCCTTGGTGTTAATTATTTTGTCAGGGGCATCCTAGAAACAGATTATTTAGGAGTAATTATTTCTTTAGTTATAGCATCGTTAAGGACTCTGAATATAAATTCTTATTATCAGGTTTAGTGATACCAATTAATTAAGCTTGACGCCATTGCTAATTACTTAATTGGCTTTGAATATTTATTACAGAAAAATATGAATTGAGACAAGGTTTGCGGACTACACAAAAGATAAAATCATGCATTGCAAACCTATGGAAGGTTTTTGTCATATAGTTACTTATCTTTCATCATTTCATTTACCACATATCATGCGGAAGTATGAAGACCAATCATTATTTTATTTCGCCTTCTAAACTTTGTTTTAAAAATAAGTCATCATGATTTTTAACCCCCGACGAAAATGAGTGATGTGTGTTTGTGTGTGTCATCATAGCTCCTAAACGGATGAATCGATTTTGTTCTAGTTTATTTTGTTTGAAACGTGACTTTGTCGAGAGTGTTCTTAGCTATTTTTGATTAAAATCGGTTCAGCCGTTCAAAAGGAATTCGCATTTTACTCTTTGAACCTGGGTTTTTCCGGTAGATGTCATGTCATAATTACATGTTTTGATAGGTTCTCGATTGAAGCGTGTCTACTACTAGGTATTATATATAGTTAAAAAAAATGAAATGACAATAAAATTTTAATTAAAAAAACCCCGGAAACCCTCTAAAAGTAAAAAAATAAGGCTCATACTTGCGTCGGGGAACCGCTAAGTAAATAAATAAACTGCTGTAAAAGTTGGCGGTTTCACGAAAAATATAGGTAGATATTGTTTGTTTTAACCTACAATAATGCAATACCTACAAATTATTCTCTTTCTAGAGTTTTATTCTTCACTACAAATATAACTCATAAGCAAAAAAAACAGTCTAATTAATTCCAGACCGGATAGATGTCGCCACTTATTACCATAAACAGTTCATAGAACCAGGATGATGACTAACTGGCAATTCTAGGTATAAACCAGTTATTTTGTGGCTTCTAATACAGTTTTTAATACCTCAATTTGAATTTGGAATGACACAGAGGAAGTGATAGTGCATCTAATAAATGTTTTTTCGTTTCCTTCATTTCCAATGTGTGTACATCCTTCCTATTTATACTTTTTATCTTTGTAATAGTCTGTAGGTACTTAATTTTAATATCCTTTGTAAAATTACTGTGAAGTGATTTGACTTCCGATAATCTAAAAAATCGGATATAATGCAAAGTGGTGAACGTAGAAACCTACCACTAGGTGGACTGATGACCTGGTTAAGGTTGTGGGAATGCGCTGGATGCAAGACGCACGGAATCGGTCAATGTGGCGACGCGGGAGAGATGCCTATGTCCAGCAGTGGACGTCTTTCGGCTGAATTGATGATGATGATGATGAACGAAGAAACGAACGAATAGGCTAATTCAATCTGACTGACTTTTTCTAACCATGTTGGGGCTGTCTACAGCTTCACCGGATGCAGCAGATTCTATCAATAATAATGTTGATCAATATTTTGATTTGTATCATTCCTATTAAATCTATCTCGTAGAAAAAGTCTTAAAAATGTAGGTAGTGGAGTATTTTCACTAATTTAAATGATATAGTAATAAATCTTAATATTTGCCCGTAAATGTCAAATGTTGAATTGGAGCCTTTTAATAAATAGCTTTCCTGTATGGCGCCGATCAAAAGATAGGAATTTTATAAATTAACTATAAAATTAATTTATTACAAGCAACACTATAAAATAAAGATATAAAAGTTGGTTGAACTCTGACTCCTAAATTAATAGAAAATTAGCAAATATATACACCTCCATTGAAAGTAAAAAAATATATCTACTAGTTATTTAATGTTTTCATCTTCATTGCAATGCTATAATTAATATTAAAAATAAAGATTTCTTCTACAAGATAAAAAAAATATGATTAGGTAATATATAAAATCTTAAATACAGTGTGATTTTTATTGTTTTTGATAGGCTTGCGTTTGATCACGATCTCACCTGATGGTAAGTGATGATTAGATCGACGATGGAGCACACTTCATCATCATCATCATAAGGCTATTAATGATCCCACTGCTGGGACACAAGCCTCCTCTCTGTGAGAGGGGATGGACCGACAGACGCGTGGTGGATCCACGCGGGCCCAGTGAGTGTCGGTGGAAGTCACATGCCTTCGAATTTTTGGTTCTAGGACATTCCGGTTTCCTCATGATATTTCCCTTCATCGTTTTTGAGAGAAGTTGTGATGAAATAATTAACACAAAGTAAATCGTCTGTCTGGTTCTGGTAAGTCGCGGCCAATACCTCTGGGCCACCACTGCTCTTTCGCTCTCTGCACGCTTGCCTGGAGATAATTTTACTCTTGACTTAAAGCCACCTACGTTGTTACTATTTTCACTCCTCAGTTGTTTTCATCAACTGTCTTTTTATTTAAGGAGCGCGGACAGTAGGTGCCTACCGTTTTTATCATCCGTTACTTATATGAACATATGTTCACCAACTTCAACGTGTGTGGTGATTACCAACAGTCACACTTCTCCATCATCATTTAACAAACTTGATCGATATAATTATCATACCCTACTTTAAAAATACATCTTATACTTATAGATATATGCTCTAATGTGTTTTTGTATAATTTATACGCGAGGCGCCACAAAAGTTTTGACATTAAAATCGCGTTAGCTACCAAATTAAATAGTCGTATTGGTATAAAGTTTTGGTCGGATTTTTCGGGTGAAATTGATGAACTTTAGTGGGAACCTCAATAGATATAAAGGTATAAAAGTTATTTTTAAGTGACCTAGGATAAAAATAATTCTAAAAGTATATGTGTTATTTCCATAGCCTTTATTTAAAAAAAAAATACAATAATAATAATTTTATTTATTACAGATCTTCTTCTACCGCTCATAGACTATGTGGATGTCTATTTTCTAGATGCAACGGAGGTACTCCTAAACAAACTCGAGCGATTGCAGAACTTGTGCTTCCGCTTTATTTTCGGCCTCCACAAGTACGACCATGTGTCGGAATTTCGAACCAGATTGAAGTGGCTGCCGATTCAGCGTCGACGAGATACCCATATCCTATCCCTTCTCTATACTATCCTGCACAATCCTAATTCTCCCCAATACCTTCGCGAAAGATTTGAGTACCTCATCCCGAGGGGCAAACCTTGTCGCACGGCCACTTCGCTTCTACTTCGTACTCCGTATCTATAACAGCTTAAACTATCATTGAAAAAAGAAAGAAAAAGAGAAAAGAGGGGTGTTATAAGTTTCACGTGTGTTGCTGTGTATCTGTGTGTTTGTGTATCTGTGTATCTGTGCATCTATGTATCTGTGTGTCTGTCTGTGGCATCATAGCGCCTAAACGGATGAACCGATTTTGATTTAGTTTGTTTGTTTGAAAGGTGATTTTGTCGAGAGTGTTCTTAGCTATGTTTGAATCAAATCGATTCAGCCGTTCAAAAGTTATGGGCGTTTTACTGTTTGAATCGGGGTGTTTTCGCAAGATAAATGTGTCGGGGGTTTTTTAAATTTTGAAATTTTACTTGTTAAGATTATAATTATGTTATTTTAAAATTGTACACTGGATCCTACGCTCTTTTGACATCATTCTCTGTCACCCTAGGGTTTGCTGTAAGAGAACTCAACTTTGAGTTAAGCTCGCCTTTGTTCATATTATCACATTGTACTTTATTATCAAATTGTATTAAATATTGTTTTTGGTGTACAATAAAGGATTAAGAACAGATTTAAAAACACAAACTATAATTTGTTGAATTAGTTGAAAACACAAAGTCTTATTTTTTTAAACCCTTGAATTAGCAACATGTAGTCGAAGATATTGGCAAAACTTTTTAATAAAAAACTAGAAACCGACTTCCAAATAAAAACAGTACAAATCGAAAAATAACTTTCATTTCGAAAGTCGGTGTCATTAGTAGGTACCATTTTTTTTCGTTTTTGTCACCGACTTCTGAAAATAAAATTTTTTTTCTTAGTAGTGTTTTGTTTTGGAAGTCGGTTTAGTTTTTTTGTAATTTATTTTTTATTTTTATCTTTTTAGTGTCACCATGAAAATCATTTATAGCCAGAGGGCCTCCCATAACAACTCCAACAAGCCTAAACACGACAGGGATACATTTTTTTTATTACGGAATTTCGGTGCCTAACTTCTGGCTTCATCACCAGAGCAGTTCGATGGTACCATTTTCATTAGAACCATTTATTTATATTTGCTTCATCACAGTCATTTAACTATACGGGATATCTTATATGTCAAAGCATATTTAACATTGACAAGTGCCAGTGGTTATCTGTGGTCTTCTTCATAAGTACCACTAAACCAAAATAATACTTTCTGAATGCAAATGCCATATTGATGGAAATATCAAAATCGCTATATGTATGCCTATAAAATTTGAGGAGTTCTCTCGGTTTTTATGGGATACCCTCATCAGATCCTGACTTGGTGACAATGGGACCACTTCGAAAGTACACCCTTTCAAACAATAAAAGAATTATTAAAATCGGTCCATAATTTGCTTAGTTACTCCGTCAAATAGTTATGGACCGATTTTGATAATTCGGTGAACATAACCAAAAAAAAAAGAAAAAAACCTACAGTCGAACAAAGAAGTTCCTTCTTTTTGGACAGTTGGTTAAAAACAGGATATTTACGTTTGTGATATTTAGTTTTTGGGGCGCTCTGTTTTAAGCTGATAATGCCGCCCCTAAGACAACCCCACTGACCAAAATAAGTTTCACTTACGTATAAAACATTATATTTAAGGTTACTACTGAATCAACTTCAGAGACCTGAAGTAACCTTTATATTACGGGCCAAAACAGATAAAAAGACTAATATTAAATATAAAGAAATAGTCAAAATCAATCACTGCTTTTTTCTAACAGTAGAACCAATCTTTATCGAACCATAATACATGTATCCAGTTCTATAAACGTAAGACCGTTGACAATTTTAGCACAAAATGTCGCCGATAATGACCCAAAACTTCCTCCATAGTCAATACTGTGACCTTTGATGTCCAATTTTAACACCTACGAGTTTTGTTGAATACAAAAAAGTTTTTAAAGGTTACAAAAGTTTAATCAATTACATTCTTGCTTGCTGCTTTTGGTGCGGGTGACAGTTTCAATAAAACAAATTACGCATATACGTTTACCATAGTTATACCATATACCATAGTTGCCTGTATGACGTTAAACTGCAACAAATGCGTATACGTATAAGCGTAATTTTTTTTATTGAAACTGTCACCCGGAACATGCTACAGCGCAAAAATTATAGTATGAATGTTTTGTTTGACACAAAATTGAATGAATTTGATTAAAATAAAATCCGTGCCTGGTTTTTAATGTTATTTGAACATCATCCTGCCATGAATGGATTACCAGATAAAAACTCTTATTCCTAGTTAAACGAAATATTTGGCAACACGAATTTTTGTGTTAGGTATTTGAGAATTCTTTATCATAAAATTAGTCTTGATTAAAAAAAAGTTGATCAGTCAACTTGATTAACTTTGAGAATTGATAAACGGCACTGATGCAGCTACAAATGTGGCCACCTCCTGGGTCAAAACTAACTAAGGGTTAAATCACCATCGACTTAAAAAGTATTTGGTTAGCTTTTTACGCAGTTTCGGAAAAAAAATCGATAGGATGATAACTGAGCTGATCAATGTAAATACTGTTTTGGAGTCTTTCATTCTGTATGATAGGTATGGCTATTAGTATTATTATTTATCATCATCAATATTATTTCAGCCAAAAGACGTCTACTGCTGGACATAGGCCTCTCCCAAGTGTCGCCACATTGACCGGTTCCGTGCCTCACGAGGCCTTCCAACGCAACTGTTTGCGGTCGCCATTCCAGAATTTTTCGGCCCAATCGGCCGAAAATAATAATATTGCATTTTTTTTTGTGGGATTCTCGTTATCCTGGGGTCCCGGCACTTTGAAAGGCGTACCAGGGGCCAAAACCAAGACGCAGGTGCCTTGTTAGACATGTAGGATGAAATGTGACACCAGCCGGCGATAATCCCTGTATGGTCTAGTAACTACGCAAGAGCACCCTAGGACAATTCCCGGCTGATGCAGGACTATTGCAAAATATGGAGACAAAACACATTGGGCTATGGGTTTGGGCGGTTTCGTGGATTGATTTCCTAAAACTATATTATAATAATATCCTTTTTTCAATTATTTTCTTTTTATCTACATTTTTAATTTATAAAACATTAAAAAAAAACATTTAGAAATATAAAAAATGGCCTCTATTTTTTATATTTTTAAATGTTTCTTTTCACCGGTATCGGGAACAGGGTCCAAACAACCGGCGGTCAGGGCTTCAGAGAGAGGAACCTCCTAACAATACGAGTCGTGTCTAGCAATACTCCTTTCTGGATCAGGCCTTTGACCCAGGTATTGGTCGAGGCTCGTGGCTATTAAACCATTGGCTGACACAACTATCGGTACAATGATCGCTGTGTCCACATCCCACATGTCGACAACCTCGCGAACCAAGTCGTGATACTAATATTATTATTATCACACATAATATTGCCTGCCGAAAATAAAACTAGTTAGGTAAATAAGAACATCTACTTTATAAGATTTCTGTCTAGTTGTCTAAACTTATAACTATCTCAATTCTAAACTATGACATTTACAAAAATAATAAAAAAATATACATATCATATCATATCTCTATCACGGATGCAATTAAAAATGAATAAAACTGAGAAAACACTATAAAACACCCACTCCCGTATAGGCTAATAAATTATTTAGCCTCTCGCTTACACTTAATAGTCTAAGGTCCCCAGTGGCTAGACTAGATGGGAAAATACCGAGGCAGATCTGTTTTTTATCACTCGCTAGAAAAGATAGAAAAGTCGTCTGAGTGAGGGTATTTTAAATTAAAATGAATTCTGAGTTGGTGGATTGCTACCTATTAGATTAAAAAAAAATCTCTTTAAGGTCCCCTGAGCCCTGAGCCTGGAACCTGAGCTCGACCCTGTTGTCCAGCAGGTGGCGGCTGTTGAACTCACACAGCAGGCCCCCCTGACTGATGGCGTACGTGCTCTGTATAGCAGTGGACTACTCACCCTGAGCTCAACCCACTTGCCCGGCAGGCATGTTAGTTTCATTTTGGTGAATTATTGTTTCTTTGAGATTAAACTACTGAACAAGTTTTCATTTCTTTGAATTTCTCAGTAGCAGCTCGAAGGCTGTATTTCTGCCCAATTGGTAGTAAGAGGCTCGCCCCCTGTCATATGGATCTTACATATATTGCTGACCAAAATATGTAGGTGTACTTTAAGTACACCAGTACACCTATGTTTTGCCAGTTTATCTGCATTCCTTGAAAGATTAGGCCGGGGTGCATCTCTGGGTAACTCTTCAGGACATACAGACATGCAACATCATACCAACTATACATAAGCTGCATATAGAATACACATAAATTCTTAATCTAGCAGAATATTCTGCCCATTTAGAACCACTGACTGGAGAGGATAGTTACACTGTGCTATCACGCTCGTCTAGCATATTGCTGACCGCAATATGACATGAACGCGCAATTACCTACCGACGTACCTACATACCGGTAGACTACTGTTTGAAAAATCTAGAATTTATTTGCTTTAATATTTTATAGACAAGTAAAAAACACAGGCGGACTTTATGCCTTAGGCATTTTCTACCAGTGCTCATTGCTTAATATCAGGTGAGAAAGTGCTCAAACGCGATACTGTATTTAATAAAAACAAATTAAAATTAAGTAACAACCCAGTCTTTTTACCCGACTGCCGAATGAGGGTAATGTGTTTATCATGTCTATGTATCATCGTCTATGTATGTATGTAAGTATGTATGTAAGTAGGTATGTATGTATGTAAGTATGTATGTTTGTTCCTATATCGGCGTTCCAGAGACCAAACGCGTTGGCCGATTTTGATGATTCGTACGTCAATCGATGCGTCTTAACCCTGCGAGTGTCATTGGCTACATTAAAATTGGATAATAGCAAAATGGCGGTTTTTGGGCGACATATTGTGGGGGCCCAAATATTTTTTTCTTCCTTATCCATCGTGTGGGGTATCAAAATAAAGGGTTTCAAGAGGTGATTTCAAAAATACTTATGTATTTGTGTACTTTATGTTAAAATGTACGTAATTCGAAAAAAAAACTAACTAAAAAGTTATAAATAAAAAAAGTTAAATCAAAAAATCAAAAACCCGACTGCTTCAAAAGCAAACTAAAAAGACGTATTCGCGGGCTGGCTGACCAAAATCTGGTGTATCCTCCGCCTGCACAGCATGATTTTCTCCTTGTTTACGTCTTTTTAGGTCGCTTTTGAAGCAGTCGGGTTTTTGTTTTTTTTATTTAACTTTTTTTTTTCTTCTGCCTTCCAAATTTGACCCCAAAGATACAAGAAAATGCCTAGTTTGTTGGTCACCGTCCATCCTATATTACTAATGTACAATTTGTACAAATGATTGAAATTAATTTGATTTTTTAAAGGTATTGATCTGTGCATTGGGCAATCCCCAGATTAAAAATTACAAAATGATATCACATATTCAATCAATTTACGAGTAAGGCCAAAAAGGCTTTACGAAATTAAATAAGGTTCAAATGAACAAGATAAGCAAATTCAAATGATTTTTTGAATAGGAGTAGGTACCCATCTTGTTTTTAGTTAATTGATCTACTTACGAGTATTACATCATAACCACACCTTTTAATTGGTCTTGGCAGTAATCTATTTAAGTATCTTTATCTTTTTAGGATTCCGTAGTCAACAAAGAACCCTTATAGTTTCGCCATGTCCGTCTGTCCGTCCGTCAGTCTGCAGCTATTCGATTCAGGGGTCCGTTTGCGTAAAATTAGTTGCCAGCGTCTGCCAATTAAAAGGAAAACTATCACAGCTAAGTAGGGTTTACAAGTTTACGAGTAAAAATCGTCTAATTTATAAAAATATGTACTTGGAAACGTAAAAATGTTGTATAGTGATTAGTATGGGGACAATTTAATGTTAATTTTGTCCCTATGTTAGAGCAATGTTCGGTGCTTTCATTGTTTATGAACGTTAATAATGTTACCTATTTATTCAGGTGTATGTTACATACACCAAAATAAATATGTGCAGTATATAACGGTTTGTACGGAACCCTCTGTGCGCGAGTCAAACTGGCACTTGGCCGGTTATTTTTTTTCAAATTCATAATTTGCTCAGCTTCTCAAATATGTCGGTTCGCCTACTACTCGTAAGAAAAATCAGCTAAATACCGGTATTTTATATTAAGCGAGTATTTATCTGACCTTAGCAACTCAGTTTGGATTACAGTATACACAAAGCACACAAAGCGTATTGGGAATACTTTTATTATGCATACAGGTAAGGAGTAAAATTCTCTGCCGTAGACTGTTTTTCCTGAGAGCTACAACCTGGGAGTTTTTAAGTCAAGAGTGAATAGGTTACTTCTGGGCAAGCGTGCCCCATCGTGCTGGTCGACCACATCATCATCAACGCACTGATGGTAAGCGATGATGTGGTCTATAACGGTGAAGCTTACTTGCCTAGAAGTATCCTATTCACACTTGACTTAAAGATCCCTAGGTTATAGTTGTCAGGAAACTCATAGTTAGTTATAAAATTGTTGTTTGTTCGCGTAAACTTCGCGTGTCTTTTTATCAGAAATTCAAAAACATAAAAAACCAACGGCTATCGATCTCAGTACATTTTTATATTATTTTTATACTTTGCCAACTTGAAAGTGCAAAAATCGTAAATTAAACACTCGCGATACAATGGTTTATTTGTTAAACAGGTTCCTGATTCGTCACTTTAACAAAAAAAAGTGCCAAGATTGATTTGGGATTAGAGACTGGATTCCGTAGAATTGACGTTTATTTTACTAAATGCCAAAGCAAAAATGAAATTTGTGGCATTGTCTAAGCAAAAGGATTCTGAGAAGATTGAGAGGGTTTGATTTCAGTTTTGTCTCTGTAGGGGCAAATACTCTTTGATTCTACCGGTAACTATTGCAAAGATTATTGTCATTTAAAACTCCTTGGTTGGGCAAGCGAAGGCAAAATTCAAAGAGCGATTCTGCGCTATGGGGCCTCTGCCCATCAGTGGGATAAAATAGTAAAAAAGACACCTAGGAACAGCTTTCATAAGTGTTGTAAACTCTCTGTTCAAAACTGTGCAGTGCTTTATCAAAGGTAATGTATGCCATGAATAAAAATCTCTGGAATGAAGACGGAAAAGAATCTGCTGACATAACCGTTGAGCGTTAAGCCCACGAAACAATTTTTTGCCACACTGCAGAACCCTAAAACCAAAAAATAAAATCCACAGCCAGTCAAACAGGTGTCAAGTGTGAAAAGAATTACATAAAAAAACTCGTACATACCACAACGATTTACGTTTCTTAGAATCTTTGCAGTTTTTTTTGGTTTGCTTTATAAGAACGATTGATCGGTTATGTCAAGGAAGTTAAGCTTTATTGTGAGGAATGAATAAAAGAAGATAATTTGGCCGATGTAAGGTTTTATTTGTGTTTGATTTGCTTTTATCAGCAGATGTCAACGTACTCTAACAATAGCGTGGTTGACGCTATTTTTAAAGCTTGTTGAATGATTTTGAATCTCCTGGAACCCCCAACAATTTTTTATTTATTTATATAAAAAGGCATAAAGCTAGGCAAGGTGTTACTCGTACTAAATAAAAGCTGCCACACGGAACGATCGTCAAGGTTAAGTAACGCTTGCCAAGGTCGGTCGGTGGATGGGTGACCGTTTTTACAAAGCGAGTTACCTCAGTGCCGCAGAAAGCACGTTAAGCCATTGGTTCCGGGTGTCATTTGAAGATGTTTAACAGTCGTTATGGGTAGTCAGAAGCCTGAGATCTGACAACAGTCTTGCCAAGGGGAATCCTACAAACTATCCAATGCCAAGGAATACCCAGTTACTGGGTTGTGGAGGTCAGATAAGCAGTCGCTCCATGTTAAACACTGGTACTCAGCTATACTGGGAGGCTAGGCAGATTGATTGACGCTTAAATGTGGAGAAGCACCCAGTCTAGCTGATCTAGTAGAGGTTTCGTTTTTAAGACATCGCAGATGATAATTGTCACTTCTCAAGCTTTTCTCCCAACTACGTCGGGACGGATTTTGGTCTAACATTACCAGATGATGCAACTGAAAATATTTTAGAAGAAGTGACATGAAGCACAAGTTAGATGGGGGTATTACAATGACCCACAGTGCGATTTCAGAGCCACGTCCCAAACAAAGCCTCAAATTTTGTCGTGCTCTCTGTGCAACTATACCTGCACCTTAAAAAGCCTTTGTGAGGCAAATGACAACGCTGTTGGCGTGGCTGAATTCTGGTCAAAATATATTTCATTTTGGAATTATTGATACTATGAAGAAGAATAAAGTGCCTGCCTATCTGAACTCCACATTCCAGTAGCGGGTTAACATGATAACCCTTGGCAAGATTGGTTTCAGAATTTCTGGCTTCTAACTGCTTGTAATGACTGTCAAAGATCTACAATTGATAGCCGGGACCAAAGGCTTTCCGAAGCATGGACGAGTCTTGGTATATCATTCACGATCATCCAGAAATGGACCAGCCTACCTTGGCAAACGTTGCTCTATTTTGAAGATCGACCAATCACCAGAACCATTTTTTTTAACCTTCTAGTGGGCCTATGATTTTGGTCAAAAGAACAGGGAGTTTGGGATTATTACCTCATTAAAACCAAAACGAGCTGATCCGGAAGATAACCAAAGTTGTCGACATAGCTCACAGAATAAATAATCTAAAGTGGCGATGGGCCGCCATATAAGTCGTAGAACCGATGACCGTGGGGTAAACGTGACTGAAGACCGCGAACTGGTAAACGTAAGATAGGATGGCATCAGGCTAGGTGGAGCGACGATCTTCGCAGGGTGGCTGGTACTCGTAGCTAGATGACATTTGCCGAAAATCGAACTAAATGCCGTGCGATTGGAGAGGCCTATGGCCCACCCCGGAAGCTACTCTGTGCAACGCCTGTTAAGTCACGTCCCTGGGGAAAAGTCACCAGTATACCTTATATAAAACTAAACAGAAACAAATACACACTGAAAGAATGGCACCTACTACCTTTCCAAAGACCAGAATAACGTACGCAGGCAAATTATTTACTTTTTCTTGTTAGCACCGTACATACACCCAAAGTTAATTAACTGTAGTAAACATCAACTTTGTGCTCAAAAACGTTTGTAACGAAACGAAACTGTTTTCAACACAAAATAAATTCTAATTAATGACAAGGGAGATATTCGTAACACGACTCGAAAACAAATACGCGTGTATGTAAATTTTATTCATTACCATAATAATTGGTAATTTGTTGAAAAGTTAATTTAATGGTTATTAGGGGATGGAGTTCTGGACAGATATTAAGTATGTTTGTATAAAGAATAGGTTTGTACCTTTGGGAGTCGTGATGGGTTACTGATTATGTCTAGTCAGGCTAAAATGGAAATCGTGAAAAACTTATGATTCATGATCACCTCATGATTCACGCCTGAGGTGTAGGCATTGCCCGACCCAAGGGATGTGCTCTAACAGGCGTTGTACAGAGGGGAACCCGGGATGGTCTTTTAAGAGGTCACGGCCTGTTCTATGTGCTGATGGTGATCACCGGAGTGTTTTTAGGGAGGAAAAAATCCCACACTCCCAAGTCTTTTCCCCAAAGGTCCAGGCGTTTTTTGAAGGTCCATTTGGAAAAGTAGCTTGTTATGTGGAAGAACGGACAAGAAACACCACACTTAGGTAATTTTAAAAAAAAGTGTTTTACTCTTTTTACATATATACATTAATTCACAAACTCAAGGACGGTGCACCCAGAATAACAACGCTTTACTATGTATATTATGTTTATAGTATTACAGGCACTTAGGTAAATTCATTTATTTGATCAATAGGAACATGGTTCTCACATACTTACTGAATATCTTTTATCTGGAGCCTGAGGTATGTTAAAGTCCCATGTAGTTTAGTTTTTCAATAATTTCAGTAGGTTTCTCTCTACCTAATAGGTAAGATACACTGAATTTTGAGATACACAAGATGAGACACACGGGACAGGTCGTCGCCACTTTGATGTGGCGACACTTTGTGGAGGCATAGTAGATGAATTACGGATCGATGATAATGATGTTTATATACTTTTTCTCACATACCTAATACCAAGTGGAGCTAAAATCAAAACGAAAGTTCGTAATTCTCAGATAAGTTATTACAAAGTGGATCGTTAACAAGGAGTTAATTTTACAAACTGCAGTGCCATAAAAGGTCTCTTAATTTAGAGTTTATCTGAATAATGATCGGTACAAGGACCACACAGAGAGGTAACGAAAGTAAGTACAGCCACCCCACTTTTGTGGTAAGGAAACTCGTCTATAGTTCTGTACAATGTGGGGACGAGGATATGAAAGTCTTTTTTTTCTTCTTAAATGCTAATGACTTGCCCAGTATCCATACCATTTTTTTATCAAATCTAGCCAAAGATCGGTCGGTCCATCACTATAATTTATCTAGGTTACGGATAGTGAAAAAAAAATATTACAAAAATGACCAGATTTATTTGATAGTTTGAAAATATTTCGAGGCATATAATTAAATGCTCCCATATTCTCAATAGCGCCAGTGTTTTCAACAATTGTTGCATATTTTGTTACGAGTGCTACAATATAAATCTGCAGAAAATTTTAACTGTTGTCATCACCGTAACTTCTTGATTGTACATTTCATAAAAGACATAAATAAGAAATCGTTAAACTGCAGCCAAATTAGCAGCAGTTTAAAACCCTTTTTATTGATATTGGCAAAATTATCGATGGTGACTGGTGAGGTGTGAAACTTTAGAGACTACAATCATCGTGGTTCTCTATTATTATTATTATAGCTTAACTTTATTATCGTTCAAGTGTTAATTTAATAAATAATTGTTATAATTTTATGCTCTGTCCTCAGAGTCCTTATAGTGTCCTTAGAGTGTGTCTATCATTACAATAGTTGGCACTCTAAGGAGAAATAATGCTTATTTTATTTCTCTCTGACATAGTTAAATTTATTTTAAAGGGTGATGCAACGATATTTTTGCATTTATAATGCCCGAAAGGAACAATTCAGTAGCGATACAATCGCAGAGCATCACTGCTGTATAGACCAGGGGCTAAGGGTATAGATCGGAATGGAAACAAGTGACGGCGTGAAATTTTGGTAGCGATTAACAATTCCATACATTTTTTGATTGGTTTGTATGTCGTTGATAAAATGTCAATTTGTCTCTTTTTGATTGAGACTCCAGAAAAAGTATCATTAGCGATGGCTATGGTCGCAATGCCACAATGAAAGGGATTGATCACGTTACATTTCGATATCACATGGAAATTCCATACAATTTTGACGCTTTCATTAATTAAATGTCATTTGTTTAGAGTAGAACCTCAAGACTCAAAAACAATAAAACAACCACAGTCAAAAAACTACCGACTTCCAAATAAGTTTTTATTTGGAAGTCGGTAGTTTTTTTACTATGGTTAGTTAATTGTTTTTACTAAAAACAGAAAATTAATTTTTGAAAATCGGTGTCTTTTGCAGGTACAATTTTTTTTCGTTATAGACACCGACTTCCAAAAAGAAAGTAATTTTTCACTCTGTAGTGTTTTTATTTGGAAGTCGGTAGTATTTTTTTGTAAAAAGTTTTTGTATTTATTTTAACTTTTTTGTTTTACCTATTTTAGATCCACAATTGACGGAGTAATCGGTGAACATACACAAAAAAAAAACAATGTCGAACATAGATACTCCTCCTTTTTGGGAAGTCGGTTAATTAACGACCATACAGTAAAACCGGTTGTCTCTTTTAACGGCATTGAGTCCTTCTGTCCTTCATAACATAAAACCAATGAAACTGTTGATTTCATCGATAAGACTCGGGATTATTCTGAGTCTGACGCATCATGTTTTGCATTGCGCATTCATCCAACACGTCCAGATGGTATCGAGATAAATATTTCGACGGTGAATTTGAGCGTCAGCAATGCATTATGGCGATCCTTTAATCAGCTTTATGCAAAATTTATTGATAAATGGAATATTTTTATAAATATTACGTACCTTTACTTGTAAAAGTTACCGGTCGTTAACTTAATATACCAGCATGTTACACTCCAACTGCATGACAGGCCTGTTCTCATTTAAAAAAGGGCACCATTCATCATAAGATCACCTAATAAGCCTCATTGTTTTCAAGGCTTCCGTAGACTGGCACGAAGTGACAATACGACATAGATGCAAAAATAATTTTATGTAAAAATTCATCTGCGTGTATGTATCTATGAAACTTATCACCCCGGTCAACAACTTGTCAACACCAATATTGTCACGCCGTCACGCCTGTCTGCGAGAGTCTTATATTGCGATGAAAAGTGGTCGAACGAAAACTTTCACGGTAATACCAATTACTATAATGTTTCTGGTATAGTTCCAAGAGCTGTCCTTTATTTGCAATAACCGAATAAAAACATTAATAATATCTGGTAATTTCGTCTTACGGTTAAGAATCAAGCATCATACTGAGCAAACAATATTTAATTAAATAACCACAATACAAAAAATCTTTTTACAAAAAATACTACCGACTTCCAAATAAAAACACTACAAAGTGAAAAATAACTTTATTTTTGGAAGTCGGTATCTTTGGTAGGTACATTTTTTTTCGATACGGGCACCGACTTTCAATAAGAAAGTTTTTTTTTCACTTTTTAGTTTTTTTATTTGGAAGTAGATTTTTTTGTAAAAAAGATTTTTATTTTTAAATTTTTGGTTGTACCTTTAATGCCAGAATAGATTACCCGCTTATCATGAAACTTGAACATAACCGGTGAAATGTGAGTGTACCAAGGTGAATTGTACACTTCTACGTACCCCTTTAGAGTGTACTGGCGTGATGTTATGATTATGAAATAGTATAAACAGATGATTTAAGCAATCCCGAGTGATTTTCCTACATTTATTGACGAGTTCTGTTGTACGTCTCTTCACCAAATTAAAATGAGACCAATTTAAGAACATACTAATTCAAACAAAAAAATATTTTCAAAATCGGTTCACAATTGACGGATAAATCGTTGAACATACAAAAAAAAAGACTATCAAAGTCGGACATAGAACCTCCTACTTTTTTGAAGTCGGTTAAAAATATACGACTAACCATTTTCTTTATATAAACACATAAGATGGCTTCGATAAACATTAACAACTATAATTATTCTTCATCTCCTAACAACTGATTACACTGGAATTGATCACGATAATGTTTTTTACAAACGAATTCCTCAGCCGCGTAACGCGTTGGGTTAAGATACACTTTCTGTATAAACACACTACGCCGAAATTACGCGACCGAATGTCACGCCGACATTGCTATTTCATTCAAAAAGCATTCAAATAGCATGCTATTTCATTCTAATAGTGACATTCGGTCGCGTAATTTCGGCGTAGTGTGTTTATACAGTTAGACAGGCACAAAGCGACATTGATTTGCCATAGATTTATTATAAAGAAAATAGTAGAAGCGCATTTTCTCATTATTGTCGCAATGTCACAACGTTGTCGCAATGCATTTGTATTGTCGTATCGTTGTCGCGTTGTTGCTTTATCAAGTCGTGGTCACATGAGCCTTTAACTGTGCACATAACTTCAAGCCCGCTTTATGGTACTTCTGTTTTCCTCCTAGTCGTAAGTTTTAACGCACTACGAACAAAACTGGTAGCTAAATGACGGTTGAGACGTAGCAAAACATTGCAAGTAATAAACTACCGCAGAACGTTTCAATAAACATTCAACCTAATCCTCATAAACCAAAGTGCTTTTTAGATCAAAGGCAGCCTGACGCTTGTGTCCTTTCAAAAATCGTATGCACGATCCACGGCCACGCGAACGCTTCTGCACCCTAAAAGCCGTTTTGGATTTTATTCCTTGGAAGTAAGTGCCAATTTGGGGTGAAAGGAAAACTGTGTATACGACGTTCTACGTCAGGATAATGCCGCCACGCGTAAAGTACTTGCGGGGACTCAACTGGTTTTTCTTTTTATGTATTTTTCTTTTTTTCGCATTTTTTCGATGCGACTCGCGTCGCCTCAAACCTTGGGAATTTTTATTTTTATGCTATTGTTCAAAAATGGCAATATCTTATATTTTTGCTATGAATATAAAATATGAGCTTTTCATGGACTTTGGTAATATTTTTTACTTTGTGTCAAAATAAATAAAGACTCTTGACGTCCAACACATCTTTATTTTGTAAACGAGGTAATCCTATGAGACATTCGGGCGATGATATCATAAAAATGAGTAACTTATAGTTTTTGTCAAGTTGTATTATTGAATTTAATGAGTTAAACATAAGGTAAAATAAAATTATGTTAACTTTATGCAATAATGAGTGGGTACCTAAATAAAGCGAACATCCAGTTTTTATATAGTATGCATTTAATTTTGAAATCAAATTTTGTGTTACTTTTTCTTCTAGTTTTTTTTTTATTCATTATAGACTCGCGCTTGACCACTATCTCACCTGATGGTAAGCGATGATGTGGTCGACGGTGGAGCAAGCTTGCATATCGTTTATATTTTATTTATTTTTTATACGCGTCATATTTGGTGCCAGCTTACTTGTGTTTTTAGGGTTCCATACCGAAGGGTAAAAACGGGACCCTATTACTAAGATTCCACGGTCCGTCTGTCTGTCTGTCTGTCTGTCACCAGGCTGTATCTCATGAACCGTGATAGCTAGACAGTTGAAATTTTCACAGATGATGTGTTTCTGTTGCCGCTGTAACAGCAAATATTAAAAACAGAATAAAATAAATATTGAAGTGGGGCTCCCATACAACAAACGTGTTTTTTTTGCCGTTTTATGCGTTAATGGTATGGAACCTTCCGTGTGCCGGTTTTCTTTTAATTAAAATTTTCAAAATCAAATATTGTGTTACTTTTTCTTCTAGAATCGTTTTTTTATTTTATTTTTTATATGCGTTATACTTGGTTCCAAATAACTTGTCTTTTCTTTATTTACAATTCAAACAAACCAAAATTTAACATAATTTTAAAATAAATTCACATTTCAATATTATTTTTCATTAACATTGAATCTCATTTTGAATCCATTCCACCAAATAAAAATATAACCAATACAGTCAATTAACCCCAACAAATAAAATTAACAAGAAATCTCAATACAATTCCGTAACCTGCCATTCCATTTAACCTCAACGCCATAAACGTGCAAGAAACGACCAATACTGACTTTAAATTCTCTTGTAATTCTACGACCCAATAAAATAAGTATATGGCTATCTGATTAACCTCAGTTGTAGTCTATACAAGTCCATCTGAAGGCACGTCAGTAGTAGCAAAGCAACGAGGCGTCACAAGTATGTAACTAAACAAAATAAACGTGAATGCATCCGGCCACTATGGAGAGAAATTTTGAGAAGGTTCAGTATTGTTTTATATTTTTTAAATATTTGTATGGCTGTTGCTTGAAATCTTTGCCCAGATAACATTTTTTTTGTGGTTCCGTATCCAAAAGGTAAAAACTGTCTGTCTGTCACCAGGCTGTATCTCATGTACCGTGCCAGCTAGACAGTTGAAATTTTCACAGATGATGTATTTCTGATGCTGCTTTAACAAAAAATAACAGAATAAAATAAATATTTACGCGGGGCTCGCACTACGTACTAAAATCGTGTTTTTTTGCCGTCTCTTGCGATAATGGTACAGAACCCATCGTGCACGAGTCCGACTCGCACTTGGTCGGTTTTTTTAAAAATGATTTAAACTTATAAAGTTTTTTATTAGACCTTTATGTTTTATCCTTTTACTGTTGCGTTGGATAACTCAATTTTGAATTTGAAAACCCGTTTTCTCAATTAATAATCAATACAATGCGACTATTTCTATCTGCCTATTTGTCTGTCTGTCTATAGTTTCTGCTAATATAAATATTATAGCCATAATTTTACAAATGGGCCAACGCTGGTGCATAGGATAATCAAGTTGGAGAAATACTGATATTCCCGCTTATCTTGGATTCAACATATCCTAAGACTTTAGGCATACACAGAATCAGTAAAGATTAACTTATAGGGTCTGTTTTTAGAATATTATCATGTTAAAAGTCTATCCACTTTATAAGTTCAAACAGTAAATTAATTTAGTTATGATCGCGTGTGAGAAAAAATGTGTGAGGCATTTGTTGCCCGATTCGATTATTTGATAATACTCGTCGATGTTAGTAAGCCATGAAATTCGATAAAACGCTACAGCGTTCGCAAATAACGTTAGGGAATATTGTTTCAAGTTGATGTTGTTATCATTATTTTGTATTCAATTTGCTGCATTCACCAAATTTTGGGGCAATTTGATTGTGGAAGTGTTCCATAAGGAGGGTGATGTGAGATAGGTTCAAATCAATTTAATTTGCATTCAGTAGGGATAATGAGCATTTTTGTTTTGAATAAAAAGTAAGTTAATGAAGAAAAACAATAAATCTGGGACTAAAGACGTAACAAATGGGAAAGCATAGCATACATCTGAAAGTTTACCGTTGAGGAAATGCAGGTGGGAAGTTATAATACAGGTGTCCGGAACATAGAGGTCCAAGAAAATCTTTTGGTTCCTCTTTTTGCGGGGTATCTGAATCACCCCCATGTACGTATCTAGATATTTATTTAAGTTGTTCAAGTCGTTCAAATATCCAAAAATTCTGAAAAAAAATTATAACTTGAAAACTACAAAAAGTCGCGGCAAATACATGGGGGTGATTCGTTTACGACACGATATGAAGAACCTACATTTTTTCGGGTCCTTTTTGTTCTATCCACCCTGTCTGTGCACTTATTCTTAGCAATTTTCCTAATGGTTCGACGCGATTCAATATCACACCGATAAGAATATTTACTAAGTTTTTATAGACGCAAAGCGATGCAATTGACCGATATGGATTTGAAATTTTCTTAAAAACTTTTTCGCATCATCAAAATGTCCTTTAGTTTTTGACAATAATATTTGTAACATTACGCTTGGTCTGATTGAAAATTCTATTTCGGACAAAGCAAGCGCCTTACAACTTTTTTGTTAAAAATCAACAACAACAAAAAACTCAATCGAAATAGAATTTCAGTTCAATATATCAAAAAAGATACCGACGAATTAAGAACCTTCTCCTTTTTTTGAAGTCAGTTTAAAAAACGAGTTTCCCAAACTAAACAAAAAGATTTCGTTCGGACTAAACCTTCTATCCCACCTGTACACTGTACAGGCGCCGTTCGCGACAGGTGTATGGAGCGGATGTGTGACCGGTCGAGGCTCGCAGCAGCCAGTTTGTGGTCGCCCAGCTCGCCATCTTACTCTACCAGTCAAGTATCTCGAGACTAGTATCGGTTTTCTAATTTGATTATAAATTGTGTTGGTTGGTAGTTGGAGTATGAAGTTGATAACACCTTCATACTCCAACTTTCAAATCCGATTTTTATCTTGCAAAATATATATTTTATTGATAAAATATATTAATTGCATTAGAAATTGATGTCAAGTCCAAAATTAAGAACAATACAAATCTGTAGTATAGATAAAATCTATACTAGAAGAAATTTAGTTAGTTTAGTTCTAGTTAGAAATTTAAAAAGCAGAAAACAATTTGTTTTTTTTTATAGTGAGTAAATAATATTTAGCAGTACCTACTTTCAAGAAAGATGTTTACTTACCTGATTAAAAAAAAAAATATTTATATATCTCAGTAAGCATTTCCATAGGCTCGTACGAAGCATGATGGAATTTCTCTATTACACAGAAATGTTATTTTTTAATTAAAATTACAAACTAAACAAATTGAGTAAGCAATCATGGTTATTTTCTTCACCGAGTGATTGATTGGCAAACTAACATACAATTTGTCTTTCCATAAATCACATTTTTTTTTAGTATTTCGAAAACTTGTAAATTATCTAATAAATACCGATAAAACATGTATTTTTTTCAGTTTGACATAAATAAGTGCGTGCCATAAAATAGTGTAAATATATGTTGTTATTTTAAAAGGCTGTTATTTCTATTTGGAAATAGTTGTACTTAATAATACCCTGTACTACCTATTTTTTTCAATTGTTATATTTTACATATCGGAAAAAAAAACCCGGAAATAATGCTTAGAATCTTACGTTTCACAAGCGCCGCGTCCATTACATTTCAAAATAAAATATAAACAATATTTGTTTTTCATACATTGGAAAAACAATTCCCGAAAAAAAGTTCAAAATCTTACTTCCGGCTTAAAAAGCCGTAAAAACAACTTTAAAATTTAAAGCCAATAAAAAGTAATTTTACACAGTTTTCGGCTTTATTGCTTCCCAACAATAAGTGGATACCCTCCTTTTTTCGACCGCAAAAAGACCTCGTAAATAATGTTTTATATTTTTTTATGTTATATTTTATATCGGTTGTATATTTCCCGAAACGGTTTGCGGTAAATCATTTATATGGCCAGTAAACGTCTAAGGTTTCCTTAAAACTATCTGAGACCGTATCGTAAAGAAACGTGAGGTTTTCGGTACCCTTTGAAAGGTGGAAATTAAGTTTTTTTTGTTTTAACTTAACGATTCTGGGGCAGTGGGTCAGATGTTGACAAATTACTTACCAGAATCTGGTTCAAACAAAGTAGACTAAACTTATGTTGCATTTTGTATAGTACATTAGTTAAAAAACAAGAACTTAATAATAATACATACATAACATAGGCAACTTGAATACTCAAGAGAAAAATAGTAAAATGATTTGCAATATAACAGACTACAAAGACTATATACCAAAACCTGTTATTATTTAAAAGGTAAAAAAAAACAAGTGAGCATCGTAATATTCTGTTATTACTGCAGTTGTATTTCACTTTCTAAGAATCATCGCAAATATCTTTATTACTGCGTTTTAGTCAATGTTGCATAAATAATATTCTATAAATATTCTTTTTTTCGTTATATTGGAGCGATAGAAACCTTTATCTTTACGCATAAGCTGTTAAGATTTAAAATTACAAAGTGAAATGGATTCCAATAAATCTTGGATTTCTGTCTTGTAGTCTTCACTTTTGCATCTGTCTGTATGTAATAAAATTTACATTTTTCAACAATAAAATGTGCCTGAATCATTCATGGACAGATTCGAGACGTCAACATTGAGATTTGTTGATATTTCATTCATAAATATTTTACAAAAACAGTAAAAAAGTGGAATTAAATATTATAAAGAAACAAAATTGAATAATAACACAAAGACGATGGGTCAATCAAATTAAGTGTCATAAATCATACAAAAAAGATGGAAGACAAAAGTGATGTTAATATATTTGGACATTTGAAAGAAAAGCAAAAGAATGTATTTCGTTGAAGAAATCGATATTTTAGAATTAGATGATACAACTTCATGTAAGAAAAAAGAAACACAAAAAATCGAAAGATAGATTGTGTGAAAGATGACGATATTGATGATGATATTCCTAAATAAAAAGAGAGTTAAATATGTACTGAGATGACAGCTGATTGAGACGAATAAAAGGAACAAACGTGTTGTTCTGATACTTAAGTAATTTCAAGCTGATAAAGAGTAAGAATTGATAGAACTGAAGAGATAGATGCGGTCCGACTTTTTCTTTTGTGGCAGTTTTTATCCGTGTGTATTCGTTAACAAAGAACAGAGCTTAATTTTTCTGTTTGTCTTTTAAATGTTACTGCACATTCTTATAAAGAAAACGATTTTGTATAAAGTAAGAAATAAGCCTCCGCAACAGGCCGGGAAAAACTATACGCCAAAGAAAAACTGTCAGATTGCACGTCTCGCGTTTTACTTGACTTTCAGTAAAAACCTCATTTACTGGGCTGTCTATTTCGACCGTCATTTGCAGAAAGTGTGAAACAGACCATTGTGTGTCTCCCAAGTATTTATGTACAAAAAGTAATTATGTAGGTACTATTATAATAACAGACCTCGTTACGTGGTTTTCTAATTTTTTTGTTCAACCGTTACTTTTTAAATGTTGGGTGACAAAAACTTTGATAAGCGAACGGACATTCTCAATTATGGTGCGGGATGTAATTATGATGATGGTAAAAAGTTGGTTGAGTCTTGGTATGAATTGGATGGATGTATATTTTGCAAATTGCTTTGAGTGGTTTGCACGCTACCGTAGAGGCAATTGTCTACTATAACTAAGCGATCGTATGGCGACTTGAAGGAGGTGAGACTACCAAAACTACCTTACAGATGTTGAAATAGACTCGGAGATACTGTAGTTACGTGAATATCTTAATAACAATGTGATTTACTTCCATGATCATCATCTGGTTGGATTACGGCTACAGCTAGGGTGCTTGTATCTCAATGTTGGCTTTGTCTATCCAGGCTAGTATAATCAGCCAATAACGGCCCTACTGCTAAGATATTGATTTTCTCTCTATTAGCGGGAGTGATGCATAATCCACCAAAAGTTACTGATATTGGCGGACATTCCGGTTTCCTCACTTCTTTAGAAATTTTGAGAGCAGTGGTGGTGAAATAATTTAAACAAAGTAAAGTGCCTAGACGAGTTCTAACATAGGACCTACTAATTTATAGTCGGGCCTGTTGCCACTGGCACAACACTGCTCCGCCTTGTTTTTTCAGCTATTCACCTCTAAATTCCTAACATCTTGTTCAAAGCCATTCAATACTTATTATAAGGTATTAAACCAAAAATCGGTTGTAACAACACCCATAATCCGCATTTTACAATATATGTGACCCCATAAAACTACTATATCGTGGGCGAAATTGATTTATAATCAATAAATTAAATCTGTCTGTCTGTTTGATAGTCATATTAACTTTTAAAAACAATATATCATTGAATTAATGTCCTAAAATTATAATATTACGTTAAGGAGTTATTTTTGTAAAAAGTTTATCGGATGTTTAAGATTTGCATAAGACATTATATTAGTCATGAGTTGAAAATGCATAAGGATTATATTTTGGTATAGGTTAGACGGGGTTCCGTACATAATAAATTAACTAAAGACTGTCCTTACTGATTGGATCCTGGCTTAAGCACCGTTTAAATATTTGCTATTATTCATGTGTCGTAAAAGGTAACCAAGAGATTGAATCACAAAGATGAACAGCATCGTTATCTATTCTGATAGTTTCAATGAAATAGCAGAGATTACCGTATTTATCATCCATCGGTTAACTGCAGTCATTAACAAAACATTTCTGATAGGAAACCACTTGGCTTGTAAACAAGACGCTAAATGGCCACTTACCAAACCAGACATATTTATGATGTTAGCAATTTTCGTAAAGCCAATTTACACCTGTTTCAAGCAATTTTCTTCTCACCTATAATTAATGCCCATTGACTATTTCCCATGCTTTCACTAGAAAACATGTGCACAATAAAAATAAACGACCAATCTGCTTTACTTAATTCTCATCAACCACCATTGGCTTGGCCAACTATTGGATCAAACCAATTTGTGACCAACATTTTGTGGTGACCAACCTAATTAGTTTCACCTTACAAGGACTGGAGTACTTGCATCGAATACGTTATAATAAGGTAATATAGAAAGTGCAAAACTAGGTGCTAGAAAGTGTGATCGGTTCGTTTTATGGGACATCTATGTGGTTAACGTAAGTGCATTCAAAATTAGCCTACTTATTACATGTTTTATAGGAAACCACTTAAGTTGGTTATTACCTTGCTACCTGATTGACGAAAGTATTAATAGACAAGCAAATAGAGACAAGCATCCTTATGGATAAAACCAGTCACCTGATTTCTCTATAGAAATTCTGGGAATATATTCTTAAAATTATTTTTTATTTACGTAAATATATATTGTAACTGATCCAAAGGCTTTTGATGTCAATATTAATGGCTGTGATGTAACGTTACTTGATTGTTTTTTTTTTATAAAATATTACGTATTTTAACTGAGTTAAAAATTAAATGTTTGTATGATATTTTTTATGGTTTGTTGTCATCTTTGTTGTCCAATTTCGATGTTTTTTTAAGGTTACCAATTATGCAAGTAACACTATTATAAACCCAATACATATTTGATTTGTTACCTTCTGTTGTTACAAATGGTGTTAACCTTATATTTATAAAAAATATCACACATATCGTTAACAAAAGTTAAACCACACATAAACACCAAAAAAAAACCTTTGTATCCTTCCTACCTGCGATTTTTTTTGCCCAAATCCGACGAAAAAGCGGTCAGGTCTCACCTCTGGCAGACCCCAAATTATAGAACGCAATAAAAAAGAAAACGAGTAACATTTTGCAAGACTACTATCTTCGTCGTCTGACCCGAAAGCCATGGGAGACGTGGGCGGACCAGACCATCGCGCGATGTCTAACGGTCTCCGATATTCTTAAGCAAACGACATAAGAATACCGAATGGTGGTATTGTATGCTTCTACATATAGTTTTTTTGTGTTTTAAAGGTGACTTAGGTAGAAATTAAATTGTGACTTTTTTGTTATTGCGATTACCGAAAATGTTATCACAATCCTAACATTTTCTGTGTTATCAATAATATTGTATTAAGTCAATAATATAATGTAGAGCAATAAATCTGCCTAGTCTTGCCCCATGATGGGGTTCTTCTTGTCTAATACAGGCCATTTTTGATAAAAACTAAAAAAAAATCGATAAAAACCGTAACAAACATTATAAACTTCATAACTTTGCTAGTTTAACCTATCCTCCAAAAACCTTAAGGTATATTATACACTAGCTTCTGCCAGTTGCTTCGCCCGTGTGAATGTCGAAAATTGTCCCGAGATAACATATTCTCGTGATATAACATTTTGGGAACACTTTTATTATGCGTACAGCTAAGGAGTCGGAGTCTGTGTTTCCCGATAGCTACAATCTGGGGGTCTTTAAGTCAAGAGTGAATAGGTTATTTCTAGGCAAGCGTGTTTCACCGTCGACCACATCATCGCTGGGCAGGTCAGATAAAAAAAAGAAAGTATCCAATGTGCTATTCCTGACTATAATCTATGTCTGTGCCTAATTTCATCCAGATCCATTAAGTAGTTTTTGCGTGAAAGAGTAACAAACATACAAACACGCAAACTTTCACCTTTATAATATTAGTGTGATTAGTAAGATACGAGGTCTGCTTTCCAAAATCAATATTGGAAAGGAAAAGATTTTACCTAGAAATTATAATTTACTATTTTTTTTTATCCAACGAATGTTTTGATAATGATGATGATGAATTCTTTAAAGCCAAAAGGGCTTTGGATTCTAATAGGAATATATTAGAATTTCATGAGTTTGCAATTATTGTCTTACAGGTATTTGAAGTAAAATATCTATTTGATGTGGTTTAATCTGTCATCGCTCCATACTCAGCCAATACATCCACCGACATCCATCAGCCACCAGATAATTTAGCTTTCCTAAGTGCTAAGTCAGAAGTGTTTACGCCCGTAAAAGCCAATTCAGATAATGATATATTTTCAGATGAGTGGTTGCCGATAATAATAATATGATCGGTATTATAAGCCTGGATGCTGCCTGCATCCGTATGGTACTTCTGTCTTTAGTTAATGTGAGAACATTACTTCTGCTTGGATTAAATGAATAGTAGATAAACAAGGAATAGAAAAACATCGTGGGGAAGCGGCATAGCCTAGAACCAAAAATTCGAAGATATGTGACATCTACCGAGCCCTACACAGACCCACCGTGTGGTGAATTTCGATTTAATAATTTCTCTCAGAGAGAGAGATGGTCTATGAAAATGTTTATGCAAATTAAAGAACATTGTAGCATAATTATTTATATTGAAAAATGTTTTTACCTTAAAACCTTTTTACTCCGATTTTACTCGTAAGCAGAAGAGTTATAGAACTTCACCAACGGCATGTCTTAATTTGATCTGATCTAGTAGCTACTAAGCAAAATCTAGTAGCAAATTAAGACATGCCTTTGGTGAAGTCGCATGCAGCCGCAAGCGCCAAATGTATCCATAAGTCATATCGTTTATGTGAACAATCACATTTATGAAGACTTCCTCTCAGTAGAAACCCTGAAACTGGATTTGAATAAATAAAGCATTTATGTCCAGTTGTGACTTACCTAAACGGCGAGACGAGGGTATAATAATACACGTTACTACCCCTTCTCCAAGATGGGAGAGGCACGTGTGTTTATCTAAAAATCTTAGAATAAAAATAAATCTAGAAGCCAACGAACTATCAAAGTCACAACTCCTACTTCACTATAAATATATCTGAAAATCCCTAAAAGGGTTCCAACATAAAGAAAGCAGTTAAAATACTAAGTTCTTAGTATTTTAACTGTTTTCTTTCATATTAACTAAAACATGTGGGTAGTTTCGCTATATCGCCCACAAGTGATTCAAAGAATTCGCGTGGGTAGCAAGTCGCTTAAGTAGTAGAATGCATGAGCAATTTCCTATGTATACTCCACACCTTTCATGTCTTTAGAGAATATACGATGTGGTATTTTATAGCTTTATTTTGATGGATGAGAGTGGTTATGGATTGTGATGTAAAGAGGGAATTATCTTGCAGTTGAATGCTATAAGCTGAGGGTGGTGATGATTCTAGTAATATGCATTTTCGGCATTGTCCGGCTTGATTCAGTGTTGACCGTATTCATCATGAGAGGCCCTAGATAAAGTGATATTTTAATAGCAATAAAGATTTTCAAACGTCCTATGGTTTGGGACGCGACATTACGATAGCTCATGTCAATCAATTTCGAAATTTTAGAACGCTGATAGAATTTTGATTATATTTATTTTCCTCGGTATCTGAGATAACTGATAAAGCTCAAAACTTGCCTTACAACTCAACAATGTAATCATCAAGTTTAAGTTGTGTGAAAGGCAGGTAGATTTTTTTATAGAACAGTCACTTTTTGCTTGTTACTTAGTCAAGCAATTTTGTTAAAAAATCACGTACCTAAGTACAATCAGAAGTTCTCCTTACTATGTATTTCTTTGTCAAAGCTTCCAAATCCCCATTACAAAGCACAAAATATCAATTTTCCGTGAGAATCTGAAACAAAGGAACGGCGAAACTCCTATAATTTGATATACAACTCTAAACTCGCCGCAAGAAAGTTGCAAATCGTTCGCTAATTGAATTTAAAATCTCTGCATAATGATTTGGAACTTTAACCTCTTCTAAACAAGTGCTTAATTCGTTTAAATGGTTCTTACGTGACTGATAAGCTGTATATCGGGTTCCATAAACGATAAATACTCATTTCTGATAAGGGCTATAAGGGTTATAAATTCTTATGGTCCACATAACACAATAGATGGTAAAAGGCTATAATATTACATTACCTCGATTATGTGTTGAAATGATTTAAGATAAAAACGATTTATATTGACGGTAAAAACTTGTTCAGAGGTCCACAAATTGATTTAATTACATTACTACTTTGTTTGATAAATTAGTTATTAAATTGAGTCTTATGATAAAAGACAATTATGTAAAAAAAACCACCTAAAATTATAGGAATACAGTTCTATTATTATTTTTAATTGACTTTAAGATTGAAAATGAAGAAGACTTATTTTTTTTTTTATTCTTTGTAGGCTCGCGTTTGACCACTATCTCGCCTGATGTTAAGACGGTACCCTGACCAAAAATCGGCATCGGCATGAGATTTGAGCATTCCTATTGGTCTAGCGGCACTGGTGGCGCATGAATTACAGTAGTGAATACGCCCAGATTTTAGAATAAAATCTTTATAAAATCGAATTTGGGTCTTTTGAAAAAAAAAATTCTACAAAAATGTTCGTTATTAAATTGTCTATCCAATAGTCTTATTACAAAAAATAATTAATGAACACTTTACGAGGAGATGCATAATATCAATAATTATTTCTCATTTTTATGTTTTTTGGAAGGAGATTAGTGAAATATATACCATTCATTTCACAAAAAAAAACTACCATTTTAGAATCAATATTATGTAGAATTTTAATGTATTTTTATTAATTGATATTTCTTTTTAAATAACGAGTAGATAGCTCCTAAAAACAGCACAAAAAACGGCTTGCGCGGCGTTTTGCTCGGGGTACCGCCTTAAGTGACGATGTGGTCGCAAGTGAAGCACGCTTGCCTAGAAGTAACCTATTCACTCTTGACTTAAATACCCCTAGGATGTAGCTATCAGGAAACAAAGACGCCGGCAGGGAATTCCACTCCTTAGGTTTCTAAACGCTTTGTGCGTATGGGTGGCATCTCGAAGCAATCATGGAGTAATAGTATTCTACGTAGTTGATTATATAAAATGTACCCATAATAAATAATAAAAATAAACACACCCTTATATTATAAATCGTACCGGTAAAATCATCTTTAATGAATATAATAATTTATTAATTCAGACGAAAGGGGTCGTCTTCTGTTGAACAAAGGCACATTGAATGGTCCTGTGCTACTTGTATCTAATGAACGCTCGGGACCTTACCCAACGTCTCTTCATAAAAGCATTACAACCCAAAAAACATCAATTTGCTTAACTTCACTTAAAACTTTCCTTTTAACTAAAATTTTTGCAAAAAACTATGAACTTAACACTTACATGAATGGGTGAACCATTAACAACAAAGTTTAACAAAAAATATCTGATACTGGTAACTGATCTTGATCGTCTAAAAGCAACCTGCGAAGGGACCAGACAATGCCACGGTGGGATACCACTTAAACTCATTGGGTTATCACTTTTGTTCAGCCGTTATCACTCACGGTTCTCGATTTTGTGAGAAGTCGGTGTCAATTTTCTTTATTAAATTTAGATATGTCAATTTCGATAATTTCTGTATGTAATACGTAATTTGAAATTCTCGATATCCACATAGAATATTACCTAAATGAGAAATAAAGAAAATTTAAAAAAGTAACCATTTTTCATGCTAAATAAAATTAATTTAAACACACATCCTCTCCTCGAATAAGCCTAAGCTTATTTTATATAGAAAATAATCGACATGAAAAAGGAATCCGAAAAAATACCACAAGAAAAGATCCATCATTCATACGACGTAATGAAATCCCAAATAAGTGCTCAATTCATTAACCATATTAGCCCACAAATGAAACAGAATCAAGCTTAAATTAAGGAGACCCAATAACTCATAAAATCTTCCCCATAGAAAGAAAGAAATGAAGAATTTTATGTTATTATTTTATTCTTCTCACAAAAACACAAAGTTAACTAGATTAAAGTGATAATGAATCGACCGACACCCAGTAACCCAACTCGAAACCTTAGTAACCCTCCTTCTATTAAAACAGGGAGCGGGTTTTTGTGCCCTGGGATAATTGACCAACAGGTGTGTCCGAACTTTGTTTATTTTTATTCTAAGTCGACTGGTTTCGAGAACAGACTCGATCAAATGTAACGCAGCGTTTGAGGGTTTCATTCGGTCAAGTGCCGTTTTGTGGTATCACTTGGCATTTGGCTTCGTCTGCGTGTTAACGTTTATTTATTTATATTTTTTGTAAGTGTTTATTTAAAAAAAATGTTTTTAAATTATTATTTTGATAGAATAATAATTCATGTGATCAAATGGCACATTATCGTACCGTCTATATTTTATATTATATTTCGTGATTGTTTTGCTATGGCAAGAAAAAAGGCATACTAAAGACTCAGGCAGACAGAAGCTGCTACGCTAAAATGCGACAACGATGGGACAAACGATTATTCTATGAATATAGCATCCTCACCAACTATAGCAATATAGCAACGTAAATGGCAATAACAATGTCTATGAACACGCGTTGTCACATTGTCACGCCGCACTTGTCTGTAAGAGCCTTTGTAAAGAGAGAATAGTAATAGTAGAAACGATTCCAATAACAAACCAGTAGGTAACACTACCGCTATCGATTTAAGAGTAATCAAACCAGAAATTTCCAACCCATTAACAATTAAACCCATTATACCTTTCAATTAATAATTGAATTGTAAATCACGACAATTAGTACATTGACCTCCAAAATCATTGATGGCGAACTTCCAAAATCTATTGTATTCTAAACAATATGGCCCTCTTTGATTGTTGCCATCTAATATTCATTCTATATAAAGAACCCATAAATTAGCAGGCTAAAAGGCTATAATTTTTGAGGCTTAAAAGCTTGTTAAAAAAGCTAGATTCTACGAAAAGGCAGCATTTAGGTTTTCATGTTGATGTAAAAATTCAAATGAAGTGAGGTGATTATATTCTTTTTTTAGGAATTATTTTTAATCTATTTCACTTTGTACTTGTTTGAAAGAATATCTAACTTAATTTAATTGTCTACCCTCACGTACGAAGGCAGTCGCTTTATGTAAAATACTGGTACCTACACAGCCCCAACATAGTTGAGAAAATATATATCAATATAAAAGGCTAGGCAAATTATTTTTTTACTTGCCCGTACAAAGGTCCTAAGAGAATTAAAAAGTAATGTAATGATGCTAGGATTTATATTTATACAAAATCATTACTTTCAATTCTTCACCGTCAAGTAAAAAGAGATGAAATCTTTTTTATAAAGCTAGAATACAAAGTTTCCCTAGAATAATATTCATGTAGTGTTTTTCAACACGCATAAAGGCCATTCTTTGTATCACATCGTATTCAAATATTTCATTACTGTGATAGGAGACACACCTTTTCTATCATAATCTCTGTGTGTTACCTAGTTCGTTCCATAGAAAAATCGTATTCAAATGTTTCGGTTTTGTTACCTCTGTTACCTGAACCTACATTCAGCTTTTACAGGTACCTATTATCATATCATCATTATTATTTATTTATTATTATATATTTTTATATTGTCTGTACCAACCTCTTGTGCGAGTCACAAATAAATATGTTTTTCTTTATTACGTAACTATTTTATGTGATGATTAAACTTAAAAGCTTAGTCAGCTTACAAGGTGACTGCCCAAGGATAGGGCACCAATTCATTGAATAGACTATGATTCAACGAGGCAGTGATGTTAAGATTTTTAGTTACAAGTTGTTCAATCTGCCTTTGAGCCTCATGTAGCTGCTGTTGTAGCTTGTTCATACAGGTATCGTCACTTAAACCAAAAAGATCCTTTAAAACGATCAGACAAGGCACTCTTTCAAGCGTATCATCAACCGGTCTTGTGCCTCTGACATCTAGCTGATTCCCATTATCATAAATTTTCACCACATTAGGTGCCGAAAGATGACCAAGCAGTCCTCTGCTGGACATAGGCTCTTCTAATTGCACGCCATTCGTTTCGATCTGTTGTAACTCTCATCCAGCTGCTACCAGTCACCCTGCGAAGACCTTCGCTCCACATAGCCTGAGGGCGTACTACCTTATGTTTACCAGTTCGCAGTCTTCACTCAAGAACACGTCTATACCGATAACCGTTGGGGTTATCGGTTCTACGATTTACTCAATCAACGCAAAATCAGTATCAACCTTCGCTAACACCTACCAGCTTTGAAGATAATTCCTAACAAATTGTTCCTTTTACAGCAAAAATATTATGAACAATAAGCGGACTATTTCAACATCACTCAGCATTTTTCACCTGACGTCAGCTACGTCACCATTCGTGACACTTCTCTGAATTAGGTGCCAGGGGGTGAAAAGAGGGGTGGGGTGGTTAATCCACCCCTAAAGTACAAAGTAGGTACTGTGTTTATAGTTGCCTTTCATATTTAGTGGGTGTAATAATAATTAAGTTTTTTTTGATGTTTTTTGTTTTCATTTATAATTATGAGTTTAGAGTTTTTTTTTGTGTTATTGCTGGAAGTTTTGTATCAAGAGGCCTTTAATATTGACTAGGGTTATTTTAAAATTAGGGCATTTCCGCCATTTTGAGAGGGGTTTTAATATACTGGGATAGGTTTCTGACGAGTAGTAAGAAATACTTATTAGTTCAAGATCAACTCTAGCTGTTTGTGGCAATAAGTATATACATGTATGATTGACATGTCCTTACTAAGCCCCCAAAACCCCGTGCTGAACATGTGCATTTAAAACAAAGGTGGCTCTTTATTAGACTGATCGTTCCCGAAGTCTGGAACTGTGCTCACTTGATTGCAAATGTCAATACTCTCGATCCTATTACTTGCTTACAGGTGATCTAAAGAAAATCGTCCCATGTACTAAAACGTCTCTACCTACCCCGTAGAGAAATTCAGGCGTGATTTCACGTATTGTCATAATTTACCACGTTTATTCCCAATAAGTTACAGATGAATTAATCCCAATAAGTCAAATGGTGTCTGGTAACCGTCTGTCAACGAACCGTATTCCTCAATATTTTATAAATAACTATTCCAACAAGTGTGAGTCGGACTCGCGCACGAAGGGTTCTGCACCACTATCGCAAAAAACGTAAAAAACAATGGCAAAAGAATCACGTTGATTTTATTATATTTTTCGTATTCGTTGTTATAGCGCCAACAGAAATACATCATCTGTGATAATTTCAGCTGTCTAGCTATCACGGTTCATGAGATATAGCCTGGTGATAGACAGACAGACAGACGGACCGCAGAGTCTTAGTAATAGGGCCCCATTTTGCCCCTAAAAAAACCCATAATAAACTAAATTTTATTGGAACTAAAACCGGCAATCCTACTACACTACTATTATTAAGACCAATAAATAAAATTCTTTAATAAAAAGAATATCATTGCTAAAAGACAGAAGTCGGCATAATAACACGCGTAACGAAATTACTATCAATTACTTTCCTAATAACATACCTCCACTCTAAGTACCACTAAGAACACTGCTTTACTTCTAAATTTAACGGCGTAAGTATACAAAAGATAATTTCCTTACGCCAACACAATGTTTTGACACAATAACTCCAGTGTTGTGATTATGTTAATGAGTTTTGAACGTAATAATTTTATGTTGAACATGTTGGAAATTGTTGATACTGTGCTACTAATGTTCAACATTTATGTGCGTGTGTTCAGGCTTTTATATTGAGGCTTCTTTCTTTGGTGAACCTGGATTTTCTCGCGATTTTGCAATCAACAATTTCATTAAGAGCATAGTCGTTAAAATTACGGACCTGTTACTGGCCCACTGCAGGACAAATGCCTCTTCTCATACCAAAATAGTCGTAACATTTTCCCACATATATATTTCAACAAGTAAAAACAACATCGGTTCATTCCTTTTACAGTTTACGATATGAAACATAAACCCACTGTCTCTTTTCATAATATTGTTACAGGAAAAACGTAAAACCTTCGGGAATTTTCGCTTGGAAAACACGTGGCGGAAAAGCTTAGCAAATATTTTTCATATATTTTGTAATACCTAGAACCAGTAAGTGGGTTTTTGTGCGACACTACAGCAGCGAACATTATATTTGAGTGTAGAAATAAAACAGATATAAAACTGCCCGTAGCGGGAAATTTACTACCCGAAAAATACGTCCGGCATTTTTATGAAAACGCGCATTTTTTCTGCCATATCGTACAAAAACACTGCATCGTTAACACGTTTTATTCATAACAAAAATAAACCAGTCACTCACAGCTAAAACACGCAAGAATCACGCGCAAAAACGACAATTTTAACCAAAAAATAATAGTCCACTGACCTTCAGCTTCGTTATCACGAAAGAAAACGTTCATTACTTAGTAATCCTGTAATCTTTCACATTAAAAATCCAACATCTGAAATCGGCACTACACTAAAAGAAATCCACGAAAATAATTATCCACCACAGACTATAAAAGCAGTTGTTTTTCGCACTGGCACTCACAGAAAAAACACTGAATTGTTTTGTTTTTTATGGGTTATTTTTTTTAATGTTCGTTTTTCAAAATGCCGCGTAATGACGGTTGCTCTGGCGACGGAACGCACTGACACGCGCGACGATCAGCTCGTGACTGAGGGTGTATGTAAAGCTGCGCTCGCCCGGCCAGGCTCGGCACCAAAGAGTAGGCTTTAGGGCGATGGAGCGACAGTTTCCTGCCTATGTATAACGTGTGAAAGCTGCGTGGACATTCTTCTGTTAAGTTTGTATCTGTTCCGTATTTGCTTTATCTTTGGCAAACTTTTTGAGTTTAGAGGTAATACCAGCTACAATAAGCTATCAAAATTCTAATTGAACTTGTACTTTGACAGTGATAGAGATAGTTAATGTAACAAAAATAAACTCATAGATATAACAGTATTAAATTAATTAGTGTTGTATGGTGTATGTTTTAAGTGTACTGTGATTCTGACCGCCCATTATTTTTTGGCAACTACACGTAATATCTTACATGTAATAAATTTTTAATATAGGGTCACTAAGCTTTGCTATAATTATTAACTACGATAATATGGAAATTAAGGATTTAATCAATATATTTTACAAAATAATTGGATAGTTTACCCGAAAAAAATTTCAAACACAATCAAAGATATTTCCCCATAAAAGCACATAGCATTTGGAAAACTCTGTCTTTCTCCTCCCTGAGGAACCCTTAAAAGCCTCTAATTATTCTACCAAACCACGCGTCTACAAGTTTTCCCACTAACCTGTTCTTTGACTCGACAACGACCTTAATCTGAAATCCCTTTTCAACTCCTCGTGCGTCTCATTATTGATCTCTTTCACTCCTCACTACCGGTGCAATAATACCCCTGTCTCGCTCTGTCAAAGCGTACTCGCATATATCCGTCTCTGTTCCGCATCACTGCAGAGCCTCAAAAACGAGGTAGAACCACCGTACTATCAACGTGCGCGTTCCGAATAAGAAATTTTTCCTTTACACTGACCACAGTGTAGTCTGGTTCAGTTCATTCGTTTGATCTTACTGGCAATTTTTCTTCGAGACTCTATGAACTTTTTTTGACTGCGCTATTTCTTGTAGAAATGAGAAGTTAAGTATGAACGACTGGATGACTTATAAATTTCTTTGAGTAAAAAAAAAATAGATGCAGATAATGTCTCTTTCATATTTTTTTTACTTTTTAGGAAACACTAGGCTTGATGTTTTAGTGGGAGGTCGGGTTCGGTCGCTGAATAAAATATAGGAACAGTTGGTCAGACACAATATTTTCAATCGAATCGGTTTGTCTACTGGAACCATTTATTGTAACGATACGTTTCGCGGACTAGTTTGTGAGGAGAGATACGTACGGAAAATGTATGTTACATTTTCTCCTTTTTCGTTGAAATACATTTGTAATGGTGCATCAAAAACTTTTTGTGGAACACTGTTGCTTACTGACAGACACGGCGTCCAAATAGATAGATCTACACGAGAGATGCAGAATTTGTAGTCTGCAGATTTCTTTTTCAGTGCTGAAAAAACTGCGTCACGCAGACTCAGAATTTAAGATTATAGAATTATGGCAGGATAGCAGTTTGAATATAAAAGTAGAGGAGCTAAAGGCTCATGACACAGATTGAGTGAATGTGACCTTACTTGTAGTTTAGAGTGTATTTAGTTATCTAGATTGGCATATATTTTTGTTTTTATATTATGCTGCACTGCAGCCGTCTGCAGCCAGAGCAGTGTAAGTTTTCTATCGTAGTATTTAAACTATGCAACTTTTTATTTTTTATTGTTCAAGTTTCATAAACTTTGATTTTACTTGCAACCATATAATATCTAAAGTTCCAAAAACATCACTAGAGCTTATTGGCAGAAATTGACACAGTCTGTATGGCACATCGAATTTGATGTACCTTCATAAAATTCAATGTGCCATACGGCTGTGGGTGAAAATTTTTTAGAACGTCATTTCCGTGTGTTTCGTATCCCAAAGCTTGATATGTCATATTTTCAACCAAGTAGGTACTGTAAAGGCTGTAGACAAATTGACATTAGAGTTAATGATTTTTCAATATATTATCCAAAATATACGGCCGATTTCTGCGCCACCAAAATGCCACGACTTCATTTGGAGTTTTCGTCTATAATTATCGCTCATATAATGTAATTTTGTCTATCGAAGTCCGGTTGCAATTCTTTTTCGATTAACCTCTTTACTAAAGTATTTGTCATCCTTGGTATGGTTAATAAATACGGAAGCATGGGTCTGTGCGTTTTTCCTTTTACGACCCACAGTTCCAGAAAATGCTTATTTTTTTTTCGAATTCATTCATCTTCTTGCATATTGGTTATTTCCTCTTTCCTCAAGGAAAGTAATTTGGGTAGACCGTATTTTTCGTTTTGCACAGTTGTTTTCTTTTTTACTTTGGATTATTCTTTATAAAGAAATTAGATGATTAATTTGTTTATTTTTTTTCTTTTTAGAAAATTTAACTCTTTTATGTATTATTCGCAATTTCTCAATTTGTATTTGGACAATTACGCACACTGTAAAGTTAAACCTTTAAGTTTATTTAGTGAGTAAAAAATGATCGTCTAGAAAATTCAGTAAAGAGAAATGAGATGTTTGGTGCAAAAGAGATTGTTGTCAAAATGACAATACCAGCGCACCTGTTGCTTCAAGACTTCTACCTACATCATAATCGAAAACGACCGTGAAGGAACCTCTCCCGTTGCAAACCATAGCTATTCATCAGGTGTGCAAAGCAAGTTCTGTCATAAAAACTGAAGAACCTAGAGTTATCCTGTTTGAGCCACGCGACTTCATGCATCTCGTTCACTCCTCTATATATTTCTTTATCCATCTCTTTCCTACATTGCGCTTATGTGGTATGACTTGTATGAGTACTCGATAGAATTCCAGTTTTTGTTCAAGATGTAAATATACCGTAGTTATCTCTTGGTCACGGCACGTCACGTCGGTTTTTGCGAATCAATTGATTGATTAATGTTTGAAGTTGAGGAATGCATAGTTTGTCTTTTTCGGTAATTTCGGGATTGTGTAGGTATGTTATTTTGCACGAATGTGTGATGCAAAAAAATATGAGTCAGCTAAATCTGGTCAGGTTGGGCAATAAATCTGTTTTTTTTTAAGTTGCAATGGTTTCATTAATGGTAGGTATACGATGTATGTATAGAGTACTTATATATTACTAGCTGACCGCGGCTTCGCTCCCGTCTAAATTATAGTTTATGTTACTCGGTAATAACTTAGCTATCCAAAGGTGAAAGAATTTTTAAAATCGGTCCAGTAGTTTCAGAGCCTATTCGGTACAAACAAGCAAACACACAAACAAAAAAAATCTTTCCTCTTTATAATATTGGTATAGATATATGAAAACGCTTTTGAGTTGAGTCACAGCATTAAGTAGCAGTTAATGACCAAGACCATGCCTCCTTTTCACTTCATATAAGGAAATAATAATTAATTAATTTTTAAAAAAACTTAGTAATATTTTACTAAAAATAGTTTGGCTGTATTTATTTCTAGTAAATGAATGTAGTCACTGCAAACAAACTAGATAATGACTGTAGTTCGGTTTTCAGCGCCTATTTCCCTTAATATTTCAAAAGTAAATGCCAACAAATCAAATATGTTTGATTGTACTGATTTTGAGTAACTTTTATCTAACTTCAATATTGCATTGTATAATAAGTTAAAGATCTATACGTGAGTGAAGTGTTTAAAGGTGTGTGTGGAGTAGTAGGTGATTTATGTGGAGTATGTGGGTGCGTGTGAGTTTTGGTATATGAGGGTGTGTGGGGGTGAATGTGTGTAGGTGTAGGGGTGAGTGTGTGTGATTGTGCATGCATGGCCATGGTTGTGAATAAGATTATTTTAACTAATTAATAACTAAACATACTATTTACTGTACAATATATTATAGTAATAACTCCGTTTCTTCATAATTAAATTGTTGCAAATATTCACTTATTATTTGTTTACAATTGAATATAGTAAGAGGGTAAATATTTTTAATATAATTTATTCTGCTATAAAGAAACCGTATATAATACTGTATAAGACATGGTTTTATAGTGAAACTATTGACCAAATATTTTTAAGTTGTAATGCATTATAATTATTCTTTCATTTCGCGTAGGTTCACCTAAGGATTGAAATTGCGTGCTGAAGTCTCTGTTGTATCTTTTAAGCAATTGTGCGCCATCGTAGAGCACATTATCCTTATTGTTACAAGATAGGGCAGCGCCATCTAGTGCCGAGTAGAAGAACTAAGTAGTAACTAGTGGCGCCATCTAGTATCGAATAGCGGAACTAATGTTCTCGAAAGTTCGTGTCGTGTAGAATTTTCCAGAATGTTCGAACCGAACATTCTGGAAGTTTCTAGTCGCTTCGAGAACGATGAGTTCAAAAGTCGATTGTTCTGGAAGATTCTCGAAGTACCTAGAACAGTATGGAACGTTCTGGAAACATCTTCCGGGCTATATAAAGAGCGGTTGGGTTCGTCGTGAGTCAGTTTCGATTGAGAAGCGATACAGAGCGATCAAAGCGGAAAATAGTGCGAAGTCATAGAATTGTCTAAGAAGTGTTTTTGTAATAAACAGTGATTAATTGAAGTCTGCTGTTTAAATAATTTATCCCTGAACCCCAGCTCGTAACAAATTTGTGTCAGAAGTGCGGGATAAATTATGCCGGTTCTACCGAAGGAAGAAACGGAAGGGATGCGCACCAGGAGTCAGCGCCAGCAAGACGTAGACCAAAGGCGCATTGGAGATGCTCCCTCACCGTCATCAGGTGGACATGGAGATTCCGCGGCTGCAGCGGAACCAGCTCAATCGTCGGCGTCGCCTGACCTAGCCGCCCTTATGGCACTCATGCAAGAGCAGGCTCGCCGCTTAGAGGAGCAGCTGCAGCGTGACAAGGAAGAGCAAGCTCGCCGTCAGGAGGAGCAAGCTCGCCGCTTAGAGGAGCAAGCTCGCCGCTTAGAGGAGCAGCTGCAGCGTGACAAGGAAGAGCAGGCTCGCCGTCAGGAGGAGCAAGCTCGCCGCTTAGAGGAGCAGCTGCAGCGTGACAAGGAAGAGCAGGCTCGCCGTCAGGAGGAGCAGCTCTTGGTGATTAAGGATCTCCGCGGAGCCATTGGTAAGGAGATGAAAGAGGTAAAGGACCAGATCCAGCAACACGAGACCCGCATCGTCGAAATGGAGAAGTCAATACGTGGCCTCAAGTCTGGAGATGGGATCGTGGCAGCTGCGGTAGTGACACCTTCGCCTCGTGGTTTTAAAGTACCACCTTTCGATGGCTCTTCGTCATGGTCCGCCTACAAGATTCAGTTTGAGGCCGTTATGAAATCGAATGGGTGGACTAACGAACAGGCTTTGACTGCTCTAACCTTGGGTCTTCGCGACCAGGCCTTGACTGTGTTAGAGGCGCTGGGACAAGACGTCACTTTCGAGAAGCTTCTGGAAGCATTAGAAGCTAGATACGGCGACGCGCACCTAGAACATGTGTTTCGGGCCCAGCTGAAAGACCGATCGCAACGGGTTGGTGAAACTCTTCAGCAGTGGGCTCTTGAAGTGGAAAAACTGGTCCGGAAGGCTTACCAGTCGTCACCTGTGCTGATCAATGGGAACCTCGTACAGGCCTTCACGGATGGGATCCGCGACCTGGAGGTTAGGGCTGCCGTAAGGCTAGGTCATTTCAAGGACCTCAAGGACGCTCTAGCCCACGCTTTGGAGGTGGAGGCAGTTCGACGGGACGATCGAACTCACCGAATCAGGGAGGTTGTGACTTCACCTCGGTGCTATGGCTGCGGAGAAAGAGGCCGCATCCGATTGAGCTGCCCGAAGCGAAGGCCTCCCCACGTTGGTAAGCAGTCGCCAGTGGAAGGATCACCTGATGTCCCTGCTGGGCAGCAGGGAAACGAGTAGATGCCAGGAATAAGGGGCGGGTGCTGGCTGGTGATGGAAGAGCCCCAAGGATCTCGATCTCACAATCCTGTGACGGGAACAGCCTGATCATCGAGGGCGAAATTAACAGAACACCATGCAAGCTGACATTGGATACTGGGGCTTCTCGGACTGTTGTCAGTTTCCAACTAGCAAGAAGGTTTCTTGGGGACTTCTTCGGGAACCATGAAGGTGTACATCTGAGAACAGCCACCGGTCAGCACATAACCGTCCGAGGTGAGAAGGTGGTGGAAATGAAGTTAGGGAATAAAGTTTACCGGCACAATGTTATCGTGGCTGACATAGTTGACGACTGCATTCTGGGTCTAGACTTCATGAGGAAACATCAGTGTGAGATTGACGTTTATCAAGGAGTGTTGAAGTGTGGCTCGGAAGAAGTCTTCATGGAAGGTGCATCATCGGGGAAGGTGTACTGCCTGGAAAAGGTTACTCTTCAACCAAGGTCAGAAACAATCGTACCAGTTTGTCTACCAAGAAATTCTGGTCGGGAAAACCGATGTGTACTTATAGAAGGTTTAGATAACGATGCTTCATGGAAAATTGCACGCACATTGGTGAGGGGTACTAGTGTTTCATCGGTACGTGCACTCAACACAAGTGACCAGGACCTGGTGCTCAAGAAAGGAACAATGTTAGGCACTTGTGAAGGATTGGTTTGGATGCGTAGATGCCACGAACAACCTACCAACGCCAAAGTTCAAAGTACAAGATTCGATGTGTCATCGCTATTGAGGGACTGCCAGAATAATCTGTCGGAAGAAGAAGAGAACAAGGTTAAGAAGATGTTGAACAGGTTCGCCGACATTTTCTCAACAAATGATGCCGACATAGGGCAGACTGCGTTAGTTCAACACAGAATAAATACAGGAAATGAGGTACCAATCCGCCAGCGACCAAGACGTGTGCCAGTGGCACGGGAACGTGAAGTTGACGACATGGTCAAGGGTATGGTGAAAGATGGCGTGATTGAACCTTCATCCAGCCCATGGTGTTCACCGGTAGTACTGGTGAAGAAGAAGGACGGTAGCATGCGCTTCTGTGTGGACTATCGCCGTCTAAACGACATTACGAAGAAGGACAGTTATCCGTTGCCGAGGATCGACGACACGCTGGATACGCTAACAGGAATGAAGTGGTTTTCCACCCTAGATCTGAAGAGTGGCTACTGGCAGGTCAAAATAGACCCACGGGATAAAGAAAAGACAGCGTTCTCTACAGGCAAAGGATTGTGGCAGTTCAACGTTATGCCATTTGGACTGTGTAATGCTGCCACCTTTGAGAGATTGATGGAGCGGGTACTTACTGGGCTGATTGGTGACGCCTGCCTAGTCTACTTGGATGACATTATAATCGTGGGACGGACGTTTGAAGATCACCTCCGCAATTTGGAACGTGTGCTGTCAAAGATAAGAGGGGCCAATCTAAAGCTAAGTCCAAAGAAGTGCGCGTTGTTCAGGCGGCAAGTGAACTTTTTAGGACATGTGGTTTCCGAAGAAGGTATTCAAACGGACCCGAATAAGCTCGTTGCCGTCAAGGATTGGCCAGTTCCGGAGAACAAAACGCAAGTCAGGGCATTTCTCGGTTTGTGCTCCTACTATCGGCGGTTTGTGAAGAGCTTTGCTTTGCTCTTCATAAGCTAACTGAAGACAAGATACAGTTCTGCTGGAATGAGAGCTGTGACGTTGCATTTCAGAAGCTGAAGGAACATCTGTGCAATGCACCTATCCTAGGCTATCCTGACAATGAAAATGAATTCATAGTTGACACAGATGCCAGCAATACTGGAATCGGTGGGGTATTGTCTCAACGAAAAGGAGATCATGAGGTTGTAATTGCGTACTTCAGCAAAGCTTTATCCAAACCTGAGAGGAACTACTGTGTCACTCGAAGGGAGCTTCTAGCTGTAGTAAAAACATTGCAGCATTTCAATAAATATTTGTTGGGGCGGAAATTTCTCCTGCGAACGGACCACGCTGCTTTGAAATGGCTACTGCAATTTAAGAACCCGGAAGGGCAGGTAGCAAGATGGATTGAGCTACTGCAAGAGTTTGATTTCGTAATTCAACATCGTAGTGGAACGGCACACGGTAATGCTGATGCCCTCTCGCGAAGACCGTGTCCAGACCATTGTAAACATTGTGCGAGACAAGATGCTAAGCAGGTAACGCTAGTGCGGGTTTTGAGGACGGATCTTAGCGAAGAGTGGAAGGCAACCTTGCAGAGCGCTCAACAAGAAGACAGAGACCTAAAACCGATCCTTGAATGGAAGAAATCAGGTGCTCCTAGGCCCCACTGGAGTGATGTCGCAGCAACCAGTTCCATCACCAAGAGTTATTGGGCACAGTGGGAAAGCTTGGTTATCCAGGATGGAGTTATGTGCCGGAAATGGGAGAACGCTCGCGGTGACCAGTGTCATCTACAAATGGTCGTACCTAAAGTTAAAGTGCCGGATATCTTACAGCTCTACCACGATGGATGTTCAGGGGGTCACATGGGAGTTAAGAGGACTTTAATCAAGATCCGAGAACGATTTTACTGGATCCATTGTCGAGAGGACGTTGAGGAATGGTGCCGCAAATGTACAAGTTGTGCGGCTGTGAAAGGACCACAAACTCGTAGCAGAGGGGCACTAAAGGTTTACAATGTTGGTGCACCATGGGAACGTATAGCATTAGATGTTGCTGGGCCATTTCCGGAAAGCCAAAGCGGGAACAAGTACTTCTTGGTCGTCATGGACTACTTCACAAAATGGCCGGAAGTGTTTGCAATCCCCAATCAAGAAGCGGTTACGGTGGCTGATAAGTTAGTTCACGAAGTGTTTTGTCGGTTTGGGGTACCCTTGGAAATTCACAGTGATCAAGGCCGGAACTTCGAGTCAGAAGTGTTCAAGGAGACGTGTCGTGTGATGGGTGCTCACAAAACCAGAACTACTGCTTATCATCCACAATCAGACGGGATGGTTGAACGATTCAACCAATCGCTGGAGAGGTATCTGGCAAAGGTTGTGGAAACCAGACAGAAGGATTGGGACAAACACATTCAACCATTTCTCCTGGCATATCGGAGTGCTGTTCATGAAAGTACAGCAGTAACACCAGCTTTTGCTAATTTCGGAAGAGAACTACGATTACCTGCAGATCTAATCACCGGTACTCCACCTGATTCTCCACGCAATGTAACAGATTACGCGAATGAACTACGGAATAGGATGAATGATGTATATGAGCACATCAGACAGACAGGTCAGCAGATGTCTGATAGGATGAAGACTCGCTACGATCGGAAGGCTAACAATAAGGGCTTCGATGAAGGATCTCTGGTATGGTTACATAACCCGGTACGCAGCAAAGGAAAATCGCCTAAATTGCAAGCCAAATGGGATGGACCATATCGCGTAGTTACCAAGATCAATGACGTCACCTACCGAATTCAAAAGGGACCACGAGGTGCTTCGAAGGTCATTCATGTGGATCGGTTGGCCCGTTATCATGGGTCTAACAATGCTCGGGACGAGCATGTCTAAGAAGGAGGCAATGTTACAAGATAGGGCAGCGCCATCTAGTGCCGAGTAGAAGAACTAAGTAGTAACTAGTGGCGCCATCTAGTATCGAATAGCGGAACTAATGTTCTCGAAAGTTCGTGTCGTGTAGAATTTTCCAGAATGTTCGAACCGAACATTCTGGAAGTTTCTAGTCGCTTCGAGAACGATGAGTTCAAAAGTCGATTGTTCTGGAAGATTCTCGAAGTACCTAGAACAGTATGGAACGTTCTGGAAACATCTTCCGGGCTATATAAAGAGCGGTTGGGTTCGTCGTGAGTCAGTTTCGATTGAGAAGCGATACAGAGCGATCAAAGCGGAAAATAGTGCGAAGTCATAGAATTGTCTAAGAAGTGTTTTTGTAATAAACAGTGATTAATTGAAGTCTGCTGTTTAAATAATTTATCCCTGAACCCCAGCTCGTAACATTATCTTATATGTCGTGGTGGGCTGGTGACCCAGCGGCTAAGACCTCGCCTCTCGTGCTTCAAGTTGTGGGTTCGAATCCGGGCAAGTACCAATGCGACTTTTTCAATTCATATGTACTTTCTAAGTTTATCTTGGATATCGCTGACAACGATGAAGGAACACATCGTTAGGAAACCTGAACTTATAGTTTAATATAAGATTCTGCTCCATCGGTGTAATTGCTGCAAGGCGTTCCAGTGCGAGGATAAATTAATAAATAAATCTTAAGGTGAGTTAGTGGTTAAAAGTGAGCTTTTCAATAATAAACAATATCTTGGTTCTCTTGTTTTCTTTTGTCAGAAACGGAATCACTCAGCATTCCAATAATTAAAAGTGTAATATCCTTTTTCTATGGAACGTATCTTTTAATCATTATAAAAGTCTTAACGACACAGTCAAAGTGAAGAAAGAAATAATTATATATTATTTTATTTCATTTTTATGTTCTATAACACGGAAAAGCTAATTGGCGTATTATTGTTATATGTTAGGAAATGTATGATTGTGTTGAGTATAAAAAATTAATCTTCTTGTTATTGTATCCAGTTCGTAGAATTGTTGGTTAGTGGCAAAATTTAGATTATACCTACTTACAGTTCGGTCGGCCGTGCACTAAGTTTAATTTTCTATCTCTGCTAATCATGAAGACCTGGGTTTGATTTCCAGGTCAGGCAAAGTGTTATTGAGTTTTCTATTTGGAATTTCTCAATGGTAGCCCAGAGTATTACATGGAACTTAAACATAACTAGTTAAGACGCAGATACTCCTCAGTAGGAGATGATTTTAAGGTTGTCCTAGTCGATCATTCTTGCATACAAGCGTAGTATGGCGATTATTCCACTGTTTGACAGTGTACGTTCAAAATTAAAAAATATATCAATTTGTCTCAACATTATCTAGCCTTGTATGGAAACAAAGAAGTAAAAAATATATATTTAAATGTTTAAAATTGCAAAATAGTCACCTAAAAAGGATATTAGTAGTTCAACAATGCAAATAATTAATTATTTTGAACAGATACATTTAGTAGATTTTTCATGATATCCATATTCCCAAAGGTCTTTTTATACAATTTTGCGCGCTCGTTTTCGTCCTAAAACCTCATCCATTTCGCTACAAATTTGCAAAAGTGTGTATTTCTACGCGAACTGGCTTCTTACTGCTCATCACAGCTTCTTCTATCTCTTTCGCACGTGTTGTCGGATGAGATAGCATGCATTTTAAACCCGCCTAAAAAATAGTTCGTGCCATCGACTAGGACAACCTTAAAATGAGAATCACTTCTAAACGGCTAGTCGTAATTTTTTGAAAAAAGGTACATGTTACATAAGATCATTTTCTTAATAATATGATCTTTGAAATTTTTTAGTTTTATTCGTATAACATAGTGTAATTAATTTGTAAATTTACGTCCAACACGGACGAAAAAACGGCAATCGCACCAAAACCGCCGGACGTATAATAATGAAATTTTCACCATCTCAAAGACAATTTATTTATCTACATTTTGATCTAAAACTTTTATTTTGAACTCATAGAATAATGTGCATCTGGACTGAGGGCCCATTTTTTTAATCGTTGTGTAACAAAGTAAGACTTAAAGGGCAATTAGTTAAAAATAGTTAAAACACAATGCAATGGGCCTATAATAAGAAAACTCAAGGTTGGCCTGTAATGTAAGCCCTCAATCGATTGCGTAAGCAGGTAGGTCGCTGCAAAGACAATTTGACGAATTGGGATTTTATAGAGTCGTCTGACACACAATGTGAGTGCGGTGTGCAGACTATAACACACATGTGCCCACACACTTGCACTTTCGAGGATCTAATGTACTGACGCTGCTGTTTTCCATCGACTCGAAAAGGAGAAAAAGAAGATAAGAAAAGTACAAAAAGCTACTGAATTTTGGGTTACGTGGGTGTGAAACGAGTGCGATTTTTGTTCCCTCAAGGTCACTGGCGACTGTCATCGTCTTAAATATGGATATACTTTTAGGTGCACCTCAGTTCTGTTAAGTATCAAGTAAAGATGACACAGTTTTCTAAGAATGGTGTAGACGGAAGTACACCCACGTTTCGCCACTTATGAGCTATAGAGCGCGTGTATTCTGGGCGTAAAAAGAATGGTTCGAATACGGAATACCACGCTGAGTTTCAAAACGGGAATAATAGAAGTGGGCATGAAGGCTACCAGGCTCAAATGGGATTGGGTGGGTCACAAGCAATTTGACCGCTGGGCAGGAGTCGCCACCCAGTGGGTTCCTGAAGATAGAAGGCGCCGTCGAGGCCTTAAAAAGGTGGCGAGATGATTTGGACGCGCACCATGAGAGCTATTTCGAGACGGTGAGGGAAAAGAATGTCTGGAAAGACTTGGGGGTGACTACTTGGGTTTTTCCAGCGGGACAGCAATAGCTAGAAGACATATAATTGGAAGCGAGTCTATTGCAATAAACCAGGCACAAGTTCAAACTCCGGGCTGCTTCTGAAAAATTCCTGATGGAAATACCCAATAAGACTTTGGCTGACCCGCGAATTTTATCCCAAGACCTTCATGCTCAGCAAGAGGGCAGTTCATAAGGTTTTACTTGATAAAGTTAAAACTTTTAAGTACGTAAAATGGGGTGAATAGGAATACAGGGGTGAATGGGAACAAAACTTTGATTAGAATTTTAACATACCACTTTATTGGTTTCAAGTCAAGCATATTTTTGTTTAACAACTTGCCAAAAAGTAGGAGGTTTTCAATTCGGATGTTTATATTTTTTTTAAGTATTTGTTCTGGCATAACTCCGTCATATTATATAGAAGAAAAAAAATGTTTTTTAAGGGTATGCTCTCTTGGTGGTCCCATTGTCTAATCAGAATCCAAATCAGAATCTGATAATGGGATCCCGTGAAAATCGAGGGAACTCCTAAAATATTATAGGAAGACATATACCGATTTTGATACTTTCAATAACATTGCAAGCGTTTGCACTCAGAAAGTATCATTCGGTGATGTGGGACTGATGAAGAAGACCACAGATGGCCACTGGAACTCCTTAATAAGTATGTCAAGGGTATAGATATCTCGAATAGTTAAGCGACTATGGTAAAGCAAATAAATATAAATAAATGGTACTGATGAAAATGGTATCATCGAACTGATCTGATGATGAAGCCGGAAGGTAGGCACTGGAACTCCATAATAGAACAATGAATCCTGGTAGTGTTTGGGCTTATTGGAATTTAAATGAGATCCACTCTAGCTATAAATGATAAAAAAACTTTAAATCTAAATAATATACCCGACTTCTAAAGAAAAACATTAAAAAGTGAAAAATAATTTTGATTGCCGAATTCTTATTGATTTCCGTTTTTCGACACTGACTTTGGAAAACAAAGTAATTTAACGATTTTTGTTAAAAATATTTTTTCTAATTACTTTATATTATTATAATATCGGAGTACCTATTAAAACGCTGCATTTTTTTTTAATTATCGTAAATATTCCCTTCAAAGTTTTGTTTATATTCTCCCCTGCATTCCTATTCACCCCGTTTTACCCGGTAGGTAACTTTCGGTTTATATCAGTCTGAAATTTTGATTTCGAATTTAGAATGAAACCCAACACAGGACACAAATAGGCTCTCTATACAAGAAGCGGCAAATGTTCTACGCTCCGAATACGTTGACGAATGATTGGAGTAGCCGATGTACGTACACCGCTCAGTTGGTAAGCGAACGTAGTGGGTAACTATACAGCCTGTGAGGTCCAATTAGAGGATTTACAGGTTGATGTGAAGTGATTTTGTTGTGGTAGGTTAATATCGACGGGATTTTTCGATACATTTGTTTGATTCAGAATTACTTATTTAGGTATCCTTTAAAATCAGCAAGTATAAAAAATAATAAACCTTTTTTTTATTTATTAATTACTAGCTTCTGCCCGCGGCTTCGCCCGCGTGACAGTCGAAAATTATACCGACTAAACATATACCCGAGATAAAAATTATCCTATGTACTAGTCCAAACTACAATCTATCTCTGTTCCAAATTTCATCCTGATCTGTTCAGTAGTTTTTTCGTGAAAGTGTAACAAACATAAAAACACCTCACAAATTACAATTAGTGTGATGTGATTAGTAGCCTTAGTAATTTTCTACCAGTTGACCTGAGGAGTGGTGCAGAGATAAAATATGGTGCCATTGATATACAAAAAACTATCAATGGCAGGTGCATAAGAACAAGTAAATAAAAAAATATACCGTCATATAACAAGACTGTATATAAATATATACTTAGATACCAACATAAATCAACAATATTATTGAGAAACTGAATCCAACAAAACAACTCAATGATGATTCTGCAAACTTCTTGCGAATGTGCTCTGCCTTCAATTTGAAAGACAACGGACTGGTTGCCATCCATGTTCTGAGGGAAGCCATATCAAAGGGAGATCGCCTGGACCAAGATGGAGGAACGGATAAGCCCAGAGCGCTAGGACGAACATTATAGAAATGGTCTTTTAAGTTTGGTTCGGGATTGCGGCACTAGAGTCCCCTCTTAAGACAAGAGGGGACTCTAGTGAGACTTTCTCCATACAAACACATTCTGCTGTTTTCTTCGTGGATAATGCCTCTAGAGCAATGATTTTTTTCCATAAAGTCTAGGTCTAATTAATACGTGCCTGTATCATTTCCTTTTTTGCAAAACATAATCACAAAAAGAAATATGACAATACAAAAATCCGAAAAAAATGCCCGTTTTTACCGCCATGTTCAGAAGACTTTCAGACAAAATTTATAAGTTTTAAACAAAAAAGGAAATAATAGGAGCATAGATCAGACCAGTTTTCATGAAGAAAACAGCAGAATACGAAACGTCTTTTAGTCAAAGTTTTTGTAGGTAAAATCAGCCTGAGCTGCAGTTGTCCCTTTCGCACTTTACGGGGTGAGGTTGGAGGTGACGCGACGGCAATAGTTTCTTTAAATACCTATTTTTCAAATTCCTGTTGACTAGAGTCCGCTCTTAATTCCAGTTTCTTTTCAGTATTTTTTATTTTACTTTATGATTGGCTCGATTTCAATATGAGCTATTAAATATTGCAGAATTAAGAAGTTTGATAGTGTTGGTCTGAGCGTTTTAATTATTTGTTTTACGATACGTTACAAAAGACCATTTTTTTAAGATTTAGGAGTTACGGTCTATCAATCCACAACAGCAATACCAGTCTAATGCTAGACAAGTGTATCTTCTAAGTTCTGCCACAACAGCCGGAACTCTGCCCTCCACCACAGATTACTAAATAGTTACTTCGTAACCTCCACTAACTTGCACTTTCAGATCGGCCCCAGCAATGTTAACTATAACTTCTAAATATGAGTGTAATTCTTTCATATTTTTAGTAGTTGCTATCTTCTATAACATGAGAAGATTACTTCCTCGAGTTACAAAATTCTTACATTCACCTGACTATGTGAATACTTGTCGTTTACTCACAATCTACACGTTTCCGTTAACACTGTGCCAGTAAATCATGATTTACTTTACCTACTTTATAGTGCTGTATATGTGTGTATGTATTTGTGTATGCCTTTGAATGAATGGGGGATAAGTGAATTTTGTATTCAACGGTAGTAATATATATATAACTGGTTTGACACGAGTAATCTATTGGTGGTGGCCTAGTGGATGTCGTGGTGTGAGACTTAGACCTCACCTCTCGTGCTTGAGGTCGTTGATTCAAATCCGCGAAAGTCCCAATGTGACTTTTGCAAATAAGTTTTCTAATAAGTTTATATACATATATATATATATTTCTTTCTTTATAAGTTTATATCTTAGATATTACTGACAACGGTAAAGTAAAACGTCGTGGGGAAACCTGAACTTATGAATATGTAATATATCTAATATTTCCAAAAATATAGCCAGGTTGTTAAAGGATATCCAATAGAACCCATTATTTTTGAAATTTCCGTCTGTTTATTTGTGCACGCATCATGTAAAATGTACGAAACCCAACTTTTTTACATAAAAATTATGCGTGAAGTATTACTTAGAAATAACTTTTATATGATTTACTAAAAACTACTATGAATATCAAAGCATATATGCTATACTAGCCTTGAAGATTTTACTACGAAACATCTTATTATGAAAACTTTCATTTATCGCAAATCGTAATCTGTTTGAATGTGCTACAGTGTATATCTTGATACTGTGGTTCTGATAGTATCGCTATTACACTTGAGGACAAGATAAAGGTTACATCTCATTTTAAGATAGTTGTTCAAATGTAGTAACTTTCACTTTCACTAAAACTTTCGTTTTTTTAATGCTGAGATTTTGAGTAACAATTAATAATAACATGATTATAACAAGTATTGTTACATGGAACAATTATGTTGTTTTATGATACTTAATTAGTAGTTTCATTTTCTATCTCATTCCCTGTGTACATATAAAGCTTAAGCTTTTCTCTAGGAAGGCACAACCAAAAAAAAAAGGATATATTTTTCTTATTATTTTTAATTATTATCACACTTCACCATCATCATCATCATATCAGCCGAAAGACGTCCACTGCTGGACATAGGTCTCCCCCAAGCGTCGCCATACGACCAGTCCCGTGCGTTCCGCATCCAGTGGATCCCCGCAACCTTCACCTTCAACGCAACGTCTTCCGGTTCGCGGTCGCCACTCCAGAACTTTTCTGCCCCATCGGCCATCCATTCCGCGAGCAAAATGCCCTGCCCACTGCCACTTAAGTTTAGCAATTCTTCGGGCTATGTCGGTAACCCTGGTTCTCTTACGGATCTCTACATTTCTGATTCGATCACGCAAGGATACTCCGAACATAGCCATACATCCATTGCTCTTTGGGTGACTTTAAGCTTTCTGATGAGGCCCATTGTGAGCGACCACGTCTCAGAACCATAGGTAATCACTGTTATCGCACTTACTCAACAAAATTTATAATAACTCAAGCCTTTTGTGTGAAATGTGTCTATTCTACTAACATTATAACCGTCTCTATGTATCTATGTATTATTATTAATAATTCCTCACCGGCTGAGCCTATATTTAGGAAACTTGAACACTGATAGATACCTGGTTAAAGACAAAATATACTTTTCATACCACTTGCTCAAAAAAGTGACATTCTATGCCACTAAAAGCGAACATAACAATAGTCATTATAATCTGTTAAAAACAGGGCAAGAAAATTGTACTGAATTTCATTCATCCACTAGGGGGACAGTGTGATTTAAATTTGGAATACATCTGTGTTTACACCATTGAGTTTGTATATAAAGCATTATACATCTTTTTGAAAAAGGAATACGCATTTATTATGCAGTTATGATTATTAAATAAAATTACGAAAACCGACGAGGCCGTATGAGCTTGATGCCTTTGCTTTTCCGACAAACAAAAAATTAGTCTAGGAATTTGCCGCGTTTTTTTTTTCTTCAAATACATAAACGTTAAGTTTATTTTACTTTTAATTTTCATTATTTTTAATAAATGCTTATCTCATATTATTATTGTGTTAATTTTTTCGCAAATGGTACGAAAAGTAGAGTATTATCCTCGGTGATAAAGCTGTCTTAGTCATGGGTGAAAAATATTTTACGACAAAAATGTTCGTTAATAAATTGTCTATCCATTAGTGTTAGTACAAAAAGTAATTAATGAACATTTTACTCTGCTATCAATAATTATTTCTCATTTTTATGGTTTTGTTGGAAGGAGATTCGTGAAACATATACCTCTTTAAAAAAAAAAAGTATACGACCATTTTAGAATCAATAAGAAATTTAATGTATTTTTATTAGTTGATATTTCTTTTCGAATAACGAGTAGATAGCTCCTAAAAACAGCACGAAAAACGGCTAGTGCGGCGTTTTGCTCGGGGTGCCGCCTTAAGTCTATGCAAGTTTCTAATAAATGAAAACTGACAAACCTTTACTAAAGCTTACGTACTCAATTGGTCCAACAATGCATACATCCATATCTCAAAGGAGAATCTGTGTAAATGCTCCACAGTGCAATCTCTGGCTCCACAGTGCAATATCTGGCTAATCAGACCTCTCCGATTATATCGGCCTCCACATTACACTGGAGGGCAAAGTAAAGGGGACAGCTGTGTTTATTCGTTGTAATGACTTGATCACGATTTTATTTTATTACGGCTATTTAGAAAAATACATTGTGTTTAATGCCAATAAGATTCTTAGTATGATATTTATCGAATGATCTTTTTTTTTTTTATATGTGCTAACTAAATGGTTACGAATATCTTATTTCACTACATTGTTACAATATAATCTGCCTATCATGTGAAAGTGGACGGATTTGTGTGTGGATGTATGTTTGTAACTCAATCACGCCAGAATGGCTGAACGCATCTGGTTAAAATTTGGCACAGAGATAGAGATTTTCATCCCGGTATAGTGTTGCCTAGGGATTTTAAAACCCTTTTCACGCGGGCGAAGCCGCTGACGGAAGCTAGTGAAAATATAATACCTACTGTTCATCAACTACCTGCCCTTGTAACATATTCCTCATACAATCCATCCATACTTTCTTTGGTTTTCCTTTCCATACACATTTACAATTATTTTAGTAATATTCGTTGCCTGCTTTCTCATCACATACCTATACTAGGATAAACGATTCCCTGAAATAATACCTACTAACATATTTCCTGCTACAAAATAAAAGAAATCCATAATGAATCAATCTACCAATACTCCATATGAGATAACATTAGAAGTTTTAATAATCCCATTTTACAGCCCGTTCAACCGATTTTGACTCCAATTGTGTTGGTGGTATGACAAATGGCAGCTGTAATAAAAATTTGGTATTGGTAAAAGGTTTTTACTTTTTATGTCAGCTTTATAGTTACGGAATAGAACTCAAAATCGGTTGAATGGGCTGCAAAAAGGGATTTTCAAATTTCTAATGTTACTTCAAATTGAGTATACCCTTTTTCAAACTATGTTGGGGTCGGCTTCCAGTCTAACTGGATTCAGCTGAGTACCTGTATTTTAAATGGAGCGACTGCCTATCTGACCTCCACAAGCCAGTAACTGTCAGATCTCAAGCTTCTGACTCCTCGTAACGACTGTCAAAGATCTTCAAATGACAGCCAGGACCAACGGCTTAACGTGCTTTCCGAAGCACGGAGGAAACTCGGTATGTAGAAATGTTCATCTATCCACGGACCGACCTCGTCAAGCGTTGCTTAACCTTGAAAATTGACCCGTGCGGCTGTTATTATTTAGCCACGAGCTCCTCCAAAACTCGAAAAAAGAAATTTACAATCAACACAACAATATTTAAATCTCATCAAAACAGTAGTACAACTAACTGTGATGATAAAACCGCTAGGAATTCTGCTCACATCGTAACCATAACGAGAGCATGAAGATAAATAGTGGCCCCATTGCGATTGCTATTGTGACTGTACGAAATCCCACGATCACGAGTACTCCAGATACTAGCCCACTGACTTACACAGTAAAGTATGCTGACTGTTATTACTGGGTAACTTGTTAATGGATATTCATTTACTCATCATTTGCATGGAAAAATAGGGCTTCTGTCTTTTTTGTTCGAAAATAACAGAAAACGTGACCTTCAATATTATTAATTTTGACGACATGGTTGAAGCAGTGGTTTTGCGATCAGCTACTGTACAACGGATCCCCCCCTGCCTACCTTTTTTCCCAATTATATTGGTGTCGGCTTCCAGTCTAACCGGATTCAGCTGAGTTCCTCCACAACCCAGTAACTGGGTAACACGGTACCCCTTGGCAAGACTGGTGTCAGATCTCAAGCTTCTGACTACCCGTAACGACTGTCAAAGATCTTCAAATGACAGCCAGGACCAACGGCTTAACGTGCTTTCCGAGGCACGGAGGAAACTCGGTACGTTGAAATGGCCACCCATCCATGGACGGACCTTGTCAAGCGTTGCTTAACCCTAATGATCGATCAGTGCGGCTGTTATTATTTAGCCACGAGCTCCTCCTAGTTCAACGTATCGTGCCATAAAAGTATTTTTATGCCTTAGGTACAGATTATTGTTCCGGGTCTGACTGTTTGTTTATTAGAGTTTATAAAAAATATGTTCGTTAATGAATCCATGATTCAGGTGAAATTCATTATTACAACAACGTTTAAAAAAAAAATTAAACTAAACACAGCATAAAATTGCCACATATGAAAAAAAATCTGCTTCAACCCAAAAAATTCTTGACTATATTGATGATTGATCAGTTAGCCAAAGCTCTATGAAGACTATCTTCAATAGCTATAGCTTCTATTTAATTTCGTTTTTCGCAATGCATTCAAATTAAAAATATACTGGTTGTTTGAATTAAACGAATCTCATTTCGAAATATTTTCCAGTGAAATAAATTCAAAATCTAGACTAGCAAAAATAATTGCCCAATAATTCTGTCTCGTACTATAAACTGGTTAGATTTAGCAACGAATTGGCAATGTCAAAGCAGACGTGCCGACTAACCCGACCATAGGCGAGGCCTTTAAGAATTTATCCCTTCACTTAGAAAGGACTTTAATATACAAGTAACTGTTGCAAAACGATTTTGTGTATCGTGTTTAGTCCTTGTGGGTTTGTGTTTCGTTCCTGTAGATCTGGTAATTTTGGTAAATTATTATTAGGTGCTACTTAATACTTACTAAGCAACATTATTAACTTTGATGCTTAAAGAGAAACGAACTAACAGCAACTTGAAAATTTGAATATCAGAACAGGATTGATTATCACTACCTATTATAAAATACCCGCCAGTTTGTACGCAATAATCTTGAAAACTACTGAACGGATTTTCATGCGGTTTTTACCAATAGAAACGAAGAAACTTTTTGTGTATAATATGTAACGAGCGAAGCTGGGTCGGGTTGCCAGTAAATTATAATACTAAAATATAGCCACGACATAGAATTTGACTTAGCCTTTATAATCATTCGCAATTACTGCTACGGAATAGTATAAAAAATTAACTATACACTAGTTTGTAAACTAGATGCATATGGAAATACCAAAGCAGCCAACAACTTACTTCTAATTAGCACAAAGTACATCTAGTTATCTTTTATCTCTCAACTTAGGACTTCCGATGTTTTAATTCAGTTGGCGAACAGTTTAACCATTAGGCCTAATAAAGGTAACAACAAGAAAAATCTAATCAAATTAAAAACACCAGCATTCTGTCAGCGCATCAATAATCCGCCATTTTATGAATTCACCTCGTGCGCAAAATGGCCGCCCGTATTTGTGGCCAGTATCGTTCGCCTTAATGTCCACAATAAATGTCAAATTGCAATCGTTACTTCTAAAAATTATGGTGTACATTTGTCCTCCTACGTGTTTGGCCCAGTAATTAGAGGTTTTCGGGTACTATTATATTTTTTCGTTTCCTTTTTCTGGTGCAATGTAATTACTATGGCTTATACTGAATTGTGGTCCAATTTTGTGGAAATGCAGTGTAAAATTTCGGTGTTGTGTTAAAGTTTTGTCTTTTCTGGTTAAGTAATGTGGCTTGGAAATAATTGCATGTATGAAAATAAGCTGCGTTCATAAGTTAATCAGGCAGTGGTCGCTGAATTCGTTTTGCTTGTTATTTCATCTGATGTTCATTATCTTCATGCAAGAGATTTTCATTCATTTGGTCTGGTTTATGGGCTGATTCATTTTAAGTTTTTTTTTTATGATACAGAGCGCTTATTTATGTCATGGGGAAATAAGAGAATCATCAGTAAATAGTGTTCCGTCTTAGAGGGAAAGGGCTATAAACTATTCTGTGGATGCCACTCAATGCGGATTGGTACCAAGACGTCTTGAAATTTTGTAACGGAATTCCATATCGCAAGTTATAGTTCTGGTTTGTTTGCGGACAGAGGGGCTAGCCCGAAAAAAGTGTAGCAAATGAAAAAACCGACACCTTTTTGCAGTGGTTTTTGTGGCACTTCCCGATCAACTAGGAAACTAAAACTTATTTCAATCGATTCAACTTGCCGTCAATTTGGAGATATGCAAAGATATTCATAATTTTGACGTTTAAATACCCTTTTTTATTAATATAAACAAATATAAATAATCATTTTTGCATGATGGATTGTGCGAGGCACAGCGTGCTGCATGCAGGATTGTAAAAGCGAAGCTCCGCACAAAAGAGAGACGCCGAGGAGAGAGCCGGAGGCATACGAAGAAAATCGAAGACGTACGAGCGCGCGCTGACTAAACACATACAGTACCTACGTTAGCAGCCGATATTGTGTGTTAACACTGAGCATCAGCTGTGTTGTTGTTATTTCAGTTTCGACATATTTTACTAAACTGAAAGACTGTAAATTTAACGAATCGAACACCGTTCCAAACCTGGTGTACATAAGACACATCTCTCTTTTATTAACCGACTTTCCAAAAAGGAGCAGGTTCTATTTCAGTTAGTTGTGTAAGAAAGTTTTTTTTTATTATTGGGATATGCTGGTTGGTTTCCAGTTTCAATCAATCTGCCTAGCCTTTTCCCAACTACATTGGGGTCGGCTTCCAGTCTTACCGGATTCAGCTAAGTACAAGTGTTTTTACATGGAGCGACTGCCTATCTGACCTCCACAGCCCAGTAACTGGGTAACACGGTACCCCTTGGCTAGACTGGTGTCAGATCAAGCTTCTGATTTCCCGTAACGACTGTCAAAGATCTTCAAATGACAACCGGGACCAACGGCTTAACGTGCTTTACGATGCACGGAGGAAACTCGGTATGTTGAAATGGTCACCCATCCACGGACCGACAGCGTCAAGCGTTGCTGAACCTTGATGATCGACCAGTGCGGCTGTTGTTATTTAGCCACGAGCTCCACCGTTTACAGGTTTCCTTTCGATATGTTCACTTCACTGTTCCGAGGATGTTTCTTTGACCAAAACTTTTGAATAATTGTGTTTTACTTTGGTCACCCATGCGAGACATAATTGCAGGAAACACGACTTATCTTTACAAATCAGACAATCTACAAACAGATACATTATGTAGGCCGACCATCCTCTCTATTTGTTCTACAAGCATAAATCAATACGTCAATAGGAAACTAATGAGTATACAACTGAGATAATAATTTATGACAAGCGACATGTCAAACCATATTTTACCAGTATAAATTGACCGCAGATTGTAAACAGTTTTCGTATGGTGACAGGTCAGATCATACTAGATGCGTAGCTTGATATGTAATGCGAAAGTTTTAGCACAAGACCTATTATTACATTCATTAATTTAATATGAAAAAGTGTCTGCGACAGCTAGTTTAGCACGTGAAGAGGGATTCGGAACCTTATATCATCACGGTGATAGTTCAGTTTTAATTGCCGCTAAAATTGTTATGCGACCTTATTTGGCAATCACGTTACTCAAAAATAAATCCTGTTGAAATGTCTTTAAAGTTGACATTTACATGAGGTGTAATAAATAATTTGTTTTGATTTATTTACCTTATCTAAACATTGTACATGATGTACGCTTAATTAGATTAATAAATGCAGTAAAATATAAAACATACTCGTACGATGGTATAAATCGATATTATTAATCAAAAAATGTAGCAAACGATCCGGTAGTTTTTAATGGGTTCCGCATACATTCTTGTATAATTACAATTTTAGAGCTGCACAAATATTTAAGTAGGTAATATTTTTATGCGTACCTGTAACTGTTATTAAATAAAATTTCGATTTCAATATGTTTCAAGAAATTCTATTGTTAATAAAAGGTAATTTTATTGTTTTTATCTTAATTCAATGACGTGCATCTTAGCTTCAAACGGCTATTCACAATGACAAGGAGAAAAAAAAAACACATGATATAGGTAATAAAAACTAGGCACATTCAGTCAATAATAAATCTAGTTCTCAGTTTCACAACTGTTTCATGAATGATAAAATTTGTGAAAGTCCTACAAATGTGAATTTAACTAAGCAGATAATTGCCTATGACAATTTATATCGAATATACTTAGAAACATATAACTGAAAATACGGGTAAAATAAAAATACAATTGCACCAATCATTCAACGATCCCTAAATATTATAACGCTACCTCATCCGGTGCGGAGCGGCAGGAAATAATAAAACAAGCACTATGCATACCGACACTAGATAACACTCTTATTATTAATAATTGCTTTGATGCCAACGTTCGGTGCTACAAAATTAATAATACGAGTATGTAGAGTTTGGGAAGATTGGAGTAGCTGAATGACTCGTTTATTAAAGCTATTTCCCTAATTTTGACCAATAACCAACGTCTTTTTGCAACAGGCCTTTATAGATCTCGTCGAACTACAGGGCCGCCCTGAAGTTGGCTATCCGATGCACAAGGTATGAAACGGTGCTGATTTTACCCGCCTGCCGAAGGAGGGTAATGTGTTTATCAATCTACGTATGTATGATGTATGTTTGTTCCTATGTGGCATTCTAGAGACCAAACGCGTGAACCGATTTTGATAATTCTTACGTCAATCGATTCATCTTAACTTAAAAAAAAAATCAACAAACCCGACTGCTTAAAAAGCGAACTAGAAAGACGTAAACAATAAGAAAATTATGCTGTGCAGTTGGAGGATACATCTGATTTTAGTCAGCCAGCTCGCGAATATGTATCTTTCGACTGCACAGCATGATTTTTTGGGCTTTTCGAAAATTTAAAAAGTGTCGCAGTGCTGATAACAGGAACCTGTTCAAAAATGCAAGAAATTGGTGTAATCAGGTGCAACCCAATGCCAAACGCCGCCATATTCTCGAAAACATATCTTCTTCTTCTCCGGCTGATATCTGGCAATTCCTTGGAACTCTTGGTATCGGTAGGTCACGTCATGAGGATTTTCCTAAGACATTTGGTTTGGATGATATCAACCGTCACTCTACTACAACCTGCCATTTGGGCTCTCAAATGTTATCTCAGACGGTTGATTATATTACTGGCCTACCCGGTCCTATTACAGAACAGTTCCACTTTTCTCCGGTCACCTTGGATGAAATCAGAAAGATTATCCAATCCATTAAATCCAAGGCCGTGGGTTTTGACGGCATCAGTCGTTATATGGTTAACCTAATCCTCGACTTTCTTCTTTCCCCAATCACCCACATAATCAATTTTTCTCTTGATTCCGCACAATTCCCATCCTTGTGGTGCATGGCCTATGTTCGTCCACCCCTAAAATCTCTAATCCCTCCCTACCTAACCATTTTCGATCAATTTCTATCCTTCCTTTTCTATCCAAAGTGGTGGAGGCCTATGTCCACAAGCAGCTTTCAGGGTTTGTTCTTTGAAATAACCTTGTTAGCTCATTGCAGTCTGGATTCAGGCTGAGACACAGTACTGCCTCTGCTCTCCTCAAAGTGACTGGCGACATTAAAGAAGCGATGGAGGATATCAAAGTTACTGTTTTGGTTTTGATTGATTTCTCCAATGCCTTTAATGCCGTCAGTCACGATATTCTCCTTTCTATCCTTTCACATCTTATGGTTTCTGCCGAGGCCCTGGAATGGTTATCTTTCTATCTTCAGGGACGTCAGCAGTCGGTTCGCGTTGACGAGAGTACGTCGAGTTGGTGTGACCTAGATGCTGGGGTTCCACAAGGCGGTATTCTTTCTCCATTGTTATTCTCCATCTTCATAAATTTCATAACTCACAGTCTTCGGTTTTCGGATCTTGTTTATGCCGATGACCTTCGGCTGTATGCATCTGCACGGGTAGAGTATTTGTCGGACACTATAGGCGACGTAAACCGGGACTTAGTCGCTGTCAAGAACTGGTCTGATAGATTTGGGGTGTCTGTAAACCCCTCAAAATGTCAGGCCATTGTGATCGGGAGCTCGCGCATGATGGGTCGGGTGGAGATTAGCTCTCTTCCTTCTATTATTTTTAATGGTACCGTTATCCCCATCAGCCCTAGTGTAAAAATTCTCGGTCTACAACTTGACTCGACGCTTGGCTGGCAAAGTCAGGTTCCAAGTGCCAGTCAAAGAGTCAACGGGACTTTGCGTTGCCTGTATTATCTGAGAAACTTTCTGCCTGCAAAAACGAAGACTATGCTTGTACAGACTTTAATCTTCCCTATAATCGACTATGGTGACATGTGCTACTTTGACCTGAACCCGGTATTCCTGGATAAGCTTGATAGACTCCTAAACAACTGCATCCGGTTCATATTCAACCTGAGGAAATATGGCCATGTGCCGAGCTGCAGACCTCAGCTCATATGGATGCCCATTCGGCAGAGGTGAAATTTACGCGCTTTGACCACGCTTTTCTCTCTACTCAACTCTCCCACCCCTCCGTCTTATCTCATCCCTCACTTTCAATATCTGTGTTCTTCACACGCTAGGAATCTGCGTTCGTCTAACAATCTTCTCTTGCTTTGTCCTTCTCATACTTCTGATTTTATTCATTCTTCCTTTCATATTCAGTCCATTCTTCTCTGGAATGCGCTTCCTCTCGATATCGGACGGCCACCAGTCAACATGCATTTAAGCGAAGTTGCGACATTATTTTCTACACCATTAGCAGAGTCGTCTCAATCACCTTTCTATTAATTTATATACGTATATATATAAATAATCGTATTTATTTTAGTAAATATAAATGTATGTTTATTTTAGCTACAAAACATATATTGTTATTCAATTTTATTTCAATTTAATTTTTTATGTATCTCCACCACCCTTGGTTGACTCGTAGAGAATGCCTCAGGCATTAAGTCCGCCTATGAACTTGTATGTTGTATGAAGTTTTAAATAAAAAAATAAATTTAAAAAAATATGCATTTATTCGCCAAAGGGCTCGTCAGACGTTTGGAATACCCACATTTTGCAGTATGTTAAGACCTTTGTCTCTTTAGACCATGAGCTGCAAATTCCTACTGTAAGAAGATTACGTAAGTCTACGCAGCAGAATTTTTAAAATAAAATTTTATTAGTGTAAGCGTGCGTAACCAACCGCACTGGGCTTACGTGGTGGGTCTCCCTCTCCTAAACAGCAAGGCTAGTGACTAGGTAAATAATATGCTGATTATCTATATATGAGTTGTTTAGATTTAAAATATATTTATCGCCCAATGGCGTAGATGAATCGATTTCCGAGCTTCAAAAACATGTTAGTCCCGACTAACATGAAAAAAAATACTTTTTCAGGCTGGGTTTGTGAAAATTCAGTTTGACGTAACATAGTTTTAGATCTGGAATTAGATCAGTGGCCCAGTTTGGAGTTTATTTACGTGCCTATAGCCAGGGGAGCAAACTATGAATATTTTTACAAATAGAAACGTTGAAATTGTTGTAGATACTGTTGAGTTCTTTTTTTGTAACGCTGTTTGTTGAATGAAAATCTGGGCGGATTAGGACAGGTTGAATGAAAATCTGGGCGGATTAGGACAGTAGAAGAGCTGAGTGCTTCGTTACAATTTATGTATACAATAAAATATATTCCAGAAATCTAACTTTCCATCTAAAGTGAGAAGTTTAGTTACTATTAAGATGTTTAACAAACATCTATGTAGGACACTTTTGAACACACCCTTTCCTTCTGCCGAAGGAGGGTAATGTGTTTATCAGCCTTTGTATAGTATGTATTTATGTGTTTACCTATGTGGCATTCTAGAGATCATACGCGTTGGCCAATTTGGATGATTCTTACGTCAATCAATCCGTCTTAAACTTGCGAGTGTCACTTGCTATATTAAAAGTGGAAAGTATAAAAATGACGGCTTTCACACGCCATATTGTGGTGCCCAATTTTTTTTCTTCCCCAACCTGTAATTTTTAATAATAGGTCCTGTAAATATAAAAAGAAGTTAATTCATAAAATCTAAAAATCCGACTGCTTAGGAAGCGAACTAAAAAAACGTAAACAAGAAGAAACTTATGCTGAGCAGTCGGAGGATACATCTGGTTTTGGTCAGCCAGCTCGCGAATATGTATCCTCCGACTGCACAGGATGATTTTCTTCTTGTTTACATGTTTTAAGATCGCTCCTTAAGCAGTCGTGTTTTTATTTTTAGAATTAACTTCTTTTTGTATTTACAGGACCTATTATTAAAAATTACAGGTTAATCTGGAAATAAAGAAAGCTGGCTTAAACAAGTAAGTATCTAATTAGCCTGATAAGTTTTTCACCGACCTCTGGGCAATCGCCTCTCTTTCCCTCTTCTAAATACCCCTATTTGCCATAGCGGGACAGTCTTTTCGGTAAGAGTCAAGTTCAATTGAACATCGACGCGTAAAAATGTACCATCATATTTTATTATTATTTATTTCTAGCCTAAGTAATGCCGATCCAGGTCAAAGGTCTGCTTTTCTCTTTTCTATACATTCTACCATTTTTCGCATATTTAAGTAAAATAAACTACAAAAAAACATATAACATGTTGTCCCACAAAACCTTCAAAATTATTCGAATAATAATTCTCACCAGAAGTCAGTACAAACCAACCTAGTTCACCCTTCAAACAAGACCTAACAACTTCCACAAAAACACATTTAACACAATGCCAAAACACTTGGTAAAAACGATCAAACTCACCCGGTATCCGGCAGCCAATCAGCGCTCAGTGATTTTTCCAAAAGAACATTTTTGCACCAATAAAACTGAAGGACTGAATCAGGCCTTGAAGAATGAGTGCCGAAATGAAAATAAAGCTTCGCGTCAATTGTAACTGTGATTTTCACCGGTGACTCGCAATTAGGTGACATACGGGGGGAAAGGTTGGGCAGCGAAAGAAAATTTTCTGGTAATTTTTTGCAGTAACCAAATTCCTGCGCATAATATTTATTTTACTTATTAAAATCTCGCTTGTAACACGCGAAACAAAGAAGGAAAACATATTTATATTTAGCACACGAAAAGCAACCCACAATGAAGGTAGAGTACAATCACAAAGTATGTAAGCGGCGGTGCGCGTAAAACTATAAAAAAACAAAAGACTGTAATAAAGACAGTATCACTGTGTGCCTCATGGCTGCGCAAAATAGTTCCATCACGTATTTTTAACCCCCGTCGGAAAAAGAGGGGTGTTATAAGTTTCACGTGTGTTGCTGTGTATCTGTGTGTCTGTGTATCTGTGTGTGGCATCATAGCGCCTAAACGGATCAACCGATTTTGATTTAGTTTTTTTTGTTTGAAAGGTGATTTTGTCGAGAGTGTTCTAAGCTATGTTTGAATTAAATCGGTTCAGCCTTTCAAAAGTTATGAGCGTTTTACTGTTTGAATCAGGGTCTTTTCGCAAGATAAATGTGTCGGGGTTTTTTTTAAATTTTAAAATTTTACTTGTGTATGAAAAAACTACTTGATAGGTTTTTTGTAATTTGATGGGGTTCTGAAGTATATATAACACAGGCCCACAGAATTTAAGAAAATGTTTGCGCATCTACTACTTCCTAATTTATTTACGAGTACCCACCGTTCTTTATAAGTTCGTGTATCAAGTATTTTAATTAACTTGTATTTCTCATGATGAGTGACTTGTATTCTTTTTGAGAAATAAATGTCTTAAACTGAATTAAATTTTCAGCGACAAGGACAGATCGAAAAAAATGTCAACTCAAACTTTTGAGTTAACATTTTTTTCGAATCAGGTATATTTAAACATATAAGTGTTATATTTTGTTAAAATCGCCTCTTAAAACCCTTTATTTTTATACACTACACGTCGGGACTGGATGAAAAAAAGTTTGGTCCCCCAACAATAAGGCGCCCAAAAGCCGCCATTTTTCTATTATTCAATTTTAATGTAGCCAGTGACACTCGCAGGGTTAAGACGAATCGATTGACGTACGAATCATCACCATCGACCAACACGTTTGGTCTTTGGAACGCCACGAAGGAACAAACATACATACATACAAACATAGACTGATAAACACATTACCTTCCTTCGGCAGTCGAATAAAAATGAGTCGTTCAGTAGCCTTGTAAAGAAAGCAACATTACTTTACCTACCGTGTTCAAAGTTCAAGGCTTGTAATTGACAGAGTATATCGTTAAACATTATCGAAGTGTGTCAAAAATAAATCGCTCTTTTTCGTAGAAAATTGTTTTCGAAAGTTTCTCTAATATAATAATAATAATATATTGTTTATTTGTACATTTTACATTCAAATAATTCAATACACAGATTTTATAATAATAAATGTTGTACAGAGAGACAAAAACAAGTGCGAACTGCTGCCTCCTAAACTAGAACAGGGGCCTGTGTTTTAGGAGCCAATGTTCCTCCAGAATATAATCATACAACATAGACAATCATGCAAGTACCTACACAAAACATTATTAACGATACAATTAAGTAAATTAGAAGACCATTTGATGGCATTTGTACCTCTAGTTCTATGACTCTGTGACAAAAATAAAACAATATTATTCGCCATTCCCCCAAACCCGTGTGTCCCCAACACACGCACCGTTTACCCAATAAATGGGCTTCATTAGGTGGAATTTAAGACAATCGGTCTTGGGTTACCTGGGACGTAATCACCGTAATTGGTAGCAAGCTGCTCGATCTTTACCGTCTGCTTTTGAAAGAAGCTTTGCCGTACGAGTATTTTACTTTTATAGGTTAATGTCATAATGTATGTATTGGGTTTGTCTTTATAGGTGACACGAAGGCCAATGAGAGCAGTTATTGCCCATGATAACGGTGTTTTGACTCCCATAAGAGCAGTGTTGACCCAAAGAGACCAGTGTTGGCCCTATGGGGTCTGCGTTGGCCCAATAAGAACGTTGTTGGCCTTATGAGAACAGTGGTGGCCCAATTAAGAGAAGTAATCTGTAAGAGAAGAAGTAGAACTAGTAGTGGGAACATGACAAGGCAGATTATGTCGTAATCACCGTAATTGGTAGCAAGCTGCCCAATCTTTACAGTCTGCTTTTGAACGTACACGTTGCAGTATTTTTTTTAAATGAATTTCTTATGTGGTTAAATATATAATTTGGCTTGCCTTTTATAGGCGACGAGGTGGTTGTTAGAGCAATTTTTGTAGTTTGGCCCCATATGATAGCAGTTTTGGTACAAAGTGTTTAGTGTTGGCCTTCAATGATATGAGTGTTGGCCCACAGACAGCTGTGTTGGCCCAGTGCGAGCAGCAAAGGGAGCAATGAGACTAGTGTTAGCCAGATTTAAGCAGTTTTGGCTCAGTGAGTGTAGCGGTGGCCCAATATATAATTGCATTTTAGTATGAGTAGTTGTAGACACGCAGCAGTGAAAATGTTACAGGCTATTTAGATTTAATTTATATTCACTTTACTTTTATATTTAATTCCACCACCTCGAAAAAGGGGGCCATAAATAAAAATCTTGTCTTCGTCGTATTATAAATCGTAATATAATTCTGGACTGCCACTGGTATTTTGAAATTTACAAGTTTCTTTAATAGCGATAGACAGAAATCCCTTCAATAAATTTTAAAGAGCCAAGAACCAAAAGCAAAATCAAACTAGCAGAGCAATAAACTGATAAAACAGCAAACTAATTCGTACACACTAAGTAAACAATCCGACATGCATACAAATCGCGCAAAATGAGCTACAAATAACGCTAATCTATTTTATTGTCCAATTCCCAAATCAAAACATTGAATTAATTTAATATGGTATGTATGAAAATTTATCTAACGTTTCAGCTTAAATTTCTCTATTAAAATATTAATACAGAATAGGAATAACCACAAGTTAGTGGACGTTCACCTTTGCACTGTGCCGATCAGGGCGATAAAACGGTGACCACTGAGATGAACCAAAGACAGAGGTTATCGCCAACTCGATCAAGCGTTCAAGAGGTCAGTTTTGCGTTCGTTGTGTTTTATTACGTTACATAAATACACCAACACAGGCGTTCTGACCGCATCGGTCAACCAGAACCTACGCGTTCGGGCGTTCACTACTGTTTCGATGACCAAATCGGAAAGACTACGGAGACTGAAAAGCTAATTATGTTATTACGCAAAAGGCATTTTTTATACGATGCGAAGGATAACGTTTATAAAAACCGAGGAAAAGTAGCAGAAGCATGGTTGGAAATTGTTGTTGGAATTTCTTCATCAATTAAATTAACCCATTTAGAAATAAATGAAACTCTCCATCTTGTTCTCTATCCTTATTTATTGGGCGCACCCAGTATTTCTTTTTCCGCCTTGACGCTGATAATGACAACAAAATCAATAATTTGTCTGCTGATAAAGAACTATTGTCAAAAACGTATAGTGACAATAGTGGTACCGCGTAGACCGTCCAACAGCGGGGTTCGTGAGCAACTGCACGTTCGAACGCAGAAACAACCTCTTGAACGCTTGATCGCGTGACCGCTTTCTGTCTGATAGTATCCTGTGGAGGTAAGATAATTATTCAGAATATGGTTAGACTGGACCAGAACACAAGTTCTGGAAAAGGCTAGATTGAATTTAGTACAATCCCAACGTTATTATTCTCTATCAAAAATATTATTACAGAATAGGTATGACCACAAAAATGTATACAGTGCACGATAGAATGAACCGATAGTGTTGCGACCGGTCGATATGTATTGAGACGGAAAGAATATCGACATTCCGTTTGATAGCAATGTAATGTAAGCGCCACACCTGCGGTTGGCTAGGGGTGGGAAGGTGTTAACGATATAATGGTTGGATTTGAAATTGGTTTAGGTTAAAATGTGTAGTAATATCTGCTGTTTTGTTGAGGTTATGAAATACCGTTGTTGGTTTCAAGATGCTTGTTTGACACTCTCTCACTTTTCTCTCTTGATATCACTCTTGCTTGACTATTTAACTAATAAGGTAAAGTATAAAATTGAAATATCAACAATATAAAATTACTAAGTTCTTCTAATATTCAGTCTTAATAAAAAAAACTAGTTGGTATAAAACTTTTAATAACGGTCATGACATTTTAGCTTTCCAAAGTATTTACCAGCAGACCTGGAAAATGCTGTCCTATCTAAGTTATGGCGGTCATACGAAAATTCTACAGGAAAAAAGAGTTTTGAAAAGAGAATTTTCGGTACCCAAGTTTGTGTTTTCGCTTAAATAAAAATCCGTTTCCCAGTAATGCACTTACCAATGAAATTCATGTTAATTTTCTAGGTAAAGATACTGATAACCCAAACACCACAACCCACCTAAATATCAATAACGAAAAGCATTTAGCCGCTCAATTATTGTAATAAGTTGGATTAATTACGCTATAATCAAAACTAATGTACACACATACACATAATGTCCATTGCACATCGTAGTATCTATAATATCGATAGATTAGTCGCAACACTAGACTTAATTACAGTAGGAGCGGCTAATCGCGAATGTGCGATGTGTGTTCGCTGTTAGTACATTTGAATACGATGATAATATTGTAGATTTATCTGAGTTTCTAGATTCAAAGTCTAGTCGTTACTTTGGCTAGATTATTTTAATGTTTCGTCTATATATCATAATAGTTATCAAAAAGGTATTATCCGAAAATGTTGACAGCGATACACCTACTTTATTATTACGATTTTCCACCAAATGGGAATGATCTTATGGGCTTTAATTGAGCACAAATCGGGAATCCGAGCTGGTACTGAGAAACTCCTCGACCATCGATATCGACTTGCCAGCTTGTCGATTTTTTATCGGTTACATTGCGGGGAGGTTGCGATGGAGTTTCATGATTTAATTCTGCCTAGCCCGTTCTATTATCGGACTACAAGACGTACGGCGATGCATCATCGTTACATGGTGGCCATCCCAACCATAACTAAACGTTTTAGGAATATTTATTTTCATTGTGCGTACAGATAAGGAGTGGGATTTCTTGCCGGAGTCTGTGTTTCCTGAAAGCCAACCTGGCAACCTGGGGTTTTTTAATGGTAAGTTTAGACTACGACATAAATTGCGACCTTAATGTCAGACATTAATTTCTGTACTGTTCACAGTTTTACGGAATTTTCGTATCCAAGTAGTATCTGTTTATAAGTGTACAGAAATTGCGTCCGAGCTTTTCATACGCAAAATGCCAGTTGGGGCTCAGTTCATTATGAATAAACGTTGTGCAGCCGCAATTGCTACTTATATTGTAATAGAAAAACCAGCCAAGTGCGAGTCGGACTCGCGCACCGAGGGTTCCGTACAAACCTCAGCTTAAAGGTATTCGATATGAATTTTAATTTAATACCTCTACGCGTTCATGAGGAAAGGGGTAGTAAGTTTAAAAATATTAAAAAAAAATCTTATTTGATGTAACTAAAAATTTACGGGTTTCGCAATTATTCCTTTATTTGTGCTATAAGTCGTTGCTTCGTACCAAATTTCAAGATTCTGAGTTCACGGGCAGTACCCTGTAGGTTTTGATTCCCTTGCGAGTGTCGAATTTGCGGAAATTGGCGGCATAAACGGCTGTATCTTTTGATGGCGTTGGCTTAGAAGTTAGTTTTTTGACAGCTTTAAGGGATAGTAGACTTGAGTATTTGATATAAATTCAGCTTGACACCTCCACGCATTCCTGAGAAAAACTGTCTTGATAGACAGACGGACGGACGGAAAACAAAGTGATCCTATAAGGTTTCCGTTTTTTCCTTTCGAGGTACGGAACCCTAAAAACGACGGAAACACAAAAGAAGTATTTGGATACCGGTTGATTAAAAAAAGGCAAGAGTAAGGAGTTTACTATAGATTGCTAAATGAATTATGCACAAAAAATCATCAAGCTTATGAAAACTTCTGTCGAATGAAATGTGAGGATTTTTTCACTCAAATTTATAATCACTGAATGTAACATTCCAAAGTTCTAGTAGCCCTTCTACGAAAATGATAAGGTTCTTTGTAGAATCCTTGCTCCACATGAAACTCATTATGCCAACGCGGTTTGGTTAATTTAAAATGTCGAATCTGTTAGAAAACTTTTCAACCACACTAGACACTTGGACACAACACAGCCACATGTCAAAATAAAATTCGAAATTAGAGACACTTCGGTTCACACAGAGACACTCGGCTTATACAATGCGTGTATCGTGTATAATGTCGTAGTCCAAACTTACCGTAAGTCAAGAGTAGGATACTTCTAGGCAAGCGTTCTTCACCGTCGACCACATCATCGCTTAACATCAGGGGAGATAGTGGTCAAACGCAAGCCTGATATTAATTAAAAAAAAACTGAAAGACCAATAAAATTTGGTTCAAGCTGTTGTTCAGATCATCAAATCTTGGACCACACGCTCAGCAGCTACACTGGCGTCCAATAAACTCCTAGAGTTCGATTACAGACAAAATTATTTTTATGAAAAGTTTGGCACAGGGTATGTCCCTAACTGGCATATCGTTTAACCACGACAGAAGTTATTTTCATATAACACTTGCCAACTTCAGATAGTCATGCTATTTTATTATGAGGTAACGTGACATCACACATTCCCCGTATGGTTAGGGAGAGGTGTACTTACACTAAACATTTTGCAAGAACGCATCGCATTTCGACCAAATAGGAGTAACCATAAAATATTGAATTGATTCAGTATTTAGTTGAGATGGGACGACTGTAATAGGATAGTTGACAAGAAATATATATTTAATCTCTCAGTTAGATAACCTAAAAATATTGAACACGTGAATTTTTTTGAGCCGCGTAAACAAAAAATTACGACATTACAGTTGGTTGAAATATCGTGTGACGTCACGGTACGTCTACACTTTATACTGACAAAGTGACGTCACAAGCCCCCACTCCTGATCTTTGATGCGCTTTATCTTTGTCAACTTTTTTTATTTCATAAAGCAAAAATACGGCTCCAATATTATTTGATAATCTCACTGACGGACTAAATCCGTCCGTCAAAAGTTTAAATCAAAGTTTAAATTTCTTTGGATAGCTATTGTTATTCGCAATTCTTATAAAATTATAAAACGAATTGGAAGTACCTACTAGCGATTTATGTTTTTTATTTCCTGTTTTCCTGTAGCCCATTAAGTGCCGAATAGTCGCCAATTACAAATGAGGACGGATCATCTCTAGTAGATATAGTGAACCCACTCAAGTGAGTCCATGTAGAGGAACTAACCTATATTATTGTACTAACTAGCGATAGCTCAACAATGTGTGTTTGTGTGGCCTTTTGATCTTTGTGCCCACGCGAGCGGCGATGCGAGAAGTTGCTACATTTTGACTTTTGTGGACCTAGTCTACCTTTAGTATAGGTACTTGTATTAGGTGTATCAAGATACTGTGGTACTGTTTTGTAAAATATTTCTGGTGTCGCTGCTTCAAATATTTTCAATGTAAAGTAAATAATTATCAAGACTGTGAAGTGATCTAATTAACAAATAATAATAAAAATAATTATTGTACCAAAAACTTAACAGATTACAATGTTGTGTTCTATATGTAATAATAATAAATGAGAATTAAAATTTTAATAACAAATCATATAATTACATCTGGTTGGTAGAAGAGTTTTAGATAGGCGTTGCAAGAACAAGAACTGTACGCAATTAATGAGTCCTGCCTCTTAAACTAGGATTTCCTGTATCTTAAGAGAGAGTGTTCTGCTATTCGATAAATAATACACAATCCCAAACAAAACTTCTCTTAAAATTGTCGCCAATTGTGTTTACGTAACTCTAAGAATTCTAGTTGAAATAAATATACATTAATGCAAATCTACCTTAACTGCAATGCTTAAAGTTTTTGAACGCACACTGCGGCATTTCGACGACTTTTCATCGGCACTATGATTCGACCATACCAATTTGAAATAAGACCACAACCTACCTTCAACTGTCCACTTCCAGACACAATAGAAATTACCATTGTTCTAATCCGATTCGGTCTGATGGACAGATGACCGGATTGTACTCTTATTTTTCGGCCCCTTTTTTTAAGCGCTTACCGGTCATCTAGTGTATTATTTGTTGTTATATCATTTTCTATATTCAAAAAACGGCAAGCTTGTGACGTGAAATTTAAACCATTCAAAATATTATTATTTTGTTTTGATATTTTCCTTTTAACTATACAAATTTATATCCAACACAGTATGCAAGGAATAAGGTTTCGTCGACAGATCAGTAGCTTTGCTACTTCTTGAGATCGTTCACCAATTCTCCATTCCCCATGATCTTCTTGACCTTGCCACATGTTACTTAGGATTGGCAAAATGTGCTTTTTTCGTCCATTCCGTTACCATAATCATTATTTAACCAAAATACATCTTCTGTTGGACTCAAAGCATATTGTCACATCGACCGGTTATGGGCTTTTTAAATCCAGTGGATTTCCGCTTCACCAGATTTCCCTAACTAAATATCATCATTACAGTTACTGTTTGTTTTACTGGTAATGCCCGTATTTTACCTAGAATCAACATAAATAGTTTAGCGCTAATCACGTCCGATTTGAGCTCAGTTAATTTTGCAATAACAGCTACATTGGGCTTATTTACATCATATATCATTGCTAGCTTGCTAGAATGTGGTCACGCCTGGGGGAGGCCTATGTCCAGCAGTGGACGTCTTTCGTCTGAAATGATGATGATGTTGACTATTGCTAGTAAATTGGCTGTAAATACTGATTAAAGAAATTTGTTAAATAAGTAGACGATATATTTATTTATTTGTTTAACCTCGCACTGGAACGTCTTGCAGCAATTACACCAATGGAGCACAATCTTACAAATACTAACTATAAGTCCAGGTTTCCTCACGATGTTTTCCTTTACCGTTGTCAGCGATGTCCAAGATAAACAAAGAAAATACATATGAATTGAAAAAGTCAAATTTGTACTTAGCCGGATGTGAACCCACGACCTCAAGCACGAGAGGCGAGGTTTCAGCCACTGGGCCAACATGACATAATTGAGAAGGCGTTTTTCCTGTTCTGTGCATTATTAGGTAAATATTTTGATGGTATTAACAATCACAATATTTAACACAAAATTTGGATCCACTGGCATAGACCTCCATATCGAACGGAACCTTACATCTCATATCCAGCGGACTCTGGCGGCCCTTTACCACGTTTACTCTAGAGTAAACTGTCCTCGACAAACCTGGCGTTGCACCGTCTTGGCATAGATGCCCCGCCGAGAAATATCCTGCAAAAACTTTGATCGCATTTTGCCATTCAATGAAATTTCACAGAGACACGAAACACGGTCAACTTGGTGACAGTTTGAGAATCTTTCGATATATTAATAAAATAGCATGTGACTCATCCGCAAAACTTGAGTAATTACTATCGGGCAACTATGCCCCCGGGGCAACTATCCTGGTTTTATTATGGTAGTGATTACCTGGTCAAAGCTGCGGGAATATGCTGGATACTAGATGCTCAGGACCAATCGATGTGGCGACACTTGTGGGAGGCCTATGCCCAGCTGTGGACGTCTTACGTCTGAAATGATGATGATAGTGTGTTGCTCGACGAGTCCCGAGAGAAGTGGTTTACCTGTCTTGGATCCGGTAACAAAACCAATCAGAATATAACAGCGCAGAAGGAAGCATAACATTATTTTTACTTCCCTCCATATCAGGAGACAAAACAGAGCTTCTTTATAGTGAGTACCCGGCAAGGTGATAATACTGAATAATTGAAAACCGCCTGATGTATTCTGTGTAGATAATGTCAGGCTTCCCTTAAATCCGTTTCGTAGAACAGTCGTTGGTCCGGTCGCGGGACGGATGGTAATTTACTAAATTATTCCCTTCCTATCGCGTGAGCGGGCCTTGCATTGTCACCCTATTACTGAGGCTTTGTTTAACATTGATTTTTCTTTGGTTTTACTTGTGTTATGTTTTTTCAAGAGTTTGTAGAGGGTGCTTGCTTGTCAACCGTGGCAGTTTGGCGATGTTATCATTAATTGTTTTTGTTAGATTTAAGTATAAGAAATCGTTATTCAAAAAATTTCTAAATCAAATAAGCACAGTGGATACTAGAATAATAAAGAAACCATTGAACTGACTGATGGATAGAGAATGCCTAAGACATTAAGAGACATTAAGCCCGCCTTTGTATTGTATCTTTGCGCTTGAAGTCTAAATAAATAATGAATAAAATAACAAAGCAAAAATGTAGGAACAATGAAAATACTTTGGTTGATAACAAGGCGATAAGTCGCTCGCGAGGTTACCCACGTCTACTGATACAAAATAGGGTTTTGAAAAAAGGTTGAAAATCATTCTGTACACCGAAAGTTTACTGCGAGTACGAACCAAATTTATTTAATTGTCTTCTTTTAGTTATTTAAAATATGGATAAGCTCTTAGTTGACAGTTCGCGATACCCATGGACTGGTTTTAACTTTGGTCAGAGGAATTGCCATAGAAAATGGCAATACCACCAGTATTTTGGGCACAGTACTACTTGACAGCGATGCGGACGAATTTTTCGACATATTTTTTTTAGACCTCGAAGTTTTTTTAACTGTGAGTATAAATAATATTGTAAAGAGTTAAGCATTTTCTGTATTATATATTGAGACAAAGGTGCCACATAAAAAACTTTTTTACAAAAATCACAACCAACTTCCAAACAAAAACACTACAAAGTGAAAAATACCTTCAATTTCGGAAGTCGGATTTCCTGTTTTCGTTTCATTGTTTTTTGACACCGACTGTCGGAAACATTGAAGTTAATTTTAGGTTTGTAGTGTTTTTTTGGAAGTCGGTTGTTTTTTTTGTAAAAAGTTTTATTTTTCACTTTTTAGTACATAATAGACCAGGTCACAAAAAAAAACATCAATATCGTTTTACCTAGTAAAAAGTTCTGAGGTAACAAACATAAAAAAACCGTTGAATTGACAACTTCCTCCTTTTTGGGAAGTCGGTTAAAAATAGTTTCAAACTACCATAGTTACATATTACAATCAACTCATAACATTCTGCTTCCCAATACACCATAAGCTACATCATCACACACTTACCAAAATATCACAAGCTGTTAATAACAGCATCAAATCCATCTAATATCTAAGCTAAAGCTGCAGCTCGAAGCCGAGTGAGCTATAAACGATCTAGTTAGATATTAGCATTATATTAGCTATCACTTTGAACTATCGTTTTAGGACCCATAGCTATAAATTTTAAGTGCTTTTGATATGGCTTTTGGTATGGATCGTTCTTTGGAAGGATTTAACAGAAACACAACGTTTCATATGGTCATCATTATGATTAGTCTACAGCTGAATGTATAAAGAAAAGAAATAAAAATATTTATTAGTGACCCGCACAGGAGACACTAGTTAAGCAAAACACAAACATTAATAAAAAATATAAGTAAACTAGCTGACCCGGCAAACTTTGTTTTGCCATAAAAAGACCAAACATTTATCTACCCTACCTACCCTACCTTACACTACCTACCCTACCCTACCCTACACTACCCTACACTACCCTACCCTACACTCACTCAGCTCACTGTGAAGAAGAGGGAGGTAATGACGAAGAAGAACCGCATCCGCAATGCCGCGTCGGTCCGGAGAGCGAAGGTCGTTGGCGAGTACCTGAAAGCAAAAGAAGAGTATGAGATGCAGGCAAAGAATGCCCAAATCGCCAGTTGGAAGGAGTTTTGCCGGAAGCAGGATCGTGAGGGAGTTTGGGAGAGTTTCTACAGGATCATTGGTAGGACCGCCAAAAGGCAAGAAGACCTGACCCTTTGCAGCGATGGTGCATTCCTCAATCCGAGTGAATCGGCTGCCCTACTAGCGGATACGTTCTACCCCGAAGACAGAGTAGACCAGGACAACGCTGACCACAGGCGAATTAGAGAAGCAGCCAGCCGAGTAAATGAGTGGGCCCATGATGAACATCATGATCCCCCATTTACGACGCTGGAGCTGAAGTCCGCCGTGGCGGGTTTCAATCCCAAAAAGGCACCAGGAGGGGATGGACTGACTTCTGATATCTGCAGTCGAGCGATCCACCAGGACCCGGACGCTTTCCTTGCCCTCTACAATAAGTGCCTTGAATTGGCACACTTCCCGACCACCTGGAAGGAGGCTACAGTCGTAGTCCTCAGAAAGCCGGGCAAGGATAGCTACACCACCCCTAAGGCTTACAGACCAATTGGTCTACTGCCTGTTCTGGGGAAGGTCCTGGAGAGGATGGTCGTAGCACGTCTAAAATATCAGCTTGTACCGCGGTTTAGTACTCGTCAGTTTGGCTTCATGCCCCAGAGGAGCACCGAGGACGCCCTCTATACGCTAGTGGAGCACGTAAAGTACAAATTGAGGCTGAAGAAGCTAATTGTCCTGGTGTCACTAGATATAGAGGGTGCCTTCGATAACGCCTGGTGGCCAGCCATAAGGGTCAGACTGGCTGAGGAAAAGTGCCCGGTTAACGTCAGGAGGCTGATAGACAGCTATCTCGACGGTAGGAAGGTCAAGGTTCGGTATGCCGGGGAGGAATGCACGCGAGAGACTAGCAAGGGCTGTGTCCAGGGGTCGATCGGTGGTCCAATCCTGTGGAACCTCGTTCTCGACCCACTACTGCAGGACCTAGAGCTACGCGGACTTTTCGTGCAGGCGTTCGCGGATGACATCGTCTTGGTCGTGGATGGGGACACGGCAACTGAAGTCTCTAGAACTGCCAATGCAGCCCTCGCCCATATTCAGGATTGGGGCGTCCGAAATAAGCTGAGGTTTGCACCGCACAAAACCTGTGCGATGACTATAACCAATAAGCTTAAGTACGACACTCCAGTGCTGAGCATGGCCGGGGTCGGCATCGGTATGGTCAAGAAAATGAAGTTGCTGGGTCTAACCATAGACGATAAGCTCACTTTTAATGAGCATGCCGCGAACGTCTGCAAGAGGGCAGCTAACGTATACAAGCGGCTGTCCCGTGCTGCAAAGGTGAGCTGGGGATTGAACACGGAAGTCATACGCACAATTTACACGGCAACGATTGAGCCCATAGTGACATACGCAGCCGCCGCCTGGGCACCCGCTGCAAAAAAGTTGGGTATACGGAAGAAGTTAGGCTCTGTTCAACGAGGATTCGCTCAGAAGCTCTGCAAATCTTACCGTACTGTCTCTTTGAACTCGGCACTGGCACTCTCTGGGATACTACCTCTAGACCTGCGCATACAAGAGGCAGCCGCCCTGTATGAAGCGAGGAGAGGGTCATCCCGGCTTCTTCCAGGAGACAGGGAGATCGAGGGTGCGGTAAGGTTTGCGGAAGCCCCTCATCCAGCTATGCAAATGCCCCTGGAGTTAATGTGCCTGGCAGACCAAGAGTTACTAGACAGTAACAATGTGCAGGCGGTGCGAATATTCACCGACGGCAGCAAGATTGAGGGGAAGGTAGGAGCCGCATTATCCATCTGGGATAGTGAGGGCGAAGTCCGGAACCTCAAGCTTAGCCTTGCCGCGTACTGCACAGTCTACCAGGCGGAACTTCTGGCCATTTGTAAAGCGACAGAAGTAATCCTCGCGCGGCAAGAGGTGAGCTTTGGTTTGTATAGCGACTCAATGTCCGCATTGCAGACGCTTGCAAACCACGGCTCTCTCCATCCCCTGGCAGTTCGCGCGCGCGCCAATCTGGCTGCAACCTGCCCACGCGGGCCTGCCGGGGAATGAGCGAGCGGACGAGTTGGTTAAGGAGGCAGCATTGTCGTCACGGAGGAAGCCGGACTACGACCAATGTCCGGTTTCATTTATCAAGCGACTGATCCGCTTGGAATCGCTTGATGAATGGAATCGAAGATATGTTTCGGGCGAGACTGCCTCAGTGACGAAAATGTTTCTTCCGGATGCAATAGCGGCTTTCCGTATCGTACAACAGGTGCGGCCCGAAGGCGTCCTCACGCAAGTTTTGACGGGGCACGGTGGGTTCTCTGAATACTTGAATCGTTTCAAGTGTAAGGAGAGTCCATCGTGCGTCTGCGATCCAGGCGTGGCAGAGACTGTCCAGCACATACTTGTAGAATGCCCGTTATTTACCAGGGAGCGCTACCAACTTGAATGTGAGCTGGACAGGAAAATATCGAGGGAGAATCTGCATGGGCTCATGGACAAGAGACTTAGAGAAAAGTTTTTGATATACTGCGTTAATGTGGCGAACGTAGTCATTGCACGAAACAAAAGTTGAAGCGTCACTATGTTTCACTATTATTTTGCAACAAGAACAGCTTAGAAGCATAGGAAAACACGCACAAAACTGCAGTGGCTATAATATATCAAATTAGTACCTAAGTTTATTAAATGTTTTAATTGTGTGATAGATGGCACTGTTGTGTTCTATCCCTAGCTGTATTATCTGATCTGTGATAAATAGCACCTTTTGCCCAATATGTTAAAATTTCCTTTTGCTCAAATTTATAATAGCACCTCTGTTTTTAATGTATTTTAACTATTTTTATAAGCAATAAATTATGCCAGAGAATAGTTTAATAAAAGTGGGAGTAGTCCTACCCACGGAATGCAAGATGATGAATGCAAGAAAGATACGGTATGAGGAATGAATGTACGAGAGGCATAGAAGATTGACCGGAATGACAGAGGTTAAGCACATAAGGCGCCAATTTCGTTGGCGGGGATTAGAGTTAAGATAAAAAAAAAAAAAAAAAAACCCTACCCTACACTACCCTACCCTACCCTACCCTACCCGACCCTACCCTACCCGACCCTACACCACCCTACCCTATCCTACACTACCCTACCCTACCCTACCCTACCCTACCCCACCCTAACCTACCCGACCCTACACTACCCTACCCTACTCTACCCTACCCTACCCTACCCTACCCTACTCTACTCTACCCTACCTATAAACCTCACGGAGCCCGAGACCTTTCCAACGAATGCAAAACCGTGGAAATCGGTTCGTCCGTTCTGGAGTTATAGCGTCAAGGAGGAAAACCCGACTTTTTTTTATATAGTAGATAACCCCGTGCGAGACCAAAAAGGCTACTATCTCAGCATATGCAACGATATTAAAAAGAAAATAATAAAAATAAATTCTGATAGGGCCCACTGTTGATGCCACGGACACATTCACAGAAACGGAACATACAATATTTAATGAATAAAATAGAGTAAGATAGATAATAATAAAAAAGTATGTACACAGAAGGTTAGTCACTGTATGTTTGTGTATAAAACAAATATATAAATAAAAGACAATAAATATACGACCAAAATCCTGACGGCTCAGTGATCATTTGTCGAAACCAAACGACAGAGCGCGCCAATCTATGGCCAACGTCGAATGTCAAAATGAAAAAAAAATAGTGAATTATGTAAGAAATTTCTGTAAATAAACAAAGTGAAAAGATTTCTAGTATTCTATAAAACAGAGTGGTGTGAGCATAGTGTGTGGTGTAGTGTTAAGTGTAGTGTTCGCCAGAAAGTTTAAAAACTAAGAACAGAGAACATGACAGTAGATAATAATATCTTGTATCTTGGACGTAGACCTCTTTACTCTTACTGTAGTGCTATTCTGTGTCTATTCTGTGTAAAATGTCACTGGTGAGGTGAGCTTGAAGTGTTTCGACTTCACTTCTCCTAATTTATCACGGTGAGTTGTCTACAGAAATGACCGGCAGTAACTAGCCATTCTTTTTTTCTTCAAATACTCCCAATAATTCGATCATCATCTTCCTTATCTCAATTTTTTTGGGGTGTAGCGTAAAGCGGGACGACGTGAACCGAAGTGAACCGCAAAGTCCAAGAGCTCTCGTGATGGACGACGACTGTGGAACCTCTTCCTCTAGATAGGAGACAAAGCATCTTAAGAGAAGTATCGCTTATAGAATGTCACTTGCCCTCTTTTCCTTCTGTGGATTTTGCCATGTATAATAAATCTTTTTTACAAAAAAGATATACCGACTTCCAAATCAAAACACTACAAAGTTTAAAATAATTTTCTTTTTGGAAGTCGGTGTCTTTGGTAAGTAACTTTTATTTTCGTTATGAACACCGACTTCCAAAAAGAAAGTTATTTTTCACATTCTTATGTTTTTATTTGGAAGATGATATCATTTTTTTGTAAAAATGTTTTTTTTGTGTTTCACTTTTTAGTTTTACCTAATAAGCAAGTTCTTTAGTAAGGTAGGTATTTATAATGCCAGCATAGATAACCCGAATATCATGAAACATGAACATAACCGGTGAAATGAGAGTGTACAAAGGTGAACTGTACAAAACTGCGTACCCTTTAGCGTACTGGCGTGATGTTATGTTATGAAATGATCTAAACAATAAACAAACATGCGATTGCAGCAATCCCGAGAGTTTTGCCGTCATTTATTGAAGAATTTGGTAACATATCCTTTCAAACAAAAAAATAATTTTCAAAATCTCTCCACGATTGACGGAGAAAACGGTGAAAAGCACAAAAAAATACAAACGTAAAGTCGAACATAGAACCTTCTGCTTTTTGGAAAGTCGGTTTTAAAAGAATGGTCTCCTTTTGTTCTCTGCATGATAGTATTTCAAGACAACCTAGTCCAACTTTCCCCATCCAAATAACCCAACAATTTATTGCCCAGAATCGTAACGCTTTCCCTATCCAACAATCCTTACAACAAACTTATGTGCGTGCTTCTCAGTTATGTTGGCAAAGTTAGAGATGCCACATTTATATGTTCAACATGTGACACCAACTGTAAGTAATATGTTACGTTTGACTTTATGTTGTTTGACCTTTGATGTTGAACTTGCGACCTTGAGAGCGATGACCTGGCAGAAGGGATATTTGAGTTAGTATGTTTATTGGGTTTTGAGTAATATTGCTAGTTGTTCTGTAACCTAGTGTTTTATTGTTCTAGCTACCTAGTTAGCTGTTGATAGTGAAAGTTTAAGGGGGCACTAATCTGCGGTACGAACTAGTTTTAGGAGCTATCTACTCGTTATTTAAAAAGAAATATCAATTAATAAAAATACATTAAATTTCTACATATTATTGATACTAAAATGGTAGATTTAGTTTTTTTTTAATGTTGTATATATTTCACTAAACGCCTTTCAAAAAAAAAACAAAAATGAGAAATAATTATTGATAGCATGCATCTCCTCGTAAAGTGTTCATTAATTATTTTTTGTACTAACACTAATGGATAGACAATTTAATAACGAACTTTTTGGTAGTATTTTTTTTTTCAAAAGACCAAAATTCGATTTTATAAAGACTTTATTCTAAAATCTGGGCGTATTCACTACTGTAATTCATGCGCCACCAGTGCCGCTAGACCAATAGGAATGCTCATATCGCATGCCGCTTTTTTGGTCAGGGTACCGTCTTAAAATGCATGCTTTCTCATCCGACAACACGTGCAAAAAGCTAGTGCGCGTACGAATACACACTCATGGTATAAAAAGAATAAATGGATGATGATTTAGAACAAAAACGGGCGCATATCATAAAAGAACTACTGAATGTATCAGTTCGAAATAAAATTATTTGCATTTTTGAAATACCAATCTATTCATGTATGGAGACTGTTTTGAAATTTTCGTCCTTCTTATGGTATTTATTTCTGTCCAAAGATGCGTTAAAATTAGTGTTGATATATGGAACTTTTGTCGCTCATAACTTTCAATATATTTGAAAGCTATGAGTGTGTTTCGACGCTCATAAGTTTCCATATAGTGCTAGATAATGATGAGACGAATTGATATATTTTTTTATTAATCAATTGATATAAGAGTTACGAATATTTTTTTAATTCTTAATTTACTTAGAATACGAATGTAAATTGATAGAAATTCTGTTTTCATAACAACTTAATTAAGCCACATCCAATTTAAAATGTCTCGTGTTTCAATTACAATTGGTAAGTAATTATTAAATAAATACAAACAAAAACAATCTTCTTATTCGTCGTTTCGAGACCTGTATTATGACGAAATAATATTGTAAATACAACGACACTAAAAAGTATGTAGCTATGTAATTAGCGTGTTAGTTCCTTTCATTGTCATAGTAAAAGTTCTAACTAGAGTTCCACGACTGATATTGTCAATTTATCATCGAATGTCATTGACTTTCAGTAGTTAGGTGCTTATACCATTGAGTAATTTATAAATAGTTCTACTCTTTCAATAAATTTGCCTAGCCTTTGTCCAACTATGTCCCTGTGTCTTGTATTTGTATTATACTTACACATACATACTTTGACCCACCTTCTGTGTTTAAAGTATTTTGTTTGTTATTATTTATAAATTCTATTTTATTTTATTTTTAACTATTTTCCGTTTCCGTAAGTGTGTTTGTGGCATCATCAGTGGGCCTTATCAGAATATCAGCGCAGCGTTATTTCCTTTTTGGGTATCGCTGCACATGCTGAGAAAGATTACATTTTTATACATTTTTCGTTCTTTCTTTCAACTATGTTGAGGTCGATTTCTACGACGGTTCGACTTCATTTCTAACACAACTTCACACAAAAACATTCACATACGCACCATCACACACACACACACACCATGATACGCATACGCACACGCACACTATTATGATGGCACCCATCTATAAATTATAATTATAATTTCTGAAAATACTTAATATAAATACTTATTATTGGAGGACCTGACTTCCAAGTCACAGGCAATAAGCCTAGTTTGGGAGCCAGGGAACTTGTTGCTGTGTATAATGTAAAGTATGTTATGAATAAAATTATAATCTTCAATACTGGTAATTTATATTGAGCGTGTGCTTAACTGTCCTCCATAACCCATTATCTTGGTAAAACAATTAATACCCCTTAGTAGGACTGATGCCAGATTATCGACGATTTCTAACTACTCGTGAAGACTGCCATAAAATCCACAAATTACGGCTGGTACCACCGGCGTATAGTACTTTCCAAGACATGGAGGAGTCTGGAAACTAGTGTGCTATGGATCTATCCGACATCGGCAAGCGTTGTTGAACCTTAAAGATTGATCTGTGTGGCTATTAATATTTATCCAGTAGCACTTGTAGGTAGTCTTTCAGGAACTCGGAAATTATAAAATGCACCAACTTATTTTCATGTAAGACTCCGTCATCCACACCATTGAAATATCGGTTATTACCTTCGAATAATATTCCAAAATTTCAAGGAGCCCGTTATATAATATCCGCCTTGGAATCCTGTCCTCGACACACTCTGCCGATGCAATTTCCTACATTAAGTATTTCTAAGATGATTAGACGATATCCGATAAAATCCGGTAAGCGATAAAATCAGGCAAAGTTTTATTTATTTCGTATCAAAGTACCTAGTTTTTGTTTAAATAGACTTAATAAATACATTCAAAAATATTCTTTGTGCCTACATATAAACAGATTGAACCTTTAAAATTGAGAAATTATGTAATTACCAGATTTTTGATGTTTGGTCAGACATTAAGGCGTGGTCCCATTGATAGCTACTAACTACAGTCTCGATTTGACAGCTATAAAAATACTTAATAACAATTAAACTTGAGGATTACGAATGATACTCGTTGAAATAGTGTATGGGTAACATAGTTATTAATTAGGATTATGAATTTGATTTTTCAATTTCTTTCTTACAAAGTTATAGCGGCATGTAAAATGAGAAACTTCAGACCCCTTAAATTGTCACGATTTTATTTCAAGAAAATTGCAATTAGATCTACAACGTTAGATAAAAAGTTATTGTATTAGCTTACTATTTTGTAAGTAATAGCTCTGAGCATATCACCAAGCAAAGAAATAAAAAAGGTCTTCTTCATCGTCGCATCGTTGATTCTAAAATTAAGTATATTTTGATCAGAATTCAGCCACGGCAACAGCAGTTTCATTTGCCTCACAAAGGTCTTTAAGGGTGGAGGTGTTGTCGCACACAGAGAGCATGACAGGAGGTGAGGCATTGTTTGGGACGTAGCTCTGCAATCGCACTGCGTGTCATTGGAGTACACCCATCTAACTGGGTCTGCGTTCTTAGCTTAAGTAATATATAATCTTAGTCTTGACAAAATAGATTGTAGTTATTTTAAAATTAAGAAATAGTTAGATAATAAACAAGCAGTGTTATAGCAAAGTTAGTTATTAGAAGGATTCATATCTTTCACACAAATATTTTTTATTAAACTATGAAGAGTTTTCTCAGAATAACAGACAACGAGGCCACTAAAATACTTGCTACCCATAAAATAATATTCCAATAACAATTAAATAGATTATAAAGCTGTGAGACAAAGAAATCTCAATCACATGAGAAATGTAACGATGACATGAATCAAACGATGCTATGATTTGAAACATAAATCATGAACCATGTAGGATGGATCGTAAAGAATGATCGAAACAATAGAAGATCATTAAAACATCAATTAAGTGATTTATGAAACAGCTATGGTTAGACGCGTGGAATTGCTCGCTTTTTAAAATACTTTCATTTCGTTGAAAAGAGTTATTTTTCAATTTCTTGCATTCCTCCTCTTTTGTCATGTTTATAGTGATAATTAACGTCTATTTTGAAATTATTTTATTTTGCCAAAAGACAAAGTAAAACATCAGTAGAATATAAAATATAAGTATATATTTATATGTCGTTTATTTATCTTTTGCCTTATTATATTACATTTCTAAATATTTCTTAAAAGCATTAAACAAAAAACATTTAAAAATATAAAAATAGAGTCCAATCGCTATCGGAAACAGGGTCCAAGCTACCGGTGGTTAGGGCTCCAGAGACAGGAACCTCCTCACAATGCGAGCCGTATCAAGGAGTACTGCCTTCTGTATCAGAACCTTGATCCAACCACCCAATGACAGTCTCGACAGATGGTCATCGAGGCTCTTGGCCATCAGGCCATTGGCCGTAATGACAATCGGCACAATGATCGCCGAGTCCACATTCCACATGTCGACAACCTCGTGTGCTAAGTCGAGATACTTGATTTGTTTCTCCTCAGCTTTCACGAGGTTCACGTCATGCGGGATGGTGACATCGATTATCATTGTGCGGCGCGCTAATCGGTCTATCACTACTATAGCCGGCGTATTGGCAACAATAGTCCTATCAGTGATGAGAGACCGATCCCAGTACAACGTGACATGGTCATTTTCGAGAACTGGGTCGGGCACATACTTATAATACGGTAATGTAATACTTGTAATATTTATATTATTGATTAGGGTAATTTTTATTTTGTGTATTTATCTATAATGTACCAATTAAAATGGTATATAAATACAATTGAATAAACAAAAAATACAAAAAAATGTTTGTATAAATAATGATATTGTGGTTTTTAATTAGTCCAAGTTTAATTCATAGTTCAAATTATAAGTTAGGGTGTCTTTTAAAATTGTCTTCTTATTAATCCATCCTACCAAAAAACTGATAAGTCCATCTGTTACTGAAAGAAGATGAGATTGTGCTCGATATGTTAAGACAAGGAAATTACCACCGCCACTTTATCAGTTTAGTCCACAATTCCCAGTAACTATATTTAAATTTTACTTTGTTTACCAATTTAATGACGTCCAAGTGACATTCAAGCTTGAGGTGATAAACGGTAAATTTCTAAATAAATACGCACATACTTTAAGGCATTATATGGATTCGACCGATGATAATACAGGTTTCTAGCTTGTTATGTTTATCAAGTTGATAAACATTTTATGTATCTATCTAGGAACTACTAGGACAAGGTTTTCAACCTGTCACTGCGTTCAGTAATAATCATTTTATCGATACGTACAACCCGCTACTAAATGCCAAAGTTACGCTTTGGCATAAATAGCATGAGTACACCGTATTATTATAGCCAGTGTCTTTGTATGATAAATGGCTTTTGTTGTCAGTAGTTTATTTCCATAACCTAGGGCTCTGTACAAAGTACAAAAGGTGGGCTTGAAATACGCTGTCAAAATGGTAACGTGGTCAATCCTTCTTATATTATGATTGCTACAGTTTGTGAAGATAGATGGATAAATGAGTATTTGTTACTGTTTCACGCAAAAAACTACTTAACGGATTTCATGAATCTTTACAGTAATAGTTTTTGCATCAGAATAACATGCGTTACAATTTATAAAATATTGGGGAAGTACTTATTCTACGTGGATTGCAGCTAGTGCCATACATTTTGGACTTTATTGCTGATAGAATGTCTAGGGTCTCTTATTAGGGCTATTAATAAATAGATTCGATCCATGTTTATGAAATTTCGGCTCCTAAGTAGCCGTAGTTCTACTTATAGGGGAGCTTAAGCACTACATACGTATTCTATCCGTCATAATCTGTCATAATTCAGAAAATTCGAACTCGGCAATCAAATCACGGACACGGACATGTAGTGCGTAAACGCCCTTATTATTACTGTGAGCCAGTATCATCCTATTGCTGCGCAAGAGCTTCTCTTGCCTTCAAATGCTAAAATGGTTCATTTATATTCTGTTTTTCCAGCTCGTCCTACCATTTTGTATGCTGGGTTCTGTCTTGTTGTTTCTAAACAAACGTTGGAATCGACTGCCATTCTAACCAGATTCTAATCGAATTCCAGGAAGGGAAGCGGACGCGTGGTAGGCAATTTCTATATACGCTTCAAGGATGTTCAGAATAGGCATACGAAGAATTGACCCCATACTTTGGGAGAAGCAAGCGCAAAATCAGCCCGAGTCGAGACGTCGTGTGCAGTGGCAGAGTGCCTTCGAGGATAAAAAGAGGTCGGAATTAAACAAAAAACGCGACGACCTTAAAGCTAGACCACCAACAGCTACTGCTCATCAAGTTGTCAACGGTGTTCTGAAATGTCCACTTTGTGCTCGTACTTTTACGACAAAAGTGGATATGCTGGTCACATAGCAGAGCAGCAAATCTAAGCTCGCGACCACAATGAAGAGCCAAAGAATGCGTTCGCTGTGGCTGAAACCGTCTAGATGGCAATTTCGTCACGTAGCGACTGCTTCTGACCTCCTATCTTCTAACATAGTAATTTCTATAACATTTAATAAATTATTTAGTTTATGCCAGAGGTTTTTTTAGATAATACTACAAGTGCTGATGGGCAGGAAATACAATATGTTGACAAATATAATTACCTGGACCAGCTGGTTTACTTCCACAATAGAGAAGACAAGGAAATCGACCGTCGAATCGAAAATGCCTGGAGGAGCTACTGCCTCCAGGCATTTTCGATCGCTACTGGTCTATGAAGACGCTCATGAAGGGTGGCCTTCCAAATTCCTTAAAGCGTAAGCTCGTCGATATGTGTATCCTGCCTATCTATGGCGCTCAGACTTGGTCTTTGACTGAGGCTCAGAAGTCCAAACTTAAGGTTTGCCAAAGACCGATGGAGAGATGGAGGACTGACCGGATCCACAATACAATTATACGCTCCAAGACAGGCATCCCTGATGTTGGAGATAAGTCTGCGGAGCTGAAATGGGATTGGGCGGGTCACATTTGCAGGATGCAGGGGGACAGATGGACCAGAATCGCCACGCAGTGTGTACCTGGAGACGGACGTCGTAACCGAGGCAGGCCTAAAAAACGCTATCGTGACGATCTAGACTCGTTCCTACTGGATTGGCCGGAAAAGGCAAGAGACAAAGTAGTCTGGAAAGGTGTGGGTGAGGCATTTGCCCAGCAGTGGGACAAAGTAGGCTAAATAAAAATAAAAACTACAAGTGAAGATTGAACTGGCTGACTACAAGCACTTAATATACTAACATTTAACTAAATTAAAAAAAACCAATACGACCATAAACTTGCCCCTAGCATTTCTAGGTACCATTTATAAACAGGGAGAATCCAAAACAATTATCCGTAGGCCACACAAGTGCTGGTTTCTTGTAGCAATCGAAACCGCAGGACAGAGCTAGTATGCAAATCAGGCTGTCATACAATTATTATCTCTCTATCATTTAATATCGTAAGGTTTTCCTACAGACAGACAAAAAGATAGAGATTGATTTAATTATAAGTGATCTATTAGATTGCGAAGTTTTAAATGGATATTATAATAAAAATGTACTATTAATCTATTTCAAGAAATTTGGATTGTCTGTCTGTTCGTTAACTTGTTACTAGTGGCTATCATCATCATCATCATTTCAGCCGAAAGACGTCCACAGCTGGACATAGGCCTCCCCCAGGCGTCACCACAATGACTGAACCCGTGCGTCTCGCATCCAGCGGAATCCTTCAATCACAACCAGATCATCGGTCCACCTAGTGAGAGGCCTTCCAAAGCATCGTCTTCCGGTTCGCGGTCGCCATTCTAGAACTTTTCGACTCCATCGGCTATCCGTTCTGCGAGCAATGTGCCCTGCCCACTGCCACTTAAGTTTCGCAGTTTTTAGGGCTACAACCTACATGGGACAAACTTAAACTCACATAATGTGACGTGAAGTAGCATTTTCTTTGCAGGAAGAAATATCTGTAATCGTTAAAAGTGCTATAATGATAGGCTACATTTCTGCCCGAAAAAAAACAATCGGTTCTTGTGGACACGCTAACGAAGCCGCGGGTTCAATTATGTATAACATAGATGGCAAAGTGTGGGTCACCTCTGCTTACCCCTTTTGAAAATACAGGCGTAATATCATGTCATGTTACTTCCCTATTCACGATTCTCTATTAGCTAACTCGACCGTTCAAAGTATAGGTATCGCACCAGGTGGTAAAAAGTAGCATCATTAAATTCTTTTGACCACTGTCGGCATCTTAAGTGGCTACTATTTAGTACCTTACCGATCATATCAATCAACTCTTCAGAAAACCATTCAATAACATTAAATACCAAAGACCCATAGACAATTAAAATAAAAAAGTATCAGGCCATTATCTTTGCGCCACAAAGGAGTATTTAACACAAGCGGCGTCGGGAGCAATGCTTATAGAAATACTTGTAACAATAGATATTTTATATCATTAATCTGATCATAAATGATGCTTGATCTGACAATCACTAAAAAGGAAGTCGATTAAAAGCCGACACAAAAAAAATCTAAATAGTTTTATCTCAATTTCTAGGTATTCAAAATTCAACCTTATGCTTTTGAGATGAGATGTATTATTGGTAATATAAACAGTTATGATTGTGGAATGCTATTTTTGAAAAACAAAAGCTGTCTTAATCAATAACATACCGATTAATAAATCATTTGGTTGATATTTCTATGCACCACTTAATATATTTGGGGCACTGTTTTGCAAAATAACAAATTGAAACAGTAGCCTGATCACGATTTTTGCTATCTTAATTTGCGATACAGTTATCTCTGCAGGGAGTCTAATCTAGTTTATCAAGTAATTATAGCCTTGTCTAATTAGTTTCTGATTTTGAGCAACTTTTAAATGGATTTTACAGTTTCAGGCATAGGCCTGAATGAATTTCGGTCATAGCGTCCAATCTCAGAAGAGACAAGCCAAACGTGGCAAATTGAGGTACAGGTATAGTGGTCAATTGTGTTTGTTCAAATACAGGTGCACTTATTCCCTTACTCTCATAGGCCGATAGGATAATCCCATCGCACTATTCCCAAACCACTGCAACTCCTGAAAGCCAGACACAAACAGTGCCAGCCACCAGAAAAGCGCCGAGGCAATGAAGCTCGATGACATCCCGGTGAACGGATTTAACTGTCTTGGATCCCGAAACGAAATTAATCATTAAAGAATAACGGAGGAGTAGGAAAAAAATTCCACTTCCCTCCAGAGGAAACAGAAAAAAAGGCCAATATGCACAAAGGGTCATTTACAACTGGAATAAGCTCAAACGCCTAGCACCACGGATAAAAATTATCATTAATATTAATGGGTCCTAATATTGTGACCTGTTGTATTCCATTAATAATAACCCTAAGGAGAATAGCACTACAGCTAGAGAAGCAACATCGTCCACTTTCAAACTCAAGTCTACCTCTGGGTCATTCATGGAACAACCCAATAACACCTTGCCTGCCTGAGAATCGAACCAAAGATCCCACGCTCAGAAACTGCACTTAAAAGCAAACGTAAGACCATTAAGGCTGTTAGTAGGCACTTTTATTCACCTGTTGTCAATTTAAAAACACCTCATTGGCCTTTGAAAATATTCACTATGTTCAGGAAATTGAGTTATAAATAGACAAAAAATCATTTCTCAGCGACGCTTCTCAATATTTTATAATTTATTCAACAAAAGATAAAGCTGCCTTACAAAATAATGTATTTATATAACAAATTATATTTTTTGCCTTAACTCAGAAATACAGGCCGTAATAATATGAAAAAATCTTCGCATATTTCCAGGTAACAGAAAATGTCGTCATTCAGAATCCGATAATAAATCGTCATCCCATTCATACACTGTGACAAGATAATAATTGAATTCTTTCAACCAAAGTACAATCAACAAAAGAAACTGGTTTTCATAAAAAAAACAATTTCATGACGATGTACGTCATGAAAACCTAATCGTTTTATTGCGGCGCAACTAATTAATTTTAAACTAAAGACTCACTCAGACGAGCGATAAAAGAACACCTTTGTTTGATTAAGTAGGCTTGCTCTCAACTGATGTTAAAAGATTCGTCACAAGTTATTCAATTAATTTGACAGCTTTGCGGACGCAGTAAACCTCAGTGAGGAAATTACCGGTTTTTTTAAGGGACGATCACATTCCGATTAATTTGTCAAATATATAGGGACACTCAGAAAGTTTTGCGAAACTAAAAAAAATTGTTCTATACGTACATATATTTTTATTAAATCTTTTCAAAGTACTTTCCACCAGCCTCTATACAAAGATTCATGCGCCTAAACCAGTTTTCAAAACACTTTTTCCAGTCCGCCGCAGACACCTCGTTTACAGCCTGCTCGAACGCAGCCAGCGCATCTTCCGGCGACGAAAATTGTATCCCTTTGAGCTGATTTTTTATTTTTGGGAATAAAAAGAAGTCACACGGTGCTAGATCAGGGCTGTAAGGAGGGTGACCCAGGAGTTTGACTGGCGTGCTGTCCAGGAAGTCCCTCGTTTTGAGTGCGGTGTGCGCAGGTGCATTGTCGTGGTGGAGCAGTAGCCCGCGGAGCCCTGTGTTTGGTCGCTTGTTGCTTATAACAGAGAAAACTTCTGGCAAACATTTGGTAGTATACCATTCGGCATTAATGCTTCTTTGATCCCGTAAGGGAATTGATACCAAGTGGCCAGTCAAATTAAAAAAGCTAGCGATCAAAATCTTACCCCCGCTTCTAGATCGCTTTACTTTGGTAGGCGTTGGCTCATTTTGAAACACCCAAACAGTCGACTGGCGCTTGGTTTCTGGGTCGTATTGATAAATCCAGGACTCATCACCTGTAACGATGTCGTAAACACGCCGAGACGAGCCTGCTTCAAATTTGTTAAGCATATCACGGCACCATTCCACCCGGGCCTGCTTCTGAGCATCGGTGAGGTTGTGCGGCACCCAGCGTGATACTATCCTCCTCACGCGAAGATGGCTGTGTAGAATCTCGTGAACGCTTCCCGATCCAATCTTCAATATGTGTTGAATCTCCTGATATGTAATTCGCCTATTGTCTTGGATTAAATTTTTCACTGCTAGCACGTTTTCTTCGGTAACAGCCGTCAAAGGGCGACCGCTTCTTTCGTCATCCCCCAAAGTTGGTCGACCGCGCTTGAATTCGTTATACCAACGATACACGGTTGCCTTGGAAGGGCCTTCATCCATGAATGCCATTTGAAGTCTATCGTACGATTCATCCGGTTTCAGGCGACACTTGAAATCGTATAAAATCATAGCTCTAAAATGTTCCCGGCGCAGATCCATATTTCAGTGAGACACAATACTTTGAATTAACTCGCAAAAAATGTGGAGGGAAATTTTGAAATTGGAACTTACTTATTTTTACTTATAAATAATCATATTTTCGAAAAACATTATAACTGGCCAGTCTCCCATATATAAAAACTTTTTTTCGCAATACTTTCTGAGGGGCCTGGTATGCAATTTATCATTGTTTGGCGTGGCTACTAGATAGCATCTTGATTTTGAATGAATATTGAACACCGGAATGATCCTTTTGCTGTTGAAAAGAGGTTGCAGGTGTCTGGACACTCATCTCTTTTATCGAGAGTACCTTACAATATTAATCTTATTTTTTCTGTAAGTCGTACCCGAGATTTAATAATACATGATTGCAGTATTTGTATTGTTTTAACGATTTTTTGCCCGCAGCAGTTCGCAGCTCACAATAGGGTATTATTACTTTTTATAAATGTGAAATAATTGGGGCTTGTCGAGCAATATTTTATTGGAAACTTATTAAATGTTTTCTTTTTGTGGTTGATATGAAAATTGTGAGTATCCGCTGTTTTCGCCCTGTTAAGGTAAGACCAAATAAACAATGATGATTCGTTTATGGATATCGAAAGCTCTGTGTGAAACTGTAAATGATTCCGTATAGTTTTACCTATCTTAACAAATATAATCCGACAAAATAAGTTAATTTTGTTAATAATTTAAGTTTTTTTGATGACATTATTACCATAACATCGTTACCTCAATATGATGATATCTCGGTGAGTTTTTGGCAAACTGGATTTGTATTACTGACAGAGTTCGGTTAATTATAATTTACTTCTACAGGATTTTGTGTTTGTAGTAACTAATATTTATTTATTTCAGACATAATTCTAGTCCATAGTTATGCATACATTAATTTATAAACAGAAAAAAACCCTAAAATAAAATTAATGAATAATTAAATTTAAATAGTTGAAAACTCATTAAAAATAATAATTAAAACGGTCAAAACATTATAAAACTGTCAGAAAAAGAAGAATTAATATTTTATAGAAGTTCAAATGTTTGTTATTTTCTTTATACATTTGTAAAGGTTAATCTTAAGAAGTACCTATGGATTCAATTAAATAATTCTTTCTCTGAAATAAAGCTACGTTATCTTTTTTTTTTTGAATTATTCAGGGAAAGACTATTCGGTTTTAATCATTGAACTAATAAAACTATAACAAATTGGAGCCAAAATCTATTGGCCTGTATTCTCAAATTGTTTCATTGATTCAATATAATAATCATGTCATAATACTCGTACTTCAACGAAAATAGATTAAGCCAACATTGTAAAAACAATATAGCTTTCAAATTCCCAGATTGGCATGAAAGTTATTTATAATTTAGACTCATACGTACGAAATAAAAACTGCATTCGGTTCACAGATGTTATAAATTGAAAGTGGAGCTTCGTTAAGCTGGTTGCACAAGTTCAAATAATATTGTCAAGTGTAGTATCATAAAGGGGAAAAATTCATATGTTAATTGGGAATAATATAGCTTTCCAAAGGTGAAAGAATTTTTAAAATCGGTCCAGTGGTTTCGGAGCCTATTCGGTACAAACAAACAAAAAAATCTTTCCTCTTTATAATATTGGTATAGACTAGCTGTGCCTGCGGCTTCAATCCCGTCAACTGCCTACCCTACACCTACCTACCTAACCTACTTACTTCCCTACCTACCCTGCCTAGGTACATACCTACCAATTTATTTCTAGGGTCATTCTTCCGCGGCGAATTTTAACACCGCCATTCAGAAAATTACGTTAAATGCACAACGCCATCTATCGAATATGGAGTTCAACTGTCCGAGTATCTGAATTGTGAGTGTTGTGATATTTTACTTCTTTAGCACTTTCTCTCATTTTTTTCTTTCTTTACCTTTTTTTCTTTTTTATGTTTTGATTGCAAGTCGATGTCTCCAGATCTCGACTCGCCGTTCACAACAGCGTGCTGGTGCCTACTTATGTATGGAAGTGAAGGTCGGGTATGGCAAAAAATACATGAAAGTAGGATTAATGCAGTAGAAATGCTCTTCTTGCGGAGTATGTGTGGTGTAACTTTAAATGATAGTTTGAGGAATAAGGTAATAAGACAACGTTGCGGTTTAAAAGAAGATGTAGTGACTAAAATTGAAAATAGTATGTTAAGATGGTTTGGCCATGTTGAGAGGATGAATCAAAGGCGACTAACGAACGGTATTTACAAGGCAGACGAGAATAGAAACGCCGGGTGGGGACGCCCTAGAAAGACATACATGGACTTTATAGGTGATGTTCTTCAGAAAGGCCAAGTGCGCAGTACCCATAACTGGCGTGGGTGTATGACTAGATTTATGAATGTGTGTGAAGCAAAAGAAGTATGTAAGGATCGTATCAGGTGGCGATCTGTAGTTTCTGCCTACCCCCATGGGAAAATGGCGTGAGTTTATGTATGTATGTATAACTTTTCTACAGATTTGAACCAAAACTTATTGACCTGTAGCCTCAAATTGTTTCATTGATTCAATCTAATAATCATGTCATAATACTCGTACTTCAACGGTCAAAAAAATATAGCTTTCAAATGCCCAGATTGGCATGAAAGTTATTTATAATTTAGACTCATACGTACGAAATAAAAACTGCATTCGGTTCACAGATGTTATAAATTGAAAGTGGAGCTTCGTTAAGCTGGTTGCACAAGTTCAAATAATATTGTCAAGTGTAGTATCATAAAGGGGAAAAATTCATATGTTAATTGGGAATAATGTAGCTTTCCAAAGGTGAAAGAATTTTTAAAATCGGTCCAGTAGTTTCGGAGCCTATTCGGTACAAACAAACAAAAAAATCTTTCCTCTTTATAATATTGGTATAGACTAGCTGTGCCTGCGGCTTCAATCCCGTCAACTGCCTACCCTACACCTACCTACCTAACCTACTTACTTCCCTACCTACCCAGCCCAGGTACATACCAACCAATTTCTTTCTAGGGTCTAGGGTAGGTAGGTATGTTTTTTTCTTTTTTATGTTTTGATTGCAAGTCGATGTCTCCAGATCTCGACTCGCCGTTCACAACAGCGTGCTGGTGCCTACACTTATGTATGGAAGTGAAGGTCGGGTATGGCAAAAAATACATGAAAGTAGGATTAATGCAGTAGAAATGCTCTTCTTGCGGAGTATGTGTGGTGTAACTTTAAATGATAGTTTGAGGAATGAGGTAATAAGAAAACGTTGCGGTTTAAAAGAAGATGTAGTGACTAAAATTGAAATTAGTATGTTAAGATGGTTTAGCCATGTTGAGAGGATGATTCAAAGGCGACTAACGAACGGTATTTACAAGGCAGACGAGAAAAGAAACGCCGGGTGGGGACGCCCTAGAAAGACATACATGGACTTTATAGGTGATGTTCTTCAGAAAGGCCAAGTGCGCAGTACCCATAACTGGCGTGGGTGTATGACTAGATTTATGAATGTGTGTGAAGCAAAAGAAGTATGTAAGGATCGTATCAGGTGGCGATCTGTAGTTTCTGCCTACCCCCATGGGAAAATGGCGTGAGTTTATGTATGTATGTATAACTTTTCTACAGATTTATTATATGTATTGATGATATTGATATTTAAAAGATTGATATTGTTTTATTGGTGTCTTCTTCTTGCAAACATGTTTATTTTTCCAGATCTCCACAGTCACCTCTTTATAAGCCAAATCATCTTTCACACCTGAGTTTCACACAATTCGTCTATAACTTTTTCGGTTTTCCTCTATCACTTTATAAACATCCACATTCATACTCAAAACGTCATCACAGAAAATTCCTCATTGCTGCACTTGATCAAACTTACTACATTTGTAAAAAAACTTTCTGTATGAGACCACACAATGCGGTCTAAAATTTAAATAATTACATCCATCACACTGCCATTGGAAGGCTCTATCAAAGTAATTAGTTACGGAGCAATGGGCAGCATTCGGAGGCATTAGGCCAACGTGTGGAGGCAAAGTTACCATCTAATTGAATGGTAGAGGCGAGATTATTGTTGGTTAGCTTGAAAATGGCTGGTAACACAATTTGGGAAGTTCTATGGCACTTGTAGCGGTTGAAACATGGGTGAGTGATCGGAATTAGGTTGAAGTGTTCCTATCCGATACGCGGTCAACACTCTAGAACCTTTCGGCTTCATTGGTTCTGCGAGCAATGAGTCTTGTCTAGTTCTACAGATTCTCCTATAGATCACTTGCAGCGTTGCAAGGAATCCCACAAGGTGGACCAATGACTTGGCTATGATCAATCAAACTGACGACAATTAGGGGCGGCCTATGTTCTGCTATGGACCTCTTTCAGCTAAAATTATGACAATAATTATACATCTCAAGAGTTACTAATGATAAACAATACTTCTTTAACTTTATTTTGATGGTAGGTTTTTGTGGTATATCCCGCGAGCTTAATTTCGAAGGTTAGGTTGTGTTTGAGCACATCTAGCATAACTATATGCAACCCATAATGTTCCTGTTGCTGCTGTTCCCATGTCTAATTGAAGATAATTTAATTGTAGGAAGCAGTTGAAACACTTGCTTTGCCATCAAATACCGATGAAAGAAAGAAAGAAAAAATATTACACACGGCTTATTACGCATCGCCGTTCATCTTGTAGTCCAATGATGGAACGGGCTAGGCAGAATCGACTCGACCAGTGTCTCATTGCCAATGAGCCACTTGGCCCGGTTTCTATCAACTCAAATGCATCAAGCTAGCCAGCTTGATGCATTTGAGTCTCCCATCCCATCTTTGACTCTCCCATCTTTGTGACGGACCAGCCGGTCCGTCCCAAAGATGGGAGCAGAACTCTATGCATGATCGAACTTGCGCTTGATACAAGTTAAGCAGCTGTTCTGGCGTAAAGTACCGTCTCACCTACGGAAGTATCCCCAACTTATTAGCAGCCAAGTTGAGACTTTGCTTCAATGTATGAACCAAAATTAAGGGTTGATGTTAACGTAATGCCGTATCGGAACGGCTACACCCCGGAAAGAAGAAGTCGGGTGGAATTGGCTCCTTTTTGCGGAAAAAAGACACGCATGGGTCTTAGCAGCATTGAAACTGACCAGATTGGCATCGCGCCATTCGGAGACTGCCTTCAAGGACAGGTGCAAGCGCTCAACCATGGCCACCCGTTGAGACTGGATCTGAGGCCCAGTAGCCCGTGCGTCAGACACACCGGCACTCTCAGCAACAATATAAATTACATCAAGAAGAATGTATCGTGTGCAACCAGCTTAAGTGAGTATCAACTTTTTCATCCCATAACTTTATGTATGTTTGTGTATCACTAGCCTGTCATTAGCCCGGAATTCTCCACTACTGATGTGTTTGCAATTTATAAATAATATGCATTTTAATGGCATAGGTACCGGTGTAAATTACAACTGAGTATATTATTTTGATGCCCCTAACATTGTTTTTTTGTGTTTGGGAGTTACAACTTAACTATTTTTTTTATGTGTTTGTATTTAGATGAACTGTATTTAAACCTGTATTAACATGATTTAATGCACTCTATATTAATCTATATATACTCACGCATTTTCCCCATGGCGGTAAGCAGTCACTAACGATGTGCATCTCGAATATTAAAATAATTATGAGAATATGAAGTAAAAGCCAAATCAAGTATCTTGACTTGGCTCGCGAAGTTGTCGACATGTGGGATGTAGACACAGCGATCATTGTACCGATAGTCGTGTCAGCCAATGGCTTAATAGCCACGAGCCTCGACCAACACCTTAGGAGGCTCTCGTTAGGCGGCTGGGTCAAGGGCCTGATCCAGAAAGCAGTATTGCTGCACACGGCTCGTATTGTTAGGAGGTTCCTCTCTCTGGAGCCCTGACCGCCGGTAGCTTGGACCCTGTTCCCGATACCGGTGGACCTCTATTTTTTATATTTTTAAATGTTTTTATTTTTTTTGTATTTTAATTTACAAAATATTTTAAAATGTAAACAATAAGAAAAGAAATTGAATAAATGAGAATAATAACAAGTCTAATAAGCAAAATTCATCAAACTTATTAAAAAGAAAAGATGATTGCACTTTGCAAGACGCTTCACTCTTTTTTCGTATTATTTTACTTTAGAAGATAAGATTTTATTTTCTAGCTTTACAAAACTCTGTTATAGGATCACACTTTTTACCATAACGTAATTCCTAGGCATAACTTCTATTTTTTATACATTGGAAGGCTATGAGAGACCTTTGCCCAGCAGTGGGACAATATCATAATAATCATCATCAGCCTTTTTAATGTTCTCACAGCTGGGACACAGGCTCCTCTCTGTGAGAGAAGGAATGGGCCTTATCCACCACGCGGACCCAGTGCGGGTAGGTGGATGTCGAATTTTCAGTTCTTGGACATACCGGTTTCCTCACGATGTTTTCATTCAACGTTTTGAGAGCAATGTTGATCAAATAATTTACACAAAGTAATGCGCCTGTCTGGGTTTGAACCCACACAGCTGATACCACTGGGCCACCACTGCTCTGGGACAATATAGGTTACTAAATAATAATTACATAGATACATAAAGTAACGCCATTTGCCATTTGGGTAAGCAGAACTTACTACGACTAATAGGAACTAATAATTTTAGATAGAAAATTACAGAAAAGTTTAAATATACTATAAACGTGCTAAACAAACATCGTGTTGAATGAAGCAACATCGGTCAAGCCGACCGCGTAAAGAGAAAAGCGAAGTTAAAACTAATTTAAATGGCCTATTGCTCTGGCCATGTAATTGTTGACTTTGAGCAATTAGGTGTAAACTGTGACTAAAAGCATTGAGTTACAGAGTATAAATGGTTGATTTTTGTTTTAAAACAAAAAAGTAAAGTCTTTGAAAGAGTTTGGTTTGCAGGTTCGTAATAAACATCTTTTTAAAACGCAGTATGGAGTAATATCATCTATCGTAAATAGCGTATTACTCGGACAGCCGCGGCGGCGGGTTCGCGGAGAGTGCTAACGCGTGCCCGTGTTCCCGTCATAAGCGGCACAGGAGGACACCGTGGAATTTTAGTGGGTAAGAGTCCCACATAACTGCGCTATCTCCTCTTAGTAGCGCTGTATGCATGAGCATTTCACCAAGCAAAAAAAAAGTTATATATAACGCATTTTATGGTTGCATAATTCATCAGCATTTTTGCCAATAGTCTTTCACTGCTTAACCTATCTGTCGCCAAATCGATCGTTCCTGTACGTCTCACATCCAGCAGATTCCCAGAGCCTTAATCAGGTCATCGGTCCATTTAGAGGGAGGGCTTCCAACGCTATATCTTCCGGTACGCGATCATCACTTCAGAACTTTTTGGCCCTATCAACCAACCAATGTGCCTTGCCTGCCACATAAGTTTGGCAATTGCTTAATTACCTGTGTTTTAAAATTATAAAATTATACGAATGCAATAACTATTCAATAGATAGGTACTGCTCTATGTCAAAAATAATACTTCAAAACTTAAAATCGGAGTCTTTTGACTATAGTTATTTAATTTAGCTAAGAGCGCACTTGGTCACACGCAAGGTGGTCGCTAGCAAAGGGCCTTATCAGAAAGCTTCAAGTCATCCAAAGGGCAATAGACAGGGCTATGCTCGGAGTTTCCTTGCGTGATCGCATCTGAAATGGCAGGAGGCAGGAGAACCAAAGTTATCGACATAGCCCGAAGAATTGCGAAACTTAAGTGGCAGTGGGCAGGGCATATTGCTCGCAGAACGGATGGCCGATGGGGCCGAAAAGTTCTGGAGTGGCGACCGCGAACTGGAAGACGATACGTTGGAAGGCCTCCCACTAGGTGGACCGATGACCTGGTTAAGGTTGCGGGAAGGCGCTGGATGCGAGACGCACGGGATCGGTCAATGTGGCGACGCCTGGGGGAGGCCTATGTCCAGCAGTGGACGTTTTTCAGCTGAAATGATGATGATGATGATGATGATGAAGAGCGCACTTAATTTCTTACTCGACTGTACAAGGTACCAACATGTAGATAAAAACCCATTCGTCATTGAAAAGCAAATTTAATTAATTTACACAAAATCCTTGATTTAAACAAAGTAGTTTACATCAACAACAGTCAGATCATTGTCACACGTCGGGTTTCACAACAAGCATTTTAATTATAAATTAATGAAGGCTTATTAATTTACACTCACGTTACACTGGAGCAATTATTTATACCGACATTTAATAAGCACTATTATGGCTATCGAACTCCATTATTATGTTTCGTATGAATTTAATAACTAAAAAAGAAAGATGGCGGGATATTTTTATGTTTTATAGTGAGTTGTCATTAATATAAATTGGATTTTTGTGTTTTATTGTTATGTGTTGTGGAAATTAAATGGCTTGTTTCTGAAACAAAGTTTTTTTTAAAGTATTTATTTAATAAAATAGTAATGTAAGCTGTAAGTTAATTTAGGATAGCTTTTGCTGCCTTCCTAATATTCATGAACGCTTCTTATCAGTAACCAAAATAAATCATCTTAGTCGTTTTATTTAAGATCGAAACGAAAAACTGCTGGTTTTTTTTGAGTTACCTATTATATTTTATTTATTTATTTATTTAAACTTTATGCACAAGTACAAAGGAGGACTTAATGCCTTAGGCATTTTATACCAGTCGACCTTAGGGTAGTATAGAGATAAAATAAGGCAGGTGCAACTAAGTTAAAGGTAAAATAAATAAATATATAAAAGAATAAATATATATATATATAAATTAGCAGTGGTGGCCCAGTGATAACGGCCCTGACTTACGTGTCGTAGGTTGTAGGTTTGAACCCAGGCAGGCCCTTTACTTTGTGTATATATAATACATAAAATAAAAAAGCTTATATAGATACCTTATAAAAAAACATTTGTACATTGTTAATAAGATAATACCGACTACATAACAATAAAATTAGTAACACACTTTTATAACAATCAGTAGGAAAATAATAATTATTATTCTTATAAAATTTAAATAAAATTTCAACAATTGATTCCATTAAAATAAAATACCAATTGAAATACCAATAACAATAAAGTAAAATCATCATTGAAGTGATTATTAATAAAATCATTCCTAATAATTAATAAAATTAGTAAAACATTTTCTTTATATTACAATCAAAAAGATAAACAGAATTATCATTCGACTAAAATAAAATTAAAAAAATTGGTTCCATTCTAATTAAAATGTCAATAAAATTAATAAATTACATTAAAATACCAAAAACAAAAACTATTTTTTTTATTTCAATTTATTTAATTGAAATAAAAAATAAAAATAAATTAACCATTTATTCAACAACATGATTTACTTTTTTAGTAAGATAACACTTTCACTATATGTCCCAAATTAATCTCATTTAAAATAACAAAACTATTAAATACTCATATTTAAATCAAACCTTTGATCAATGTAATTATAAACAAAATAGAAACATACAATTATTCCATTAAAACTATCAAGGTCAACATTGAGAAAATCTAATTTCAGGAAAAGTTACCTAAGAAACTCAAAGCACCAGGAAAACCTCACAAAAGTCCAATTTAAGTTTTCTTTTAGACCCTCAAATTCGGGTCGTTTTGCCAGGGAGGCACTCGTTTTGCCTCGAGAGGAGAAAAACTTTTTAAGAGTGCAAAGACGTCTGTAAATTGGGTTTGCTTAAGGCTACTTGAATATGAAGCTTGTATTTCTTTTTTTCTTCTGTCACGTTGGACCATTGGCTAGAGACCTCGCCTCTCGTGCTTAAGGTCATGGGTTCAAATTCGGGCAAGTGCCAATGTGACTTATTCAAATTTATATGTACTTTCTAAGTTTATCTTAGATATCACTGATAACGGTGAAGGAAAACATAGTGAGTAAACCTGGATTTATAGTAAATATAAGTCTGAAATCACCAACCCGCATTGAGCAAATGTGGTGATTAATGCTCGTGCCATCTCTGTATGAAAAGAGGCTTTTGCCCTGCAATGGGACAGTTCAAGGCTGGTTATAAATTATTATTTTAAATTATGTGGAAGCACTAATTGCCAAAATATTAATTCTGCTTAAATTGCTTAAATGTTCTTCCTTTCCCCAGCTATGCTTAGGAAATGAAGGAACACCGGTGGGTTTTAGTCAGTAAAATTCTGACACGCCCTCACCCAGACCGGGAGAAGTCATTGAATGAATTCCAAATTTAAATAAAACATTGTTGAGGTCGGCTTCAGTCTAACCAGTTGCAGCTGAGTAAATGCCAGTTTTTTTTTCGAGAAGTTTCAGTCTACTTGGCCTTCACAACCTGGTACCACATTGTAACCATGTTTTTTTTTAAATACTTTGTAAATGTACATGCATACTGCGCTACCACGGGGAGATAGCGCTGTAATTGGGGACTCCAACTCACTAAAAAGAAAGAAATTGGTCTCCACCTCTTAGTACCTCTAGCTGAGTACCATTGTTTTTATTTTCTATATATAGTAATATAAGTTTTTAAGCTGACATGGTCACAATCATTAGAATTAATATTTGTTTCGGGATATTTACGATGTATATTTGGCTTGTAACAGTGCCGAAATATCGAGCTCTCAACCAAATGCAAAATATACATGGTAAATGTCCCGAAACAAATATTAATTATATATAGTAAGTTAAGATATATGTGTAATTTATATAATATATAATTAGTTATGTTATTTTTGTCTATTTTAAGTTTCCTTATTATTTCCACACACTGTGTCTTCGTTTATCATCCAAATTTCCTGTCGCAGGTCTGCTGGAAGAAATTTCTAATGTAATAAGCAGTACCTTTGTTCTCTTCAATCTGTATTCTTTCTTTTCTCTGTAAAATGTTTTTGTTTGTACATAAATAATTGAATAAATACTAGACTAGACTAGGCTAGACTGGTGGCATATTTTCTAGCTTCGATGTCAAAGATCTGCAAACGGCAACCAGGTCTAACGGGTTAAAGTAATTTCCACGACACGGAGGAATCTCGGAATGTACCTAATAGAGGGTCACCCATCCACAGACTGACCTCAACAAGCCTTGGTTCAATCTTCAAAGTTTAGCGAGGCTGTTATTATGTTGTTGATTGAATTGCCAAGAAAAGTTTATGGAGAAAACAGTTTATCTTTTCAGTCTGATCACTAGATTTTCCTGGAACAATTACTTTATCTTGCTGCTTGACAAGAAAACATAAAAAAAAACATAAAGTCCTGCTATTGCCAACCATGCAGAAAATTCAAACAGAAAAGGCGGACGATTTTACATTCAACTACCAGCCTTCAAGTGGCATCTCAACAAAGAAAACAAAAAAAACTGCAGTGTTTTCTATGAGGCCTTTCTCATTGCTAGACTCGATTCGATTTAATCACACCACAAGAAAATTTTACGAAGTGAAATTACAAGTAGGCACGAGTGGATGCAATGTGATACAATTCGACCGATTTGCACTTATTTATTTTTATAAAATACGTGCTTGATATCGCCTCGTCAGAAGGCTTAAAGTCACCTAAAGGGCAATGGATATACTCGAAGTTTCCTAGCGTGATCGAATCAGAAATGAAGATATCCGCAAGAGATCCAGGGTTACTGACGTAGCCCGAAGAATTGCCACACTTAAGTGGCAGTGGGCAGGGCACCTTGCAGGTAGAACGGATGGTTGATGGGGCCGAAGGGTTCAGAAGATGCGACCGGGTACTGGAAGACGAAACGTTGGAATGCCTCCCTCTAGGTGGAACGATTACCTGGTCAAAGTTGCGGGAATCTGCTATATGCAAGACGCAGAGGACCAATCGGTGTGGCGTCAGTAGACTTCTTTCGACTGAAATGATGAAGGTAATGATATCGCCTATTAACGAAATTTAGATTGCGTCGCACTTCCCGAGGAAAGTCACTTAAGTGGTGTTCTAGTCGGGTCCATTATACAGCATTTTGACCCGAATGCGCCCCTGTTCTGAAAGACGTTGATCCCCCAACATCACAGGAATATACTAATGGCATTTACACAGGGTGGTTATTTGAAAAGTTTTCAAAAAGGAATTTGTGTTTTTTTAAACGTTCCACCTCTAAGTTAAAAGAGCGTGAGGTTGTTTAAAAAAAAACTTGTCAAGTGAGAGTTGGACTCAAATATGAAGGGTTCTGTATCATTGAGAGACCTTGCATCTAGTAAAATTTCATGATTCATGGCCAACAGCAAGTGCCCAAGCAGTCGCTCCATGTACAATACTGAAACTCGGCTGAATCTTGTTAGACTGAAAGCCGACCACAACAAAGTTGGCCACTCACGCTATGTAGAATGAATAGCATATATCCAATAGGTTTTGTGACTGTCAAAATATGTGACATTGCTTCCTTGGTGCAAGAGACCAACTCACATTTGACTGGTTTCATCATCATCTGCCTAGCCTTTTCCCAATTGTTGTTGGGGTCGGCTTCCAGTCTTACCGGATTCAGCTGAGTACCAGTGTTTTACATGGAGCGACTGCCTATCTGACCTCCACAACACAGTAGCTGAGTAACACGGTACCCCTTGGCAAGACTGGTGTCAGATCTCAAGCTTCTGACTACTCTTAACGACTGTCAAAGATCTTCAAATAACAGCCGGGACTTTCCGAGGCACGGAGAAAACTCGGTATGTTGAAATGGTCACCCATCCACGGACCGACCTCGTCAAGCATTGCTTAACCTTGATGATCGACACATTTGACTGGTTTATGGTAACGATATTATTTGTTGTTATAGCGGCCCATAGTAACACATATTCTGTGAAAATAACTTGAAGTATTACAGTACCAAAAAAAGGTACAGTACTGTGGCAGATACAGACAGACGGGCAGCGAAGGTTTATTAATAGAATTCCGTTTTTGCCATACGAGGAACCCTAATTCTAGGGTATTAGGGTTGTTGTGTTGAAAAAGATGTAAATTAACAAAAGGCGGCACTAGTAATAAATATTTTAGACTGTGCCAGACAACACAGGCCGGCTTATTTATTTTTCCTAAAGATCTATATCGACAGTTTTTCACGCAGTTTAGTAAAAAAATATTCCTGCTTTTGGTAATGTTGGCAAAGTATTTCCAATGCAAAAGCATTTTGCAAGCAGAATTCTTAGAAATATTTGCGTACTTAACATAATAAGGAAAACGTAGGGAAAAAATGCATTTTCTTATCAAAACTACACTGTTTTGTAACAATAATAGTATTACGAATTAGCATTTTTCTCTATGTGTATCAATAAACTTATAAAGTGGTTTAACAATTATAATTAAAGCAGTACTGCTGGGCACGGCTCATATTGTTGCTTGGACCGCTTGGACCCTGTTCCCGATACCGGTGGGCCTCTATTTTCTATATTTTTAAAATGTTTTTTTTTTGTGTTTATAAAAATATTTAAAAATGTACTAAATAAAAAATTTTATGATTAAAGGACATAATAATAAAAACCATAATTGTAACCAACAATTATAATTGATTTTGTGTTTCTAAACTATCTCTGGAAGATTTTTTTTTCCCCATACTAGGAATTTCTGCCTGTATCAACCGCCAAACAACAACAACAACAACAACAATTATCTGTTGTAGGGCATACACATATTTGTTCCGTGCGGGAATCGAACCCGCGACAAGTAGCACATCATCCGATCAATCAACCACTTCGCCAACCGTGTCGTCTATTGATCATTGATCCGAAAGTTCTGAAAAAAAGCTTTACTATAACTTGAGTGTCACAAGCTACTTTTAGTACTATAGACCAACCACGGGAACAAAGCTGCAGGACAAACCTATCAAAATCACAGTTGCAGCGTACTCCTCTGAAAACTTTAGTACCACAAAAAAAAAAACTTATTAAAACCTCATCAAATTCACCATGTTCATCATTATCATTAATTTATAAATGGTTAGGTTCATAACTAATTTCTGATATTCTACCCAATATTCTTGGAAACCTAAGCCCAAAGCAATGTTGCAAAGGAAATTTAGAATATTCTGCGTGGAACCAAATTGAGGTGATTTTAGGAATGTTATTTATTAACTACTTGAATATAATGGATGGATTGTTCCTGGGTAGAAACTGATAATTCTATTTAGTCCGTCAGTGAGATTATCAAATAATATCGCAGCAATTTTTTTTGCTTTATCAGATAAATAAAAATTTACAAAGATAAAGCGCATCAACGTTCAGGAGTGGGGCCTTCTGACGTCACTTTGTCAGTATAATGTGTAGAAAATCGTGACATCACACGATATTTCAACACACTGTATCATCTCAATTTTTGTTACCCTATTAGAGAAAGGAATATAGGTTTGGGAATTTATCAGTAGTGGAGTTTGTCTTTTTTTATTTGATACTAGCTGACCCGGCAAACTTTGTTTTGCCATAAAAAGACCAAACATTTATCTACCCTACCCTACCCTACCCTACACTACCCTACCCTACCCGACCCTACACTACCCTACCCTACCCTACCATACCCTACCCTACCCTACCCTACCCTACCCGACCCTACACTACCCTACACTACCCTACCCAACCCTACCCTACCCTACCCTACCCTACCCGACCCTACACTACCCTACACTACCCTACCCAACCCTACCCTACCCTACCCTACCCTACCCTAACCTACCCGACCCTACACTACCCTACACTACCCTACACTACCCTACACTACCCTACACTACCCTACACTACCCTACACTACCCTACCATACCCTACCCTACCCTACCCTACTTATAAACCTCACGGAGCCCGAGACCTTTCCAACGAATGCAAAACCATTGAAATCGGTTCATGCGATCTGGAGTTATATCGTCAGGAAGAAAACCGACTTATTTTTATATATGTCGCATCAAGGCTGGCCGATAGATGCAAACCATTGGGAAGTCAGGATGTATTCCCTTAGGTTAAGATATCGTGTGTGGGCAGGTCGGTGGGTGCAGTCGTGCAAATAAAATCACATAAATTATTCGATACACTGGGTTTATTCAAATATTCGCAGTTACAATCCTGCTCACTAATATTACGGATCGACACTGATTCTACGACGTGTTAGCTCTAAGGCTGTCAGTACTCAACTGCCTTATTCTATGTTCGCCACCACGCAAGTGGTTAGAAATAGCGCGCCAATGCGTAGTTGTTCTTGCTTTGCCGCCAGATGGCGTGCTTGCGATTTATTTTAACGTCCGTACTATTGACCAAACCCGACATATATTAGATAGATGGGTTTGCTCTTGACTCTAGTCTAGGTCAGAGGTGACAAAGACAGAGTTTACGATGGAGTGAGCTTACCCAGAAGAAGCCTGTTCATTCTAACTTTAAAGAGATTCGGGTTGAATTTGTTCGGAAACAGACGCAGGTAGTGAGTTCCACTCATTCGCTGTGCGCATTATGAAGGATGTTTGGAAGCGCTTGGTGCGGATTGGTGAAATGGCATTAGGTAAGGATCGTAACTTGCAGTGCATCTAGATGACCGATAGTAGAAGGGGGCCGGTGGGATGAGTTCGTGGAGTTCTTGAGCACACTCACCGAAGTACAGTCTGTAGAAGACCGACAAGCAAGCAACCTTGCGGCGATTAGCCAAGCTGTGAAGCTTGGCATCCACCAGTTCAACGTCGCCAATGAGCCTCCTAGTTCTGCGTTCCACCGTTCCATTTCCGTTTTATGCCTAGTCGATGTCATGAGCTCGAAAATGTTGTGAGAAATGATTTGAGTATGAGAGTGGATGCCTACAAGAGTTGGGTATGATGAGAGTTTAAACGATGTATGTCCGCTTGCAGACCACCTTGGGTGATAATGTATCTGTTGATTCTTATTCCTGACCAATTGTTACCGCAATAATTGCCTTATTGGTCTAGTCATAGTGATTGCAAGCGCAAGCTTTTGGTTAAACTTTCAGGGTGTTCCAAAGGGATATTGGATTTTTCATATGGAATTTGTACGTGGAATTTTCAATATCTAAGTTCTTTACATGCATCGTGAATTAAATCCGCGGAGATTATTGAAAGAACATAGATGCCGACATCTATGTTCTTTCAATAATCTCCGCGGATTTAATTCACCATGAGAAGGATTCTTTCATTATCCAGTCCATTCTTCTCTGAAACGCGCTTCCTCTCGAGATCAGCACGGCCACCAGTGTCTATGCATTCAAGCAGAGATTGCGGATTTATTATCAAAACAAAAAAGCAGAATCATCTCTTTTTTTTATTTTCTGTTGTTTTATTAATGTATCTATATTTATATAGGTTGAAGAAAAATATAGGAAGAAGTGTAGTAACTTTCGACTTATTGCCCTAATAACACACGCCAGCAAAATAATGTTACATATAATAAACGAGCGACTGAAGTCATATTTGTCCAGAGAAATTGCGCCAGAACAAGCCGGATTTGTAAAAGGAAAAGGAACCCGTGAACAAATTCTCATCGTTCGCCAAATCATTGAGAAGGCTCGAGAATTCAACAAGCCGACCTACATATGCTTTGTTGATTTCTCCAAAGCGTTCAACTCAGTGAAATGGCCAATATTGTGGAAAACACTACTGGACATGGGTACACCTCAACACCTCGTGCACCTGCTCAGGGAGCTCTATGAAGGGGGAACAGCTTCAGTGCGGACGGATGACCTCCTCTCAGAAAGTTTCCATCCAAGTGCGGGCGTGCGACAGGGATGCATAATATCGCCATCATTATTGGATGCAAAATCGTAAACTTGCGGTATGCAGATGACACCACCTTATTTGCGAGTAACGCTGGCCTTATAGAGGAATTACTTCTCAGGATGGAGCGTGTAAGCCTCACGTTTGGTTTGAGAATAAACCGATCTAAGACTAAAATTATGATCGTGGACCGCGTCAACGACAACTCGCCCGAAGTGACTCGTATCGCGAACTGTGACGTGGTTCAGACCTATGTCTACCTTGGGGCTTTGATCTCAAACAACGGCGGCTGCGTAGATGAAGTAAAACGACGTATGGCCATGACCAGAACTGCGATGGAGAAGCTGGGAAAAGTGTGGAGAAATCGTAACATTACTAAAGCCACCAAAATCAGGCTCATACGAACAATTGTATTCCCCATTTTTCTCTACGCGGCCGAGACGTGGACAGTGCGTGAGCTGGAAAGGGGGAAGATAAATGCTCTGGAGATGTGGTGCTGGAGAAGGATGCTCGGCATATCGTGGACGGATTTCCGAACTAACGTGTCCATACTCCAGGATCTCGGCATCACGCAGCGTTTGTCGAACGTAGTACAGTCACGCATGCTGCAATACTTTGGACACGTCTCTAGGCGGGATGGCGACTCTATAGAGCGGCTGGTCGTACAAGGAAAAGTGGAGGGAACCAGATCGCGCGGCAGGTCACCTATGCGCTGGACTGACCAAGTAAAATCCGCAGTAGGAGGCCGCATATCTGACTGCGCCAAACAGTCCGCCAACAGGGCGGGCGATCGTGCGGAGAGCTGTGTCTGCATCTACCACCGACGTGGACGCCTCGACGTGACCACGACCGCTCTGCCAAGAGCGAAACGACAGAGAAGAAGAAGATTTATATAGGTATATATCATATTTAATACTTGAGTATTTACGTTTAAATTACCTATTTAAGTATGTTAATAACTGTTTTTTTTTATATTTAACAAGTCACTGTCTCTTCACCACCCTTGGTTGACTGGTCAAGAATGTCTAGGTTATAAAGTCCGACTTTTTACCTTTTGTGCATGAAGTCTAAATAAATAAATAAATTTGTTTCTGGATGATAGCAACAGGCTTTAGGCTGGTTCTTGCCAAAATGTGGGTACACGTCAACCTGACCCGGGGAATAACCTTATTTATTTATTTATTAAAACTTCATGCAACATAAAATTACATGGGCGGACTTAATGCCTAAGGCGTTCTCTACCAGTCAACAAAGGGCGGTGAAGAGATAGCATGGCAGGTGAATACAAAATTAAATGATAATTATTATTAAAAACCTAAATGAGTATAAAAGTATATAGCAAAAATAAGCATGCTTAAATATTTACTATAATAAATACGATATATAAAATAATTTATATGCATGCATATTATATTATAAATGCAATGGTTTGTGAAGTCGTTTACATGGGCCCTTAAACCTCGATTAATTATTTATACTGAGGAGTGTTATCTGGCCAGGTCTATAAAGATCTTTAATATTTTTATTAAGTTATATATATATAAGTTATATAAGGCAAAGCCGCGGGAAATATAAAAAAAAAAGAATCTGAAGAGATACAAAAACAGTACACCAACATTACAATCACCAATAATTACCTACCCAGTTACTATGTAATTTGGAGACTCGCAGATGGATTAAGGCCGCCTGATGTCTGTATTATGGCGAAGATTGCTAAGACGACCAAATAAAGAATATTTTTGTCACCACTTACCTACAGCTTCTCATTACGCTCCAATTGCCGGCATTTATACCAAAAATATTATACAGAAGTTCCAATTTATTTTCCCTGCAGGGTTTAGCTCTTCTGAGCTATACGTAAGCCACGGTTTGTTTAAAAGGTTGTATTTTATTGGTCTGGTCATGTTTAAATTGTAAAAGTTTAGTTGAGTTACTCGAATTGAGTAATGTTTTAATAAAGATCGTGTATAATAAGTAGTGGATGTTAAAACAAACGGAAATATCTAAAAGTATACTTTTCAGGTGCTAACAGTATCAAATAATACATAAAAGTGAGTCACATGAGTTGATACAAGTTCAAAAGATAAAAAGGTGTGGTTTTTACAGTATTTTAAAACTTAAATACACTAAAATATGTAGGTCTGTCTGACCACAAGGTCCTCTCCCATGAAACTTTTACCTTACACAAAAACACCACGTATGTTGTCCCCGAGTAAATCTAGACTGCTACTAATAAAAACCCAAACATATGAGATATTAATCTATTTTTTGTCTTGGTGTTAAGCTACTTCACAGAAAAGATGTTAAACAGCTGGATACATTTTATTGACAAGTGTTTTTAACACCTGATGGAAAAAGAGGGGTGTTATATGTTTGACGTTTGTACGTGTGTATGCGTGTATTTCGCCTTTGACTCTATAAGTATTTGTATATTCGTGCGTATGTTCATCACAGCTCCTAAACGGCCGATTTTGATTTCGTTTCTTTTTGTTTGAAAGGTGACTTTATTAAAAGTGTTCTTAGCTGTTTTATGAAAATCGGTTAATCTCTTGAAAAGTTAAAGACATTTTATTGTTTGAATCGGGATGTTTTTGCAAGATATCGTGTCATAATTAAGTGTTCAATAGATATTCGATCAAAACGCGTCTACTACTAGATAGATTATATAGTATGCAATAAAAATGTGTCGGGAACTTTGAAATTATAAAATTTTACTTGTATTTAAATGAATTGTTATAAGTACCTAATAGAGTATTAGATGGATTTTTAACCCCCGCCGGAAAAAGAGTGGTGTTATAAGTTTCACGTGTGTTGCTGTGTATCTGTGTGTCTGTCTGTGGCATCATAGCGCCTAAACGAATGAACCGATTTCGATTTAGTTTTTTTTTGTTTTAAAGGTAATTTTGTCGAGAGTGTTCTAAGCTATGTATGAATAAAATCGGTTCAGCCGTTCAAAAGTTATGGGCGTTTTACTGTTTGAATCGGGGTGTTTTCGCAAGATAAATGTGTCGGGGTATTTTAAATTTTGAAATTTTACTTGTGATAAATTAAGTTCCTTTAAACCTTCTGTCTCTTACATTTTATGTAGTCGTGCGATAAATTACCTGAGTTAATACTTATCTACAAAAAATATACCGAAACCGGTTGCGTAACGGTAAATAAGTGTGACGATAATCTAATTAATGAATTTGCTTTTTACGGTTAGTTTTCATTAAACTAGTATTTAATTAACACATTGACGCACTGATTTTAGTTCTCAATATTCAGTTTTTAACCCCCGACGGAAAAAGAGGGGTGTTATAAGTTTCACGTGTGTACCTGTGTGTTCGTGTATCTGTCTGTGGCATCATAGCTCCTACACTGATGAACAGATTTTGATTTTGTTTGAAAGGTGACTTTATTGAGAGTGTTCTTTCAAAAGTTATGGGACATTTTACTGTTTCAATCGGGGTGTTTTCGCAAGACATCTTGTCATAATTACGTATTCAATAGATTATCGATCGAAGCGTGTCTATTACTAGATAAATTATGTAGCATGAAATCAAAACTTGTAGGGGGCTATTTAAATTTTACTTGCCCCCGAAGGGGGCAGAGACAGAACACCTTCACCTCGTCAGTTATGTATATCGTTACATAATCCATATATTCAAGCATCAAAATATGAAACTCAAAATCTCCGGGAGAAAATTTAAAAATATACCCGTACCTACGTAACCTCTAGTAGAAATTGATACGGTAAAAGTCAAGGTTAGATAAGTAGTAATGAACATAATACGGCGCAAACCCGATCGGGGCCTTTCATTTGTGCCGCCGCTTATTTTGTTTTTTACTTCTACCTGACACTGGTAACCTGTGGTTAGGGCGCGGTTAGTGTGGAGTGGGCTCCATAGTTGGGCTAAATTATGTGTAGTTTTGGGTGGAGAAGAATACATGTTATAAGTGAAATATGTTGAGAGTCCGAACTGGTATTAAGGCCCCACCGGGTTGAGCAGTTGTTTATCAGGAATAATAATATTTTTTTAGATGTAGTATGTTATGAACGTTCAAGGATGTATCGAAATATGTCATTATATTGCACACGAGTTTTATACAACGTCCTAGGAGAAATTGGTCTTGTCGCGGATAAATTTGATAGAGTTACCGCGGCCCTGGCACGAGCAACTTAAGGAACACGGGTGGGTTTTAGTCAGTAAAAGTCTGACACGTCCTCCCGCTTCACCCAGAGCGGGAGAAGTCATAGGTAGATAACACAGTACAAAAAAAAAGGAGAAATAGGTTTTTTTAAACTCAGAAGTATATAACTTCTGTGGTATAAGACCAATTTTATTTTAATAAAAATAGACATTTTCTGTAAATTAAATTTTGTCGTGGTTACATTCTGTTTTACGAACGGGTTAGTCACTGTTTGTCTATCTTATTAGAATGTAGACACTCAAAGAAACACTTAAATACCAAATCCTCAGCAAGAATAGAAACTAATAACTACATTATTACTTACCATTATTTGTATTGCCTAGAATCGAGAACCACGAAGATAAACCCATCAACAATATTTCTCCAGGAGCGTCTTCCACACTGCTCCAGCCCAGTTGAAAACGGAAGGCCGTCCAAACCCGGGCTAGTAGCTAGCAATCAGCGAACGCCGCCCAAACACAGACACTGTATGATTTATGTACTGAATATGTATTTCATATCCACTTCTTGGTCAATCAGCATTCGTGTGGGGAGTTTGTTAGGGTTGCTGAAGGAAAAATTTCCTGTGGCGATGTTGCTAAGGAGGTTCTTTTTTCAATTATTATGTTATAAAAAAGAAATGACGATGGATGGATTTTGTGAAAGAAGTTACGACTTAGAATGACATTCTGCGATAGATCATAATAAATTGGGATAAAGTCAGTGACCTTCCGGATAACTCAATCATCATCATAATCATTTCAGCCGAAAGATGTCCACTGCTGGATATAGGCCTTCTTCTGGCGTCGCCACATTGAGTGAGCCCGTGTGTCTCGCATCCAGCGCCTTCCCGCAACCTTAACCAGGTCATCGGTCCACCTAGTGGGAGCGCTTTAAAATGCATCGTCTTCCGGTTCACGGTCGTCATTCCAGAACTTTTCAGCCCCATCGGCCATCCGTTCTGTGAGCAATGTGCCCTGCCCACTGCAATTCTTCGGGCTATGTTGGTAACTTTGGTTCTCCTGCAGATATCCTCATTGCTATTGCTACCACGCAAGTAAACTCCGAGCATAGCCATCTCTATTGCTCTTTGGGTGACTTTAAGCTTTCTGATAAGGCCCATTGTGATCGACCACGTCTCGGTCCCATAGGTAATCACTGGCAATACACACTGGTCAATTGGTCATAAACTTTTCTTGAGACACTGCAGTAATTTTGACGAGAAGATACCACGTAACTTTCCGAACGCCGCCCAGCTGAGTCGGATTCGACGGTTGAGCTCTTTCTCGAAGTTAGACCTACCCAACTGGACCGTTTGTCCCAAGTAGACATAATCGTCTACACTCGAGTGGGTGTTATATGGACATTCACCCCTATGATAACACTATATGATAAGAGATTTTAAATTGCAAGTCACATGGACATAATACGATGTAATATCTAAACTTTCTTTTAGTTTTAATGTTATCAATGCTTGTTTTAAAAATAATTTTTGTTAATGCATGCATGCTATAGAAAACTGTATTTATTTTTTATTTCCTGTTCGGGCTTTGTATATTATACCCTGTATTTGAGAGGCCTGGTTTTTGTGAAACAGGACTTCTTAGTACAAGAGCCAGGGCTGCACTGATATCTATTTGTGACTTATAAAGTGAGCTTAAAAAAAATGTACGATTGGCATAATTTTCTTAGAAAATACGTGCGCAATATCGCTTAAATTCACCATCAAGGTCCCTCAAGAGGATGATGATTGGGATGGAGCAACCAAAGATAATAATAATAGTTATTATTTTTCCCCAGGGAACGGTTTTAAGCTGAAGGTCGTCTAGGTCATGACAATAGGCTTCGTGGATTCTAAGAATTGGACCATTGAATGTCCTTCAATAGAGCTTTTAACGTTAGTGGGTGGGAACAATAAATGAGGATTTTTGAATAGATAGCGAAACTAACTGGTCTCGAGGCTTATATTCTGAAGCTAATTGAATGAAACTTTCTCTACTCCAACTGATTCACTTGCGATGAGAAAGGAAAAAAAACTCAATAAACCAACTTATAAAGCAAAACACTAAAAAGTCGCAAAAATAACTTTCGATTTGGTAGTCGGTGTCTTTGGTACCTACCTCTAGTTTTTATCATTTTTCAACACCGACTTCCGAAACGAAAATTATTTTGGCGACTTTTTAGTGTTTTGCTTTAGATGTCGGTTACTTTTTATGAAAAGGATTTTATATCTCTCTTTTTAGTTTAAGTTGGTACCACTAAAAAGTGGGCAAAGTCTATATATAGTAAGGTACCTAAAGGATTGACAAAAAATACCCATAATAACTTAATTCCCACATTCGTGCTGTTTGTCGCTAAGGAGTTCGGTTGTATGTTTCTTAACTTGAAAATTGCTGAACTGATTTTGATGAAACTTGCATTATTCCCTAAATTAAGAGATACATAATCCAATAAAAAAATAATGATCTCGGTCTGATAAGAAGTTTCGGAGAAATTCGTGGACAAACATACATACAAACAAACATACATACACTCAGGGAATTTGGCACACGTGTTTTAGAAGCCCATATTGAGTAACGTAATTCGAATTAATAATGTGGATATTGTGCCATGTACAATGCCAAAAATATTACATACATACAATTATATAATATATAATTATAATTTAATATAGTTTTTGTACACTGACAGCCCTAATGTCTATCTGCTCTCGTTCAGTCCATCCAAAGGTTGTCTGTAAGAGATTGCCCTGTGCGATAAGACCGCCCATTGTACACTTATCTTTGTAAATGTTTTGTCCTGTAATTTTTAAGTGGTGTACAATAAAGTATATAATAAATAAATAAATACGTGTCGAATTGATTACCTTCTTTTTTTGAAGTCGATAAAAATAACAAGCAATAACTATAAATTTCGATTATATTTCGAACTTATAGAGTCGATGTTCTTGACAATTTTAGAATATAGCAGTTAATACCTCAAGCTTGTGTAGAGCAGCTAGGGTTCTAGTATTTTACAAATACAAATCTGTGATTTGCACGAGCGTTTGGCCCTGTTCAATAGGTCAAATGGCATTTGAATGTTGTATAGAAGACCTAGTACAAGCCACACCCTGCAGAATCCTTTCAATATAAATTACAGTGAAGGTCTATCTAGATCAAAGTTCACACTAGTGCAATCAGTGAAAGGTTGGCTAGCCAATCACTTGCGAGCACCTTTAAATGACCTGTTTGCTTAATTTATACCAACTGAGTGCGTAGAACCTAAGATGATATTATAAGGCCTGGTAACTGCCACGCCTTGGTTAGGAAAAGGTTAATACGCATTGATGGTCTTATAAAGGGTATGAAGTGGTCTTTATTGCATAACATAAAAGGATAGACACTTAGGCTTAGGACTGTTTGAGTACTGAGAGGGTTTCTAAACCAGGTTCCAGAATATTTAAGGTTTTGTGCCCGTCTGCCAACGTTATTGGAGAGTATGACTCCTGAGTATGTTTTGAGCTAGTGGCACAGATAAGTTGCTAAGGAGTTTGTTAATACTCACCTGTCACCAGTTCTCAAACATGAGATCAAAGCTGTCTTTTGTAACTTTGGACTTTCAAAACTGCCAGAATCTTTTTTTTATGTTGATTATTTTTTCTAAAATGCCTTAAGCGATCTCTTAATTTGGATGATTAAAACGGAAGTTTAGTAGACAGATTTCATCTCGTTATTAAAAATATATTTTATGTCTGTTTAAACGGAAATAGGATCGAATCTTATGCCTGACTGTCTCGAACAGAGAGACCTGCAACCTTATTGCATTACTGTGTTTACAGTTTGGATCCGCTCGCTCCCATTCATTTTGACAAATCAGTTACAGTTTACATTGCGTGTTTTACGCTGTCGAGTAGACGGATTTTTGAACATACTAGCGACCCGCCACGGCTTCGCCCGTGAAAAATTATATACAAAAACCTTCCTCGTTTCTCACTTTTTCTATTAGTAAAAACCGCATGAAAATCCATTCAGTAGTTTTTAAGTTAATCGCGTACAAACGCGGCGGGGGATTTTATTTTATAATATGCAGTGATGAAGCAATTAATACAAGCAAACTATAGCCTAACCTCACTCCTCAAACCTGTCTGCAAAACAAACGAATATCATATAATATTACTCACAACCTTCGCAGAACATATAAAACTCACTTTACAGGTAATCTTAGCTTGTCAGATACAAATGACACGCCCTAACGTACACACTAGAGATGTTACGGAGGTGGTATTTCGGAACCGAAGTCGGGATCAGAATCGGAAACGAAAGAATTGTAATCGGAATTGGAAGCGGAGTCGGTGGCAAGACAGAGATTTTTCTAATAATATAAAAAAATACAAATATGACCAACCTCATTAATTTCAATAAAAAAATATGAAACCTACTTAAGTGATGAAAGTAAAAACTATCTTAGTTAACAGTATGTAGTTTTAAATAATACCTCTGATTTAAAAGTGTCGGAACCCAATTCCGGGTCGGAGGTGAAATATGATCGCAAATTCCGACATTTCGGAATTGGAGTTGAATCTCCGTACCATCCCTAGTACATACAGACGAAGATAATTTTAACAGACCATGTTTTATTTCTTTATATTCGAGGGTATATTGAAAATTATGACGTTTGAAGGCGAAGGGAACGTAGGCTTTGATTATTAACATGATTTCCTTGTTCATTTGGGAGTTGTGCGTCCCTGAAAAGGTACAAAATATTAAATGAGTGAGGTACTGTAACACGTGTTTTGAATTTTCGCAAGCTAATGTGACTGTGAAGGTTTGATACCTACTTTTCAGAGAGTGCAAAAAGAGCTCTTGAGAAAAGGAATCATAATTATACACAAATAAAGCCTTGCTAAAAATGAGAATGAGCTCGTGGCTAAATAATAACAGCCACACTGGTCGATCATCAAGGTTAAGCAACGCTTGACGAGGTCGGTCCGTGGATGGGTGACCATTTCAACATACCGAGTTTCCTCCGTGCCTCGGAAAGCATGTTAAGCCGTTGGTCCCGGCTGTCATTTGAAGATCTTTGACAGTCGATACGGGTAGTCAGAAGCTTGAGATCTGACACCAGTCTTGCCAAGGGGTATCGTGTTACCCAGTTACAGGGTTGTGGAGGTCAGATAGGCAGACGTTCCATGTAAAACACTGGTACTCAGCTGAATGCGGTTTGACTGGAAGCCGACCCCAATGAAGTTGGGAAAAGGCAAGGCTTCAATCAATCTGCCTAGATTATCACCATCATTATGCCATCATTGCAGCCGAAAGACCTTCACTACTAAACATGATAAATCTATCATTTTAGGTGAAGCTTTTGTAATCTTCAGTAGTAGGTATAGAGGTACGTATCCACACCTGACATGTGGGACACCGGGGTTCGATAACCACCAGAGAGATTTTTTTTTGCATAGTCTAAGAGGTCAGCCCAAGCATCACCAAAACACATATCTTCCATCAGTTTTAGGCTATTTCAACATTTTGTTGTCTCCATGTTCTCTACAATTTTATCACAGTAAAATATTATCTTCAAAACACACACACACACCATATTAGGAGCACTTCATAAAATTATACAGATAATGGAGTCTCTTGCGACCTTACAGGAGGTCAATAAGCCCTCCTGAAATCTTTTGCAGGAAAAAAAGAAAACTTAGTAACATTCCGAATACGTACGAACACATTCATCCCCCACCTTAAGTAGGGTGACTGTGCTTTGGGGATTTTTGTGGATGTTGTCTCTAGAATGAGACATTCTAAAATGGATAAATACTGTCGATTATCCAAAACAAAAATGCTTCATTAGAATTTCGTTATTTGTTTTGTTTGGTTTATCTGTTTAAATAAATAGTGTCTCCAAAGAGACTCAGTCTTATGGATTGTACTACGCTACGATATTATTATTTATGTTTTTTTAACAGAATTTGCTTTAACTATAACTTTGATAGTTACAGTTTTATCAAAACTTGAGATTAATTTTGAGTGATGTTATGTCAATGTTAATAAAATTATTCATGAAACAATTTTTTTTTTTTAAACAAGCTTTTTCGTATTCTTCTCAACAAACCCTTTCATTTAATACCCATTTCATGGCAGTGCACAAAAAATAACTAGCCCGCCACCTTAGGTCATATTGGATTTAGAATGACGTCACTTAGCTAACCATGCATTGTCATCCAAACTAAACGTTTATGCAAAATTTCATATTAACCGGTGGAGGATAACTGCTTTAAAATTCAGTTGCAAGATTTTACTCGAACAGACTTACTTAAATACGTATACATACATTGCATATTAAATAAAAGCTTTTAAAATAAAGAACATTAATTCTTTCACATATCCCAATCCTTTAATCCAACATGGCTACCCTCGTTGAAGGTTACCTCAGAAGCAACCCAACTAACAAATCAATGTTTTATAATAGTCAATTTAACGTTTTACACTTTGAGTCTAGTTTTTAAGATTGGTCGCATAAACGTAAACATAAACGTATAAATAACGCGAATTGGGCCCAAATTACACGACAATATTGTCGTTTAGTAATTAAGTAGAAGTCAGCCAATGACCGTTCAAACGTTGTATACAAGTTAAATAAAAGTACAGAGACCGACTTTACGGTCTAATACTGGTTATGATGAGTCTTTTATGTGACCGCTTATGTCACATAGCTGTTACAATGACGTTTTCAAAAGACTGCTCAACGGCAACCGTTTTGTTTCGTTTGTTAAATATTGTGCCGGTGTTTAAATAAAAAAAGGTAAGTAAATGTCTATTTCCATAATTACAAAATATAGATTTATTATGCATTATTTAAATGAGTGTGAGATAATGATAGTTGTGTTAATCTTTCAGGGAACTTTAGTTTTATGACAATGTATATATGTGTTTTTGTGAACTTTTTAACGCCCTCCTCTATTTCTTTGTATTTGAATCGTTTTAATTAATTATCCAAAATATGTTTTCATAATAAAGCATCAACCATCTTGTTTACGTTGTATAGCGACCTTTATATAACACTAATATAACAAAAAGGTCGTATACATTTTATTGAGTCTATGACGCCGCGGCCATATTCAGTTTACTTTAGGGTTCCATATGCATTACTTACAGATCTAATAAACATTGCATAACTTGAACAGAGAACTAACTCGGCCCTTTATGATTATAAATTCATCTTCTTTTCTTGTCAATGGCTATCTAATCAAATAGTACGTTTAGCCCAGATTAATTTATTTTAATGTTTTTTTTTCAGGTCTAACATAGGATATGAATGAACTATGGTAGTGTTCTTGGACATCGATAAATTTTTGATCTGTAATTATTTAAAACGTCTTAAAAGAGAAAAATGGCCTTGGCGAAGCATTTATTTTACCTTTTCAAACAAATGTTATAACCGTCACAGTTCCATTGCTACTGTTAATTGTTTAATTTTATTGTTGTTGTTTACATTAAATGTTAAATTAAAAAAATATATATATACGGAATCTTTTTCGGCAACATTCATTCGTTCTATCCCTTTTTTAAAAGACGAAACAAAATAGAAATGGTTCAATTAAAGTGTGGATTTGACCTTTAAATGATTCAAAAGTCTACTTAAAGTAATGTAACCGTAGAAATTCAGCATTTTAGTTGCATACAAGTCGTAGTAAGTCTTCCATACGATCAAAATAGTTTTGTTATAAAAAGGTCATACGCAAACGTTTAAGTGGCGTTTTAATTATATAAAAGTTATGTTAAGATTCACACACGACGATGGTTGTCTTACAAAAACCTTTTATTTAACCGAAACGTTGATATGACCAATACATTGTCCAATAAACGTCATGGCTGGCACCATTAGCCGACGTCATATATGTTAGTCCTGAAAACTTTTACTCAACATATGCACTGGCACCACTATCCGACGTCATATAAGTTAGTTCTGAAAACGTCTACTCTACATATGCACTGACACCACTATCCGACGTCATATAAGATAGTCCTGAAAACATTTACTCAACATATGCACTGACACCATTCTACAACGTCGTTTAAGTTAGTCCTGAAAACGTTTACCCAACATATGCACTGGCACCATTATCCGACGTCATATAAGTTAGTCCTGTAAACATTTACTCAACATATTTACTGACACCATTCTACAACGTTGTATAAGTTAGTCCTGAAAACATTTACTCAACATATATACTGACACCATTCTACAACGTTGTATAAGTTAGTCCTGAAAATGTTTACTCAACTTTATATTAAGACATTACAGTCCCGCGACTGAACCGTCGTAAGATAAACGTCTATATATCAAAATAGTTAACTACATACCACTATATAACTGTTATATACCATGAAGTCTTATAAGACTAGAATTATACGACGTTTTTGCTAGTTGGGAAGTAAATAATTATTATTTAGTATTCGTATCACGTCGCCGCGGCTTTTGGGGGAGGCAGAGAGCCTCGTGTGAAGTTGAATAACGAATAACAATGATATTTTCTTATTTCCACAGTTTTTTTTCGAAGTTTTTCAGGTTTATGCAGTATGGGCACTTGAGAGGAGGGCTGTTCGTGTGTTTTGCTCTTCGCGTCTTGAAAGGAAGATTTTTGTGTATTTTATAGCTTTCGATTGAAAGGTTTTGAAGATTTTTCAAGGCTTAGGTAAGTGTGGATTTTCAGGGTGTAGCAATTTTTTTTTCAAAATATTATTTAACTTTGGAACTAGCTTTGTCCCTCGGCTTTGCTCACAGGAGCTGCTAGCTTATAGCATAGTCTATTATTGAAAGAATTATTGTAATCGGACTATTACTTTTAGAGATTACCTTCTAGAAACAAACAATTTGAATCTCTAAACTAATTTTATAATTTATAAACATACTAGCTTCTGCCAGCGGCTTCTCCCGCGTGAAAGTCGACAATTATCCCGAGGGAACACATTCCCGGGATAAGAACTATCCTATGTGCTATAACTGACTTTAAATCTATTACTGTGCCAAATTTCATCCAGATCCGTCCAGCCGTTTGAGCGTGAAGAAGTATCAAACATACAAATACAACACACACACTCACAAGTCACTTTCGCCCTTATAATATTATTAGTATGAAGTTTAATTGTATAGAAGTAATAAAACCAAGCGGGTGGAACCACGGGTGGCAGCTAGTTTACTATCAAATAAATAAAATTGATACCGTGAGTAATATAACGTATAATAGGCGGAGGGGACCCCAATATTCAGATGCAGATTTAGAAAAAAACTTTTATTTTATCCGTGGAATACTTCGATCAATAATACTCGTGGAATCTATTCAAAAATATCACATCCATATTTTAAGGCTTATATTATAATAATACATCTGGCACGAAAAATAATAAAACAACTTCATACCCAACCCTTTACAAAGGCCGTCTACTTTTTATTAACAACGTTATTCTTCTGTTTTTCATCTCTATGAAAACAAGGCAGTGACGTAATTAAAACGAGCATGAAGATCTGTGAGGTTTGTATTACGTGTTGGGTTATTTTAATTTTTTAAATGTGTCTCAATTAAATTCTATAGCGCTAATGTGCTACAAAAAAATACAATATTTTTTTATTCAATCGATAAGTGGCATAAAAATGCATTAAAACTTTACAATTTCAAATTTTGCACGTTGTTTGACGAAAACGCTGGACGCAGTGGACGCCATATTGCTCTGTGGTCATGACGTCAGTTGGCAATGTAAATTGATGCGCCGATAGGTCGATACGCCGATCAGTCGATATTCGACAGTTTTTAGTTTACACAGCCGTATGACGTATTAACATGGCGGCTACTATTTCATATTAATGGTGTTAAACAACAGATGCAATAAACTCTGAAAACTTTGTTTCAAATTTATTTTGTTATTTTATGAACTAAAACTAATACTTCCCAACTGATTATTGCCTAAACTATCTCAATAATATATTCATAGTTTTTTTCTCATATAGATTAAAATACCCTATTATTGCAATGGAGCTTTTTAACACATTTCTATCCAGATATAAAGACAATTGCATTTGAAAAATCGAAGGTCGAATGCCTATCTTTTTTATCTTGAAAGAAATATGTGCATTATGTTGTGGATATAGAGGTCATTAGTGACCGTTTCGAATCTCGTCGATGTCTATATGTCTATACCCTGAGTACTCAAAAGATATCAGAAGATGCAGACGTCTCTGCAATTTTATAATCAACCATAATCGTCTAAATGGGATTTCTGAATGATTTGATCGCCATCAAAACATTTTTTACATTCTGATAAACAAGTTAGCAGGTAACTATCACTAAAAACAGATATTTAATTGATAATAAAAATCTTCGCACTTAGAATAGGTCTTTCACTAAGTACTACCAAAATCACTAGGTACTTCCCAATTCACATCAAGCAACAATTTCTATTCAATCAACACGTAATACTGTCTTCATTCTCTCACAACTCATTGTACCTGTTGAATACAGATCTTACTTTGTCATATTTCACCAAACTATGTTACTTTTATCCATTTGCAGCTGAAAGTCCGTCTGTCTAGCAGATTAATTTAATTCTGTAATCATATTTTTGCTTGTTTCAAAGCTGACCTTCCTGGAAAATGAAAAGGTTCCAATGGACTGTTTTAATATTAAAATGTAGAGGAACAATCCTTTGGTTTTGGAGAACTACATGGCATGAATGAAAATGTTATCCTATTCTGCTTTTTACTAATATTACAAATGATAAGATCTAAAAAAAGTACATGTTTTGTCCAAATTCTCAGCACCATCCTAAATAACTGTCGCTTCCAAGTACATCTTGAAAACACCAAAAGTAGGTAGCGTTGCCAAAAAACGGGCGTGCTTCTAGGCAGCGTGCTAGCTTCGGCCCTTTTCAACGTTCACATACCCAACAACAAAGAAGCGGATCTATATCCCCCGTGGATGGGAGCTATTTCCACCAAAAGTTTGTCGCAAAGTAGCCAGCCGCAACGAGAAGGACAAACCGGAACGGGACAGTCTGCCTGCCCTTTAGAAGCATCAACTCCAACCTGCACGCCTTAAGGGGCGTAAGAACTTCTTCAGACATACGACTTCCTCGAAAACCAAGAAATATGGATATTTATCCTACTCCTCCATACTTCATCACTCCAGCAGAGCATCTGCTCCCTGGACACAAACTACAGTGGCCAATTTATTGTGGACCCAGGTTGGTCGCTGTAGAAACAACCTGGCCAAATAGAGTATCAAAAACCCATCCAAAACACAGTGCCAGTGTGGAGACCCTTCGCAAGATTTGGCCCAACTCCTTGTCTGCCCTTCAGGCCCGACCAACTGTACCGGGTTTAAAAATAGCAAATGACAGAGCTTTCCAAGTAGCTGTATACTGGTTGGACAAAATTTGAATGATCGAAAAAAGAAGAATTCTCTGGATGTTTGTTAATGAATCGCACCTCAACAGCGGTTTTGGATGTATTAGGCCAAAGGTTACTTTATGATCTGTAAATTATAAAATTTTGTCATTAAACCGGGTAAAGCCCCTGACAAGTAGAAGATGAATTAGGAAAGATGGCGAGATTGACAAGGAACGATACGATTCTTGGAAGGGGTGATGGGACTGGTAACTATCATCTGAAGATGACAACTAACTTAGAAAGGAATTAAATTTTGATGTGACGTCTAATGCTGAGGTCCTCGGTCCGACTCCAAGGTCGGCCAACGGGTTATTGAGTAATACCATCTGGAATTTTTTACTAGCAACTTGGAGTCGGTGCTTATGCCTGGCGAAAAATGTGGTTGTATTATTGGTGCAACTCTGCTTCACCCTTCGGATAACGCGGGCGTGATATTATAGATTTTTAAACAGATTACAAATAGGTTTTTTCATAACGAAATAAATATTTGAATAATGACCCAGTAATTAATCTTTATTTAACACTGTTGGCCGGAAATCGGTGATAGTTCGTGAGAATAGCTGTTAAATGCACACAAAACATCCTAGTAGAGTCAACCACCCATCCAGATGGTAATTATGACATTCACAGCGCCTTTAAGTCGTAGCAGTAAGGGCGGTTTTTGTAGTTCATGTGTGTAATGCGATTGACCGTACACAATTAAGGTTGCTCCACTTAAACTGAGCATTAACGTTAATATATTTTAAGTGTTCTGTAAGTGATCGCTTTTGGGTGAAACTTTAGTGATAAGCGGAAGCGGAGGCATGTAAGAGAAAAGGTTTAATTACGAACATAATAAAGTATTCATTATTTTAAAAGGTATTTTTGACATATACACCGAAAATTTTCCCTATCAATAAGAATTATATGGTTGTGGTTTCTCTGAGAACGGAAAATTACGTTATTTTGGCCCTAAATAAATTGGTCCCTGGTTAGAATAGAATAAATTCAAATCATGCGATTCGAAGGTCCTAGTGCCTATTTTTAACAAATCTCTATATTGTTAATTCCAGGCTTCCTTATATTTTCTATATACTAAACAAAAACAATAATTTGCTGAATAGGACCATGTACTATCACCGTTTAGTATAGACGAAAGACTCGTATGATAGTGTAAACTTTATAACTGCCAAAACAAAAAAATAATCCAAATTATGCTGTCAATTTCCAAATTTTGCTTTATAGGTTGGAATCCAAGCAATGTTCTACAATACCTCTCATTTACAGTAACCTTCGCTTTTACAACAGCAATGAAGCACTTATATTAAGCTCACATTGAATAATGAAATAATTATCCACCACTAAGAGCACACCCTTAATTCGCTACGCCCGTGTGTGAACAGAATTTATCATTAGCTTAAACCTAACCTCACTGTAATACTCAATAATGTTGGTGTAAGTGATAATTTTGATGCCTCTCCCCTGAATGAGTGATTTGGAGCAATAACCCAGGCTGAGTGAAACTAATGGTCTTTAAAGACCGAGAGATTAAGCAACGTGGAATATTTTAAGACGTACGGACCGAAGGTCGAAAAGGACAAAGCGTGGTGAAAATTCTAATAATTTTATAGACTGGACTCTCTCTCTGATAGCTGAATATTCAACTTTTTAACCCCCGCCGGAAAAAGAGGGGGGTGTTATAAGTTTCACGTGTGTTGCTGTGTATCTGTGTATCTGTGTGTCTGTCTGTGGCATCATAGCGCCTAAACGGATGAACCGATTTCGATTTAATTTATTTTGTTTTGTCGAGAGTGTTCTTAGCTATTTGAATAAAATCGGTTCAGCCGTTCAAAAGTTATGGGCATTTTACTGTTAGAATCAGGGTGTTTTCCCAAGATAAATGTGTCGGGGGTTTTTTAAATTGTGAAATTTTACTTGTATCTAATTTCAAAATTGAACCTTTCAGATTGGCACTTTTAATAATTTCGAAATTACGAGTAGATGTGAATCGACTTTCAAACTATTCACGATACTCGTATGTACCTATGGAACTATTCTCAAAAGTTCGAAATGATTGTGTTTGACCACGTGAAAAGTTTGGTAGCGCCTGTCTCAATTGGACTTTGAAATCGTTTTCGGTGTGAAAACTTGAAAGGAAACCGTTTATATGACGGTTTCTAGGTCTACCTATATTTAATATGTTTTATTTATATATTTGTATTATACTTGCACATACTTTGACCCACCTTAAGTGTTTTTTTTTCTATTTTGTTTGTTATTTATATATTCTTCTATTTTATTTTTTATTATATAAGTCTCGTTTCCGTAAGTGTGTCCGTGGCATCAACAGTGGGCCCTATCAGAATATCAGCGCAGCGTTACCTTTTTTGGTTATCGCTGCACATGCTGAGATAGGAGCCTTTCTGGTCTCGCACGGGGTTTTTATTTTATTATTGTTTAATTTTATGCTTATTTCTCGTGTCTCCTGTGCGGGTCACAAATAAATATTTTTCTTTCTTTCTTTGGAGTGGAATGGTCAGGTGATGAGAACGGATGAAACTCATGTTAATAAAAGAGTTAAAACATAAATGTGGATGGATGGAGAATGAGAGGAAGGCCAAAAAAAAAGGTGGATGGACTGTGTGAGGAGTGATATGATCTTCCAAGTTTTGCCAACTTGATTGTATTGTATTTACCCAGAGAATCTTTTTTTAGCATTCCGAAATGCATTCAACAACCGTTTAATAAATATTATAAGTATACGAAAACAATAGGATTTTCGGTATTATAATTATCGACAGATTATTTTTTAAGTCATTTGCGTTTGACAATAACCCTCCGTTGGCAGTCGGGTAAAAAGTATGGGATTGAAATGCATTACAAAAACTTCATGTGGTCAGCCCTTACATTTTTATACTTTCGACAATCTGTATCACTGGCAGAATGCCACTTTGTTTGGAGTATCAATCAAAATGTTTCACCGTCTTTATAGTCTACACGTCCACTTCTGCTAACCCCACAACCTGGCTCCCACTAAGTCAAATACCCACTAAAGTCTGCCATTTCAGCATAAAAGCCAAGTTTAGACGTGACAAGAGGCTGGCATTTACCTTAAACAGAGGATAAGCTTGCCGTCTAGCTGGCAATATTGCCAGAAATTGGAACACTGCCAGTCGAGCGCTTGGCACTTTTTTTTTTCGCTTTTGGAATAAGTTCGTTGCTTATCGTCCGAGTCTTTTTCGAATTTGGTCAGTAGGATATGAAGGGAAGTTTTTGCTGGTCTAATTTTGTTTGTTTGTAATTGAAATCTCCTTCTGGCTTGACGAAGAGGGCTAGACATAGAATGCGTGTTTGATTGACTTGTCTCGAGGCAATTTAGACACATTTTTAACTATGTGCTTTTCGAGCACTAAAATTCATGATTTTCATTGAGAATATCGTTACTCCAACATTGTAGATTCAGCCTTAAACAAAATATTAAGCTTGCCGCACCTCAAAGTAGTTAGGTACTTATTTTTATAAAATAACCGGTGGGGAACAAACCTGGCTGACAGAGGCTGTGAGAAAATTATTTATTTTTAAATAAACAGGGAATCTTTAGATTCGATTGCCAATATCCGGAGATGTAGAAAATTATGTGAATGAGATTGAGAACCACCTTCGTTTGTACTCGGTTAAAAAACAACTCCTAAAGTTGCATAGGAGGATAACAAATAACAGACAATTCCATTTATATTAACTAGCGTAAACAAAAATATACTTACGCCTTTAAAAACTGCACTACAAGAAAAACAAAGGAAACCGCACACCTTTATTGATTGAACTCCTATAAAAACAATTGGAAACAATACCTACGAGCTCTTTGCGCAAATCTCTAGAGAATACATGGTAGCATTCGATAGTAGCAACGTTAGATGTTCTCTAGAGAGATTGTGACAACATTGCGGTAATAGAGAATGAAAGAAAAACAGTAAAGGTTCCTTGCACAAGAGTGATTGGTTTAGTGTACCTGTAAAGCTTGTTTTGCAGGGTCCGAGTTGTTCTTACAATGCCTTAAGTATTTAATGTGCAGCCTTTGCCAGAGAGTCTGCATAGAAGTAGGAAATTATCCCAATGGATAAGTTGCTACACCTGCTGAAGCAACAGCAGCCGAGTCGCAAACCATGCCCCACCTTCTGTCCTGTCCCCTGTGCCCCAAAATATGCAACCAGAGTGATTTACGCGCTGCCACCGACAACGCCGTGGAAGTAGCTAAGTTTTGGGCCAAACAGTTTTGAACACAAAACACAAACAAACAAGCACATACAAATTTGAAAAAAATCTGACTTAAAGCAGGTAATGGTCGGTGGTTGTGGCTAAGTTTCAATAAAATCTGATTAGCCATTAAGGCGTGGCAAAGAAGATAGGCACATTTGTTTTTACATTTATAACATTGGTAGGATAATAGGAAGTAGAAAAGGAAAATATCATCAATACATATAATAAATCTGTAGAAAATTCGTTTTTGTACATCGGAAATAATGCCAAAAACAATCAACAGAACCCATATACATCATTTTTGTCTGTTTGTATGTTTAGTTGTACATCACGTAAAATGTACGATACCAATGTAGATTACTTTAATATATAAAAATTATGCTATGCTGTTAAGTATTACATAGCTTTTGTTTTACCGCAATCGGTACACTCTATCAAAAGTTAGTTAAATGTAAAGTGTTCAAAAAGTAAAATATAATAACACACACAATTCAGATACTCGGACAATTGAACTCCATATTCGATAGATGGCGTTGTGTATTTGACATATTTTTTTGAATGGCGGAGCGAAGCCTCGGGCACAGCTAGTCTATACCAATATTATAAAGAGGAAAGATTTTTTTGTTTGTTTGTTTGTACCGAATAGGTTCCGAAACTACTGGACCGATTTTAAAAATTCTTTCACCTATAGAAAACTACATTATTCCTGAGTAACATAGGCTATAATTTTGACGGGAGCGAAGCCGCGGGGGTCAGCTAGTATAGGATAAGAAGGATCCAAATTTCCTCTACGACTGCGGGATACTATTAAGCTGACTAGCTGAATATATACCTGTTGCTCAAAGATCAAGTGATATTTCCAAACATAACATCTTTATGTAATTTATAATTGACCAATTAACAAAAAACTTTCTCAAAAATTTGTTGCAGATTTTTCAGTCCACAAATGCTATAATGCCTAGAACGTAATAAATAGTAACTTAGTTACGTTGCATGATGTTGCAAGTTACACAAATCACGTGTGACACATAGACCCTTTTTAATTGAACCTAAGTTTGCCTCCTCCAAGCTTTATCCCAGTTTATATGAAATCAACACACTACGTCTGTTTCTTCCATCAATCTTAATTAGCTACCTTATCACCGCTCATTCCCTTCTTAGCCACAATTATTTGTTACAAGACTATGTATATTTCATGTTTAAACATGTTCAATTATAATGGGTAAGTGAAGCAAACGATATGGCAACGCTTGGGGTAGGCCTATTTTTAGGGTTCCGTAGCCAAATGGCAAAAAACGGAACCCTTATAGATTCGTCATGTCTGTCTGTCTGTCTGTTTGTCCGTCCGTATGTCACAGCCACTATTTTCCGAAACTATAAGAACTATGCTGTTGAAACTTTATAAGTAGATGTATTCTGTGAACCGCATTAAGATTTTCACAAAAAAAAAAAAACAATAAATTTTGGGGGTTCCCATACTTGAAACTAAAAATATTTTTCATCAAACCCATACGTGTATCTTTGGATAGGTCTTCAAAAATTATATAGAGGTTTCTTATATATTTTTTTTCTAAACTGAATAGTTTGCGCGAGAGACTCTTCCAAAGTGGTAAAATGTGTGTCCTCCCCCTGTAACTTCTAAAATAAGAGAATGATAAAACTGAATAAAATATGTGATGTACATTACTATGTAAACTGCCAGCGAAAATTAGTTTGAACGAGATCTAGTCAGTAGTTTTTTTTTAATACGTCATAAATCGTAAAACGCAATTTACCAAGTACGGAACCCTTCGTGCGCGAGCCCGACTCGCACTTGGCCGGTTTTTTTTATTTTGCTTAATTGGCTTGCGCTTAACTACTATGTGACCTGATGGTTAGCGATGATATGATCAACGGTGAAGCATATATGCCTAGAAGTAACCTTTTCACTCTTTACTTGAAGACCCCTACTTGACTGTAACACAGTACCCCCTGGTTGTCAGACATTCGAGCTTATCATATGTCAAAACAAGTCCCTAATATGAAATTAACAGAATAAGATATTTGACAAAAAATATCTATTTAATCCGTCGGATAAATAACCTAAAATATTGGACATGTATTTTTCTTTTAATACATAAATAAAAAAAAATTTAGAACAGCAAAATAAATAATTAAATAAGGTTTTCTACCGACCCAAATAAGCTGGCAGTGCAAAAGTCAAGTCCGGCCATCAAAAAAGAAATATATCTACACCATTTACAATGTTAACTTAGACTGGCATTTAACTCTCATCTATTTCGGAAACCGACACGAACCTTAACTGTTAGTTAGTAATTAATTATATGCCCGCGAGGCATCCAAAGCGCTATTTTAATTATTGTTCTTTGTAACTTTGAGCATATTTTATACGTGAATGCTAAGGAAGTTTTTTTGAAGTTCTTGTGTTTGAGTTTCGTTGTTAATGTTTCGAACACAGACATAAATTTAACTAGATAACGCAAGTCCCTCCATCTGTATGAAAACCAAGCGTGGCACTTTTTCACACACAATTTACTTACCAATGAAGGAAAACATTTGCAATGCCTCGGCCAACTTTTTCTCTACAGTCTTTACAGCACAATACCATATTGTATATATAAAAAGGCATTTTTCTAGATTTTGGTGGATTGCTGCATGGTGCCGATAATGCTAAATGAAAAGCTCAAATTACGATCTTTAATCGTAATTTTACTCCGTTTTTAGACGCGAAGTACCTACAATCGCGTCATCTAGGTAGACTTATATCTGTGGTTTCGAAGAACTGATTTTGATTTTGTGGTTTGCTAATTTGATCCCACTGTGGTAAAAAGGGTAAAGTTTTAGTTTTAATTTTATGCTTTTTCAGCATATTTTCTTTTTTTTAAATGATGGGAAGCTTATACAACTGTTCATTATATCATGGTGAAAAGATAAACCAGCGACCAAAGTTAGTATTGTAGCCAAATAACCAGTGACTAGGGTACGTTTAGTAGATATGTGTTTGAACGCATACCTTACTTAAGGGCCTACCACCGCTTTAGTGCCGTAAAGCGGTCACTTTCAAAAGCATACATAATTGATGGCTAAAATTTCTCCATAAATTAAATAGCATATGTAAATTAAAGAATATTTTGCAAACAAAACTGCCCAAAAGGTGGTTCAATATTGATACGAGTATTCTGGCTGTGAGCGGGTGAACGGCCAGTACTGCGTTAACATTGGGGAATATGTCTTAATAAATTACAAACATAACTTAAAATATTTGAAGAAGTTTGGCGGTAGTAAAATGGCCACCTACTGGGCCCAAAATATCTAAAAAGTTAATCATCGGTCGAAAAAGAATATTCACTATGTCATATTACTTAATCTAAATCTATCGGCGCCTGAATGATGATTTAAATATTAATTTGCATTAAATTCTTTAAGCTCATCATTTGTGTTGATTACTTTATTTACATATCAATAAATCTTGAATGTATTATGTATGACGTGTTACCAAAGAATAACTTATTGTCTGAGGTTGAATAAAATTATCAGAAGTTATTAATCTTTCGTAAACATATTCATACTTGATGACAATCTATGAATAGCTTACCAGTGTAAACTTTATGAAAAACCTACTGTGAGTTCAAGAGTAAAGAATGCAACAGAATAGGTTCATCATCATTCCAGCCGAATGTAAACACTGCTGCTATATACACAGTCCTCCTCCAAGGAGACCCAAAGACCTGGTGAGGGCCGCTAGAGTTCACTGGATACGAGAAGCACAGGATCGGTCGGTATGGCGAATTGGCTCAAGTCCACTATGTCGAACTATCATGGGGATACGTATTTAGAGTAAGCTTTAATAAGGTTTTGTCGTTAGAGCAGTTTATTTTTTTTAACCTGAAAACGATTCCTTTTAATAAAAACTTTTAAAATCTACCGAGTTCCTTTTTTTTGCTATCAAAGACACCGACTTACAAAAAGAAAGTTATTTTTCAATGTGTGTTTCAGTGTTTTTATTTGGAAGTCGGTATTATTTTGTTGTTAAAACATTTTTAGTTTTCAGTTTTTTGTTGTACCGAATAGACAAGTTCTTTAATTAGATGCCTATAATGCCGGCATAGATTACCCGAATATCATAAAACTTTAACATATTCGTAACTAATGAAATGAGGGAGTACCAAGGTGAACATAACACATGTGCCCTTTAGAGCGTACTGGCGTGATATTATGTTAAGAAATGGCATAAACAATAAAGCGACATGCGATTGCAGCAATCCCGAAAGATTTGCCATCATTTATTGAAGAGTTCTATTGTATATCTCCGAAGTTCTTCATCAGATCTTCACCAAATTAAAATGGGGCCAATTTGGAAAAATAGTATATCAAACACAAAAAGGTATTTTTAAATCAGTCCACAATTGACGGAGATATCGGTGAACATAAACAAAAAAAGTAGAACGTCCTCCTTTTTGGAAAGTCAGTTGAAAAACAGTTTTAAGCTGCAACTTGACAACAAGTGGATATACTACATTCTTTGCGCTGTAGCATGGCGCGGGTGACAGTTTCAGTAACATTTTTACGCATATACGTATACGCATTTTTTGTAGTTTAACGTCATAGAGACAACTATGGTATATGGTATAACTATGGTATGACGTTAAACTACAAAAAATTCGTATACGTATATGCGAAAAAAAATATTGAAACTGTCACCCACACCATGCTACATCGCAAAGAGTGTAGTAACGTTAGGATATAGTATTTTCGAGAAATTAACTGATAATATATATCATCAAATATTTTCAAGCACCCAGTTAGACTAAAAATCGAACCCAATTTATATTACACTTCTACGTATTAGCCGTGAATTCTGGCAACACTAGGATACTGTAAAAAAACATTTTAATCTCTTAAGCCTTTAAGGTCAGAGGGGCATTGCGGCAATAAATGCTTACTTTGAAAAAGCTTTGATTAGAATGCCTATATAAATTTGCAAAAACCGCTAAGCCTTGATCAGCATAAACTACATATTTGGATTATCGAAATTACTGATATGGATTAAATATTTAAACATGTATGCGGATTAAAATGTATCAAAAATTTGTTGCGGCAAAGCTGACTAAGCTTAGTTATGTTTTTCCTAAAATTGGAATAAATAAAAAGTGTTGATTTACCTTTTAAAATACATACATACATACATACATAAACTAAACCAAAAACAAAGCAAAAAGCAAAAAATAAGTTTTTTCATCGAAGTCTGTGACATCTTTTATAAGTACCAACTATTTATAAGTATTTGCTACATCATAGTCGGTTAACTATTCGAGATATCTTTTACCAGTGACATACTTATCAATTATCACTAAGGAGTTCTAGTGACCCTCTGTGGTATTCATCAGTTCCACTTCACCAAAATGATACTTTCTGAGTGCAAATGCTTGCATTGTTGATGAAAATACCAAAATACCTATAATATTTGAGGTGTTTTCCAGATTTATCCAGGACCCCATCATCAGAACCTGATTTGATGCCCATTGGATCACCTCAAAAGTATACCCTTTCAAAAAAAAGTAGTATTTTCCAAAACGGTCCAGGCGTCTTTGTGTAATCGGGTAAAAAAAACATAAAAAATAAGATTCCGATGAATTAAGAACCTCCTCCTTTTTTGAAGTCAGTTAAAAATAGTGAAAATGAATCAAATACAAACATATTTTTCGAGTATAATACTAATTTGTAATTATTAAACTGAAACCACTGTTGACGTTGGTAAAAACCGGCCAAGTGCGAGTCGGACTCGCGAACGAAGGGTTCCGTACCATTATCGCAAAAAACGGCAAAAAAACACGTTTGTAGTATGGGAGCCCCACTTAAATATTTATTTTATTCTATTTTTAGTATTTGTTGTTATAGCGGCAACAGAAACACATCATCTGTGAAAAACTCAACTATCTATCTATCACGGTTCCTGAGATACAGCCTGGTGACAGACAGACATACAGACGGACCGCGGAGTCTTAGTAATAGGGTCCTGTTTTTACCCTTTGGGTAACCCTGTTTTTTTTTTTTTATAAATAGAAAGTCCTATATTTTGTTGATTTTTTTGCAAAATAGTAGCCAGCACTTTTACAGGTATGGTACCAGCGAAATATCATTGCATTTAAGTTGCATTTTCAAATTATCTTATTTAAGCAGGAACTAAACACAAATTCTCCCGTTCTCCTACTAGAGTCATATAAATGGGTCTTCAAACTCTTCCTAAACCAGTACTACGACGTACTAATCGTATAGTCACAGGTAAACTTATTGTAGTGTGTCTGAACGGGTCACTTCTCAAGAATGATGTCCGAGCCCAGAACTTTATCAATGATTTCAATCTACAGTTAGATTGTTTCTCCTTTATGCTTTTTTAAGCGGATTAAATGACCATTTTCTCAAGTTCTTCGTTAAGGGGAAGTGATTCAAACTCTGTCTAATTAGTTAAATATGTTTTGTTATTAATGGGAACCTGCCCAGTATTAGATTGTGTATTGAGATTGCTATAATATCACATTTTTGAATTATATGTATAAAGCTGTCTTAGTTTTTTAATGGCGCCACTATTACTATAAGAGATAGATAGAGCTATTTACGACGAATGGCTGTATCCCTTTTTAACCCCCGACGGTAAAAGGGGGGTGTTATAAGTTTGACGTGTGTACCTGTGTGTTTGTGTATATGTGTATTTGTGTATCTGTCTTGGCATCATAGCTCCTAATCGGATAAACAGATTCTGTTTTCGTTTCTTTTTGTTTGAAAGGTGACTTTATCGAGAGTATTCTTAGCTTTGTTTGATGAAAAACGATTGATTGAATCGGGGTGTTTACGCAAAATATCGTGTCATAATTACGTGTTCAATAGATTGACGATCGAAGTGTATGTACTTCTAGATAAATTATGTAGCATGAATAAAAAATGTGTCGGGGGTTTTTATTTTTTAATTATAATTGTTCTCAACGGAGTAATAGTGGCATTGACATGGCCCTAGGCTTTTAGTTCTTCTCATTGCTAAGTAGTATTTTTAGACGAACATCAATCAAACACTGAAGCTGTCCAGATCACAACTGCTTTATCGACCAGAAAAAAAATATCTAAGCGGTAGCTATATAGCCGTAAGACATATACAATCATCGTAAACACACATATCATTATGTACCTATCAGATATCTTAGTATATCAGTCATAATAGGCAGGTTGCACAGTCAGACGCAGTATGCCTAGAGGGTATCGGCTTCCGGCATAAAAATATTATAATTACTGTTCATCTATCTTCTATCGTTTTGTGTTTCCGTGAATGACTGACGGATAAAGTATTGTCTAAATATGTTGAAGATAGTAATTTTAGGAATTTGGATGATTTTATCT